>JAJJWX010001788.1:600000-1135330 GCA_023529315.1 Papaver bracteatum | reverse complement strand
ATGAGAAAAGCATCAGTATTCAATCATTGTTATAAAATGTCATAGTATTATTACACAGCGTCAAAGTCCAATTGCATCACAACTTCAACAACAATACTATGGTGATACTTCACTCCCCCTTAGTCAATACTCCATCTCACATTGAAACCACTCCCCCTTACATAATGATCCGAAAACCATATGTATTTGTAGTATGAACTACAATTAATTTTCCCCTTTTTGTCAATAAAATTGGCAAAGGTACAAGAAGGGGATCCTAATGAAATTTCCGTAAGAGACATTTCATGACCAAAGGTAAATGTTCTATCATCTTGTTTAGATGCAATCATAAAGCCGAGGCTAAATGCATCCATCAAGGAGTTTATAAAGATACAAGATAACCCCTAAAAATTCCACAGCCGCACTCCCCACAAAGATTTGTAAATTAAGCACAAGATCAAAAGAACTTTCCCCCATAAGATGTCATTTCCAAGGGAACAACAAAAGCGACCTTATTTTCAAGAGAAAAGAAGGATTTCTTTAGACTCAACAAATTACATACAAGTTTGAATTTGGAATCCAAAATATTCAATCATATTAACCAAAGCGAACCAAGATTAATTTGACTAAATATGATCAACACAAGTAAATTTATGGAGACTTAATACATCGATTAGATTATTCACAAGAGAACCCATAAATACTCTACCGGATTGCACAATTAAACTAATCACAAAGTAATCAATTCAATTGTCCACACTCGACATGAGAAAAATCTATGGAGTGCTAAATAAATAATCACACTTGATGATTGATTTAGTTCATTTGGGCTCAACATAATAGATTATGGAACCCCGACTAGGATTATCATAGAAAATGACAACCTTAACCGTCCATGTTCTAAACATGAGAGAACTCACGGAATACAAACTAAATAACCACACAAGTTGATTAATTTAGTTCTTAATGCTCAACATATTGCATCTTTATGGAACAACCAACCATGCCAATAAGAAAACGACTTAGGTATAGTTCTCAACATAAGATACAAGATGGGACCTTCACGGTAATATATAATAATATGGAACAATTAAGCTCTAAACCGTGGATTACAAAACAAGGATTTGTTCTATTTTTCTATCACAAGTGACATAATAGACTTTATCCTCGAATCACAAAAGATTTTAACCTATCTTACATCAAAGATTGACAATATAGGTTTAACTTTTGTGTTTTGACAAAAGTTCATTCATTCCTTTATCAATATTTGCATACCAATACGTGAACGACTTTACTTTTGACAAAATATGGGACAATCAAGTTCACATACATAAACACACAGATCCCATCAAAATATTGCAATATATAAAACCATAAAGGTTAATACTGCAACCATCATCTTCCAAACAGCTTTAGAATTAAAACTAATAGATCTAAAAACAAGAAGATGAATTCATTGGATATAGCTATGTGTAATCACAATCATGGCTATTCCAAAACACTAGTTATTCTTCTAAATAAAACATAAAACATAGAAGATTTACTAGACATAATTCACTTACTTTGAATACTCTTTTCATATTCTCTGTATTCTTCAAGCTCATCTTCAATAAGATCAATCCTGGATTCTAGATTTTGCATCTTTTCTTCAAGTATCTTGGAGGAAGTTTCTAGATCACTTTTCATGGCACGAACTTGTTCGAAAACTAGATTCATAGTCAAGGAGATCTTATCAAAATGAGAAGCAGAGATATTCCCATCCAGTGAGGAACCATGAGAATCAGGGTTTACACCATTATCTGAAGAATCGAATCGTGTCTTCTTTGATGGAAAGATAACAGTCCAAACATCACTTTCTTTGCTAGTAAGACTTTAGGATGACATGATAGAAAGGTAAATGAAATGTTTGACATAGAGAACCTCAATTTAAAGGATCCTAAGAAGATAAAAATCCAAAACTAGCCTTTGACCAAAACCCTAACAGAATTTTGATTATCCTTAGGAAAAAAAATCCTTAAAAACTGGAACAGAAATGTTTCATCACAACCCTCTCAAAGATTATGATTTCTTTGTCTAAGAGGGATAGACAAATAGATCCTTAATACAGTGTTATAAACCGTACATATTCCAATTCTTCTCAGAACTGGGTAACTTCTTTTGAGGTGATGAAGTTATAGTCTGTTTCTGTCTTGTTTTTAAGAAAGATGAGTGGACATCATCCTTTCCCCTTTTAACATAGATTTGAACACCTTGATTGTTTATTTTCGCAAACTATGCATTCTTTTGGAAATCTCTTTTACAAAGGCATAGGATTTTGTATGAGATTTTTTTTTCTTCTTCTGCAACCAATGTTTTGTAGAAGAGAGTTTATTCTGTTTTTGAGTGCTCCAAATTTTTACATGGTCCTGATAATCACAAGTAGAGTCTGTAAAATTAGGAATGTCCTTGTGATTTTCTGTACCATCCCTATTGTATGACTGACTTAAGAAGGATATAGTCTCAGGAGAATTTTGCTGACAACTTTTTGACGAAAAAAAAGAAAAATTTGAGAATCATGATTGTGAGTAGTCTTCTTTTTTAACCTTGACAGTTGACTTTCCAGATTTTTAATCTATTTAGATACGACTTCTTTATCTAGTTGTAAGACTTCTGTAGAAGTAAGATTGTTTATCATGGAATGATCAGGACTGTTAAGAGGACATTCATGATTATCAGCAAACAGATTGAGTGAACCTTCATAGATGTCATCCTCAGGACAATAGTCAAGAGTGGCAATCCATGCTTTAGTTAACTTATTCACTTCCTTATTTGGATGTTCAGAAGTATCATGAATACTTTTATAGCACTTGAAACAAGTATAACTTTTTTGAACCTTTTTATTGATTGACTTCTTTTTCTTTTGAGACTTTCATTTATTTTGTCTAAGAGATTTCTTAAGTTGTTGAATAAACAGTGACAAAACTGAATTAAAGTAATTCTCATCCTTTTTTTCAATCAATTTGGGACGTCGAGACTTACGATTAGAAGCAACAACAAGATTCCTAGATAGAAGTCGTTTCTCTCTTTGCTCCAGTTCAGAATCGAAAATTTTCAACTTTCCTGCTAGAGAATTTCTGGAAAGAGTATCAAGGTTACTTCCCTCAATGATGGCATGCTTCTTAGCATCGTATCTAGATGGCAGCGATCTGAGAATTTTCATCATAATGTCTTTTTCAGGAATAGTCTTACCCAATGCAAAAGATGCATTAACAATTTCAGACACTTTGTGATTAAACTCATCAAATGTTTCTTCATCTGCCATACGAAGGTTTTCCCAATCAGAACTAAGGTTTTGAAGCCTAGCTTCCTTTTTACTGGTATTTCCTTCAAATACGGTTGCTAAGATATCCCAAGCTTCTTGTGCAATTATACACATGGTGCTGAAGATTTGGGGTAATGGCATGTATAATTGCATTCAAACCGTCAAAGTTTTGCTTTGCAACAAGAATCTCTGCAGGAGTGTATTCCGCAATATTCTTTGGAACATTTACATCTCCAACTACATCAACAGGAGCATTATAGCCATTTACAACATATACCCATGATTGGAAATCATGTGCTTGAAGAAAAGCGCGCATAGAAACTTCCAAAATAAGTAATTAGAGCCATCGAAGACTGGTGGTACGTTAATTGAGATAACACCTCTGTCCATAGAGTCAGATCGCTACAAACACAGACTTGTGGGGTCTTTAATGTGTTTGCCTGCTCTGATACCAATTGAAAAAGTGGGGGTCAAACAACACCTCCCAATATTTCGATTAGGAATTTGTATGGACAACTCCGAGTTGTTTTCTAGAGAATCAACTAGACTCAATCAATAGAAAATACTCAAGGAGTTATTATATCAATCTCTCGATTTGATTTACTCAAGCAAATATGATTCACGAGTCTAATCAAAGAGACATAACTTGGATGGTACCAAAGACCAATATCCAAGTGTCGATCAATTTAAATCAACAACCAAAATGGTCAGATATTCTAATTGATTGAACAACGCACAACCTGTATTATTTTAATAATATAAAAATATAATGCGGAAAAGAAATAACACAGACACCAAAAATTTTGTTATCGAGGAAACCGCAAATGCAGAAAAACCCCGGGACCTAGTCCAGATTAAATATACACTGTATTAAGCCGCTACATATACTAGCCTACTCCAAATTAACTTCGGTTTGGACTGTAGTTGAACCCCAACCAATCTCACACTGATCCAAGGTACATTTATGCTCCTATGCCTCTGATCCCAGCAGGATACTGCGCACTTGATTCCCTTAGCTGATCTCACCCACAACCAAGAGTTGCTACGACCCAAAGTCGAAGACTTTAATAAACAAATATGTCTCACACAGAAAAATCTACAGGTAAAAGATAAATTCGTCTCTCACGAATAAACCTACAAGTTTTGTTCCGTCTTTTGATAAATCAAGGTGAACAGGAACCAATCGATAAAACCAGACTTATATTCCCGAAAAACAACTCAGTTTCATCAATCACCTCATAATAAACTTAATCGACGCAGCGAAGAATATTATTGAGGAATCACAAACAATGAGACGAAGATGTTTGTGACTACTTTTATCTTGCCTATCGGAGATAGAAATCTCAATCCAATTATTACAATTATACTTATATGATAGAAACAACAAGATCAGAACACACAACTACAAGAAAAGTAGTATCGGTCTGGCTTCACAATCCCAATGAAGTCTTTAAGTCATTAACCTGGTTTTAGAAGAAGAAAACCAAAGGTTAAAGGAGAATCGACTCTAGCTTTAGCAAACTATTATCACACAGAATGTGTGGGGATTAGGTTTCCCAGTTGCTAGAGTTCTCCCTTATTTAGTCTTTCAAATCAGGGTTTGAAATCAATGTTATCTTACTAACAAAGTATTTAATATTCACCGTTAGATTAAAACCTGATTAGATACAAGCTAATATCTTTCAACAGTTAGATCGAAAACTTAGCTTGCCATACACACATGTACTTGACGTTTTGGGTTTGTGTAACCGTACCCAAACATGTACAATGGTTGGTTCAATAATAGTCAACCAAATGGTTAGCCAAGTGATAACTTTCATATCAACCATATTGTTCTTCACCATAACTAGTCCAAATGACTCAAATGAGCTAGTTTGAGAGTTGTTCAATTGCGATGAGATCTCATGTACTACACAAGACACAATTGAATCAAAAAGATGTGATTCACTCGAATCATTTCATAAACTATAAATCCACGGTTTGCAAAAGCATTCCTTAGTAATTTAAGATAAGTTCACGAACAACGTTTTCAAACATAACATCTTGAGTTCGCGGACTGAGTTCGCGGACTCAAGCTAACTGGTTGAAGTTAATAAACTCCAACAGAATTTCTCAGGTCGAGAACTCCCGTCAGTTCGTGGACTGAACCTGATCTTCAACTTCAGCAGATATTCTCGGGTTCGAGAACTTACGCCAGTTCGTGGACTGAGTTGACTCCTCACGTTCCGGTTCCACTTGATCAACAAAGTTCGCAAACTTCAGTTCAAGTGCTAAGGACTTATACATATATGTGTTGGCACACCAATGTTTATATCCCACAATGGTTATGTAGTCTAAACTCTCATTTCAATCATTGAAACATTCTCAGAGGGCGTTATATAGTTTTTATTCACAAACTATTTTTCGTCAGAGCGATTTCCAAAGTGATTGAAACATAACATGACTTTCGTCACTAGGCAGAGATGAACTTGGCCAAAGCAAAAGCTTTACCAACACCCATTTTGAGAAATAGATAAGCAAAATATACCCAGCTCGAAATGTCACATGTGCATATTCTTAGTATATATAGTAAAACGACTTTTGTCTCAAGATAGGAGATAGGGTAGATAGACGTTTGAGTGATAGATACGTTCAAGTCTCCACATACCTTTTAGTCGATAAAGATCCACTGGTTCCTTGAGTAGTCCTTCATCTTGTATGATGATCACCATAGAGTTCTTGAGCTCAACTACACTTTCTATCCTAGTCCGAGACCTTAGCTATAATAGACTAGAAATCAAGACTTTATAGTTTTGATCACTAAGATTGACAAACATTCTTGAGATAGAAACGCATGCGAGTTTGACCGAGCAGTACTCTAACACTTTCTATTAAAGTTAATTAACTAATGTACAGTGTAGTAGTGAAAAATCCCACAATTACACCCTTTATAATGATAATAACACAAATCTTAAGTCATATGGATTAACTCAAACATTAATGATATTATTCACCACTTTGACACTAGTATGGTCTTCTTAAACACTTTATATTGAATGTATGGAGCTCTTACAATGATCACAAGATGAACTTGTATATATCAATGGAGAAAAATAAGATGAAGGCGAAGTTCTAACGGCTTCTTCTTGATTCTCTTGATATTTTATTAGGACTTGTCTCTTGATTGATCTCTCTTTCTCTCTGTCATTTTTAAACCCTTATATAGGAAAATACACCATTATAAGATAACGACGATTCACATACAAGATCTATGTTGACCAATACTCCTGCAGTTTATCTTATTCACCAGGCTTTTGGGAAGATGTCACTGTCCTTCACGTTATCTGCTATGTATTTCTCACAACTCTTTTTGAACTGGTCTTCGTTCTGTCTTCATCGCCTAATAGTTACTTCGCACTCTTTCCTTATTGTTGCACTGCTATTCTTCGCCTTAATTTTTGATTATTGTAATATCCCCGTGTTTAGAGTTATCTTATCTGGAGCGAAGTTATGTCATGCCTTGTGCGATATTTCAACCCTATATTTTTCCTCTTCTCGTGTTATTATTCTGTAAGTAGAATGATGCGAGAATCCTAGTCAAATTTTGTGTCAATCCTGTCATTTCATATTCTCTTATCTTACCCGACACATCCCCGTGTTTTTCACGTAACTTCCACACGTGTTAAAGATTTTTTCCTCTGTAAGTATAATGATGCGAGAATCCTAGTCAAGATGAACCACGTCTTTAATGCTTTTCCTTGGATAAATATCTAAGAGAAAGGTAAAAGAGATTTTTATTTTATCTTTCTATCGACCTTTTCTGTTCATCCTCTTCCTATTTCAAACTCTTCTCTTTCTTTCAAGTTCTTCAATTTTGCCTCCGATTTCATGGCAGATCAAGATGAAAATGTCGTGCATGCTTCTACTACTGTTACCGCGTCTTCTTCTCGGTGAGTCAATTTTCCCCGGTTGTTGTAGGTACTGAATATCGCAATATAATAGTTCACGAGTATCGAAATAAATAAAGGAGAAAAGAGATATAAAATGATACGATGATAGAAGTAGCGCGGAGAAATATGAATTTTTGCGAGGATGGAATAATTTTGCGAGTATGAGTTGCGATACTTCGCAACTCATATACAGCTGTATAAATTTTACTATAAATAGGAGTTCAAATATAAAATTCGGGAGGTTCTTTTAGTGAGTGTGAGAAAATATCTTAGGAAAGAGAATAGAGAAAGTTGTAACTATTCTAGTTCCATTTAGATACTTCTTTGTAATCAATTGAGGACATTAATAAGAAAATTGTTATCCATCATCAAGAACTTCTTTAGTTTTTACTAATTCTATTGAGGTTGTAGTTGTAGGTTATTCTGCAACTACATAATTGGCGCTAGAAACAGGGACTTGAGAATTGTGGTAGCCTAAATTTGAGGGAATTGTGGAAAATTTGAAGATCAAATGAAGTCAGTAGATGGAGATTGCAAAAAAGAAGAATGTAATATGATCACAAAGACAATGATTGATGAATTTCATAGTAATATGAAGGGAAAAATATACAAGCGATATTGTAGAGGAAGAAAGATCATGGAGGAAGAAAAGGTAACAACTTTAGAAGAATGGGAAAAGCAGAAAATCACATTTTCAGTATCAGAAATTCCAAATGAAGACTTGAACCACACTTCACCATTGGTGATCACATTGCCAATCATGCTAGAAGATAAGAAAGTTGTAGAAAAATGGAAATTAAACCGAATTCTGGTTGATACAGGGAGTTCTGTTAATATCATATTCTATCATGCACTTAAGGGGATGGGAATTAAAGATGAAGAAATCACAAATTCAAAATGTCTTATTCATGGATTAGGAAAATCTACAACAAAATCTAAAGGGGAAATCGCGCTGCGAATATTACTGGGAGAAATCGAAACACATGTAATCTTGTGTGTGATAGATATGGAATCTCCATATAACATGCTGATAGGAAGGCCGTGGATTCATGCGATCAAAGCCGTTGCTTCAACATTACATCAAAAAATCAAATTTCCTACACCAAATGGAATACAAGAAATAAAAGGAGATCTTGATAGTGCAAAATTTTGTTATCAAATTGAAGTAACGCAATGCGGAGGAAGAGCAAGAAAGAAACAACTTCGTAGGAAACTTGCGAAGGAAACAAAAAAGGAAGAAGAATTCCGAGTGTATACAGTAAGAGCAAAGGAAGGGAGAGGTATACCAAATGAGATTCCAGAAAAAAGAAGAGGAACCAACAAAAATAATCAAAGAACCAACACCTATGGGGGAGCAAAATCCAAGTTATGTTGCAGCTGAACCAACTAAAGAAATAAATATTGGAAGTAAAGAGGAGCCTTTATTCTTGCGAATTGGAACTAAGATGGATGAAGAAGAAGAAAAAGAACTATTGATCTTTTATGAGAATATAAAGATATCTTCGCAGGAAGTGTAGATGAGATACCAGGAATTGATCCATCAGTGGCGTGTCATAGATTGAACATAGATAAAAATGTAAGACCATTCAAACAAAGAATAAGGAAGATATCACAGAATTATCATGTACAGATAGAAGAAGAGTTACAAAAGATGTTGGATGCAGGGATCATAAGGGAAGCTAAATATCCAGAATGGATTGCGAATATGGTCATTGTTCCGAAAAAGAATAAAGGAATAAGAATTTGCATAGATTTCACTGACCTAAACAAGGCATGTCCCAAAGACAGTTTTCCATTACCAGATATACCACAAATGGTGGAATCAGTTGCAGGTCATGATAGAGTCACTTCACTTGATGGATATAAAGGGTATAATCAAATATCACTCGCAGAAGAAGATCAAGAACATACTGCCTTTTTTGCTCCAAGGGGTTTGTATTGTTATGTGAAGATGCCATTTGGTTTGCGGAATGCGGGTGCTACATATCAACGTATGGTTGAAAAAGTGTTCGCAAAGTGGATACATAAAACTTTGGAGGTATATGTAGATGATATGTTGATAAAAAGCAAGGAAGCTAAAGACCATGTGCAAGATTTGAAGGAAATATTTTAGCAAATGAGAAAGTTCAACATCAAATTAAATCCTGAGAAATGTATAATTGGGGTTTCATCTGGAAAGTTCTTGGGATACATAGTATCGAAGGAGGGAATACAAGTTGATCCAGAAAAGGTCCAAGAAGTTCGTGACATGCCAACACGTGCAACGGTAAAAGAAGTACAAAACCTAAATGGACTATTGGCTTCACTTGGAAGATTTATTTCGCGAATGTCAGATAAGTGCAAGCATTTTTTCAACATACTTAAGAAGGGAGCAAAATTCAAGTGGACTGATGAATGTGAAAAATCTTTTCAAGGAATCAAAGAGTACCTCGCAAATATATCTATACTACAGAAACCATAGAAAGGCGAAGAATTATTGATATACCTCGCAACAACTCCATATGCTCTAAGTGCAGTTACATTACGAAGATGCGGAGTAGAGAGGCCCATTTACTACATTAGTAAAACTTTTAATGCAGCAGAGAAGAATTATTCTAAAATGGAGAAGTTACTCTTAGCCCTGGTTTATGCATCATTCAAGTTACGAATATACTTTCAAGCACATGTGATAAAAGTGGTAACCAAAGTCCCAATTGAATCAACCATGAAGAACACAAAAAGGTCAGGAAGAATATAAAGGTGGAATGCACAAGTAAACCATTACAAGATAAAATACGAAGTATTATCATCGCAAAAATCACAAGTTGTCGCAGATTTTTTGGCAGAATTTCCTTTAGAAGAAGATGAAGCAGTAGAGGAAATGATGGATGTTGAAGAAGAATTTGGAAATCCAAAAGACTTGTTAACAGAACCAGATATATGGGAAATTCTAATGGACGGATCATCCAATAGTGAGGGAAATGGAATTGGAGTCGTGTTTATTTCACCAGAAGGAGAAAGAACATCATTCTCATTCAGACTAGAATTTACATCCACGAACAATGAAACAGAGTACGAAGTTGTAGTGCATGCATTAAACATCGCAATAGAAAAGAAGCTCGAAAGTATAAGGATAACAAGTGATTCACAATTAGTGATTTGTCAAATTAAAGTGGAATATACCACAAATGAATCTTCTTTGAAAAAATACAAGAAACTCGTTGAAGAATTATCTGCGAAGATACCAAAATTAAAATGGAGACATATATCCAGAAAATATAACCGTCTCACAGATGCTTTTGCATTTATTCCAAGCATGATGACAAATTCAAATACAAGAAATATCCAAATACAGATAATTCAACACCCATCAGTGGACAAAGAGAAAGAAATTGAGGAAGTTGTTGCGATGGAAGTAGAAAGAGAGTTATCAAACAACATCGCAGATTGGAGAAAATAAATTCATGCATATCTCGCAACAGGAGAAATATCCAGGAACAGACTAGAAGCACATAAATTAAAGAGTCGTGCAACAAACTATGAGTTGCGAGAAGGAATTTTATATAGAAAATCTTTTAATGGACCACCTCTCAGATGCTTAACTCGCGAAGAAGGAGAAAAGATATTGAAGATGTTACATGGAGGAGAAGCTGGAAATCATAGTGGGGGAAGATATCTAGCATATAGAGCAAAGATACAAGGATATTACTGGCCTTATATGCATACAGACGCAAAATTGTTCGTACGAAGATGCAAGGAATGTCAACGACATGGTAAAAGAATTCATGCACCAGGGGCCACATTAACTTCTTCAACAAGCTGCTGGCCTTTTGGTAAATGGGGGTTGGATATTGTTGGACCATTTATACCTGGATCTGAACAAAGGCGATACTTGATAGTTGCAACAGATTATTTCACGAAGCTCGCAGAAGTAAAAGCGAAGATAAAGATATTCGTGATAAAGATGTTTTTACATTCATATTTGAGAACCTCATTTGCAAGTACGGGGTTCCATCACAACTAGTATCTGATAATGGAAAACAATTTGAGGGGCAGAACATAGAGATGTTACTCAGTGCTTTTAGGATAAAATGTGGGAAATCAACACCGTTATATCCACAAGCTAATGGACAGGAAGAAGCAACAAATAAAACAATCGCAGATACAATCAAAAAGAAATTAGAAGTACATCTCAAAGGGTGGTGCGAGCAAGTACCTAGCGCAGTTTTGGCATACAATACGACTAGAAGAGAAGCAACTGGAATGTCTCCTTATTGTCTAACATATGGAGTAGAAGCAGTATTACCCACAGAGGTTGTAATTCCGACAACAAATAAAGAAGCTTGGGAAAGAAATTTAAGTGCGGGAGTAATATTAAGAGAATTGGATGATTTGGAAGAAAAAAGAGAAAAGGTGTTGCACCATATGAAGATTTATCAGGAACGATTAGCTCGAGAATACAACAAGAGAGTCATTGAACGTGAATATAAACCAGGTGATTTAGTCATGCGAGAAACACCTCGATATCAAAAAGAAAATGGAGGAAAATTAGCACCAAAATGGGATGGACCATATGTTATTAAAGAAGTTGTAGGAAGCGGAGCTTATCGGCTGATGGATCCAGTAGGGAGAGACATGGGTTTGAGGCTTGGTAGACCTTGGAACAGACTATATTTGAAAAGGTATTATCCATAAAACTCATGAAAAGTTTTACGAATATTGTTTGCTCGCAGGAAATTGGGAAAAGTTACGTGTTTCAGAATTTATATTCCGATTAAACTTTCATTAATTTGCGAATAAAAGACCGCAATCTGTGATCAGCCTCCAAAAAAGAAAGAGAGCCGCAGAAAATTTTATACAGGCAAACCTTTGTGGCATACACCCTAGTTCGCGAAGCTATATTTCGTAAGAGGCAAAGTCCTAAAGTACGTCATTTAAGGGGGTACCTATAACGTGGCTAAGGGTAACCGGAATACCACCAAGGGCCCTTAGTACATGGTAAAAATTTAGGGATACAACCCAATAATGGGGTACCTATCCGGGTTAGACACCTTGGATTCTCACCTAATCTAGCGACATTACGCAATGTAAAATGCGGTGTAAGAGGATTTAGGTTGGGCGACTAAGGCATACTGTCTTTCCCAAGAAGTGCAGAAAATGATCAAGGCGCCGAGGTACACGGTTGAGTCAAGAGTGCCGGGTGAGGTTGAAACACATCTGCCATTTTTGACAAGTCTTGGCAAATGATGCACTTGGCCCAAAGATACCCCATAGGGTGCAACCTCGTAACTATAAGCCCTATAGGCAAAAAGGATAAGAGGTTGCGATCAAAAGCTGGTTGTTGGCGGAACCCGGATGGGAAGAGCTAACCTTGTATGGTCGATGTACGCTTCCTTGAAGGGGCAATCAGGGGGAAGATAAAGGGGCAGCACCCTCCATTAGGGAGCTGATACGTGCTATAAGATGCAAATTTCATGAGGCTTCTTGTTTGCGAAAACATAAAGGCTTGTCATATTTGTGCAACAAATGAAGTTCTGCGAGCCTTCTTCTAAAAAAAAAAAAAAAGAAAAAGAAAAGAAAGAAAGAAAGAAAAGAATAAAGAACTCGCAGAACATAATAAAGAAGTTAAGATGAGATCAATGGGTCACTACATGAAAGTGTAGAGACGTCCTGCGATTTCATCGCAAGACGGCAATGTCATGGGGCTTTATGTTCGCAAGAATATTTAGGCCTGTCATATTGTCGCAACAATTCCTGAAGAGTCTAAAATACTATACAAAGAAGTTAAGATGAGATCAATTGGTTTTTTCATGAAAGTGTAAGAATGTCCTGCGATTTCATCGCAAGACGATAATGTCACGAGGTTGTATATTCGCAAGAATGTTCAGACTTGTCATATTATCGCAAATACAAAAATTTACTACAAAAGAGGTGGCAAAATAAGACCTTTACTTAGGAAGGCATGATAAGACCACAGAAATTAATGAAATTCATTGCATCAATATCATTGAAGAAATTATACAAGAATATACATTATGAAGATTTGAAGAGAAGACAGCTTCGTCAATACCATTGAAGAAATTATACAAGAATATACATTATGAAGATTTGAAGAAAAGACAGCTTCGTCAATACCATTGAATAATTTTTACAAAAAGTCATATCAAAGAAGATAACATCATTAAAGAATTGTCACGAAGACTTAGCAAAAGATGCGATTTTGATAGCAATCAAATACAGATAAGTTCATACTCGTAAAATGTTACGAGAATTACATACTTCTTATACTTCTCCATATATTGAATATTTCTCCAAAAGATTGAATACTTCTTATAATTCTTCAAGAATATATCATATTCATTATACTTCTTTAACGGATATTTCATTTGGTGAAGGTTAAATAATCATTATACTTCGTCATATGTTACGTAATTATTCACAGATTGAATACTTCTTATATTTCTTCAGTGGGTGAATTGAGTACTTCTAATACTTCTTATATTTCTTCATTTGACGGATTTGGTACTTCTAATACTTCTTATATTTCTTCATTTGGTGAATTGAGTACTTCTAATACTTCTTATATCTCTTCATTTGGTGGATCGAGTACTTCTAATACTTCTTATATCTCTTCATTTGACGGATTTGGTACTTCTAATACTTCTTCAAAAGTATTGTATATGTAGTATACTTATTAAGGATATTTCATATATTTTATTTTTATACTTAAAAGGGAGGATTTCTTATTTACAATCGTAACAAGTTGAAACTTCGTAAGATAAATTGAGGCAGATATTCTAATACTTTAAACAATGTTTAATCATTTAAAGAGAAATAATAGGGGGAAAAGGAGATACTAAGCTTTATCTGTGAGTTATATATTATTTCTCTTCATATGATCAAATGGGGCAAATTTAATTAAAGAAAGGATAAATTATCTTCGCAAAATATCAGAAAGAAAGGATAAATCATCTTCGCAAAATATCAGATGTACTTCTTAAAAAATAGAATTGTTCGCAAAAAGAAAACCAACAGTAATTAAGGGAAGGAATTCAAAAGAAAGGAGGACAGGAGAGTCAATGATAAATTGAAAAAAGAATGTTATCATGCTTCATCAACATTCTGTGCTGGATCTTCAAGATCAGTAGGGTCATTAGCAGCCTTCGACTTTTGCGAGATATCATCCTTGTAAGAATATGCAACAGGAACATCTCCTTGAGGAATAGATTCTTTCTCATCATCAATATCTTCATCATCACTCTCATAATCGAAATCACTATCAGGCTCACGAGCAACTTCATCGTCAGATATCTTCAGAGGAGTAATTTTCACAGGAGGCAAGGCTCTTGATAAGAGAATGTTATTCGTAAAGACTTGAGCTTTCAGATGACTTTCACGAAGTATAGATTTTTGATGATTGGTGTCTTTGATATCTTTGGAATAAGCAAGATAATTGAATCTCCGAGTATCACGGTCACGATAGTTGATTAAGCGGGTAGAAAGCAAATCATTTTTCTTACGAAGCTCGGAACAGGAGGCTTCTAATCCAGCTTTCGCATTATGAAGGATATTCTCAGATTCTGCAAATAAAACAAAATTCAAAGAATAAAATTTGCGAGTATAACGAAATTTAAAAGATATACCAGAGGCATTCAAATTTTAATGACTACCTTCTCTTTGCGAAGTAAGAGATTGAGTTAAAGATAGACAACAGTTCTTCATCTGATTCATCGCATTATCAAAACCATCACCAACTAATCCTTTAAGTCGAGATTGAAGCTTTTGATCTTTAGAAAGGAGAAAATTCTTATCCATCGCAAGTTTGGCATTAAGACTTTTTAATAACGAATAATCTTCTTCAAGTTGATTCTTCTTAGCACTCAAGACTATGTTCTTATTAATAAGGGAATTCTTCTCAATAACAAAAGAATTTCTTTCAGCATCTGAAGACTTCTTTAATTCCTCAAGTTCACCTTTCAACAAGAGAAAGAAGATTTTCTTGATCGCAACATTTATTCTGAAGAGTTTTTAATTCTTGCGAAGAAACAATCATTGTATTCAAAAACGAACATTTCTCTTCTGATAAGGTTTTGTTCTCTTCTAATAAGGTTTCTATTCTCAAATTAGCTTTAGTTAAGGAAGAAAAAAGTTGAGATATATCATCATTCAAAAAATTTCGATCATATATTAGTTGAGTATTCTCTTGAAAAAGAGCGTCAGAGTTGTCAAGAGCACACGAGTAAAGATTAGATAAATGGGAGAATTGGTTTGAGAGGCTTTCATGCTTGGTTCGATATTCTATTGCATCTGATTCATGGTGAAGTACCAATCTTCTACATTTCTGGATGGATTCTATAAAGGGGAATGAGTTTTAATGGATGTTTCAAGCATATGAAGAATATAAGTAAATAAAAGGGAAAATATGAAGATAGTAATCATACCTTTCAATTCATCATTTCTTTTGCGAAGAATCGCACAGTCGAGAGAATTATTCTAAAGATGATGATTTTCTTTACGGAGATCCTCGCATTCTGCTTGAGAATATTTCAAATATTGGCGAAGCAATTCAATTTCTTTTTCCAAAGATTGACGTGAAGAAGAAATGTCTGGATTGACAAAATTATTTAGAACTTCGAAAAACTCATATTGCGAATGAACATTAGTAGACTTCGCAGTATTGGTCAAAATCTCAGATAACATTCGGAAAGTTGAATAAATTCCATCTCGAATTTCCTGAGGAAGAGGAGAAGAATTTGAAGGAATAAGAGCAAGCTGCAAATTGTCCGGAGAAATAGCACTCAAATGATTTGGGGACAAGACAGGTTTTTCAAAAGAAGAAGTTGAAGAAATATTTTGCGAGGTTTGTTTTTCAAGAGAAGAAGTTGAAGAAATATTCTGTGAGGGTTGATCTTGAAGAAGTGTTGATAAATTGACACTGATGGGAGATTGAAAGGTAGGTAATGGAGTAGAGGCAGGAGTGTGTGAAGAAGCATTTTCACGAGGAGGAGATGAAAATTCCTTATCAACTTCAAGAAGGAAATCATCAATCGGAATTAATGGTGTGGTTTAGTTATTCGAGATCTCTTACTAGGGTTTGGTTTTTCGCCAACCTGCGAATCAAAATGTAGATTAAAAACCGAGGAAACAATATATTTTTCAGGAAAGAAGGCAAAGTATTTTAACTACCTTTTGATTCTCAGATTTTCTTCTTCGTGGATTAAGGCTTGGATTCTTTAGTTGAGATTTCATCTGAGGAGTTATTTTGCTGAAATAAACCAAAATCAGATAACAAATTATACAGAATTAAAGAGAAAGAACAAATGAAATGCGCGGAGATAGAAGGAAATTACCTTGGAGAACTCATGAAGATATAGTAGAAGAAAAAATTGCAGAGAAAACAGTAATAGAGAGTATGAGTAGAAGATAGAATTGCGGAAATAAGAAGAAGAAAAGGAAGAGAATATAAAGGAGTTATATAAGGGAATAACTAGAAAAGAACGGTTACAAAAGACGTGTCAAAATTTTAAAAGACTAAGTAACGGTTATGTTCTCACGATCATTTCTTCTTCGTAGAATTGACATGAGAATAGGCAAGATGTAGGTACTGAATATCGCAAGATAATAGTTCACGAGTATCGAAATAAATAAAGGAGAAAAGAGATATAAAATGATACGATGATAGAAGTAGCGCGGATAAATATGAAGTTTTGCGAGGATGGAATAATTTTGCGAGTATGAGTTGCGATACTTCGCAACTCATATACAGATGTATAAGTTTTACTATAAATAGGAGTTCAAATGTAAAATTCGGGAGGTTCTTTTAGTGAGTGTGAGAAAATATCTTAGGAAAGAGAATAGAGAAAGTTGTAACTATTCTAGTTCCATTTAGATACTTCTTTGTAATCAATTGAGGACATTAATAAGAAAATTGTTATCCATCATCAAGAACTTCTTTAGTTTTTACTAATTCTATTGAGGGTGTAGTTGTAGGTTATTCTGCAACTACAGTTGTTTGTATGTTGCCTTTTCCCCTGTTATGATTAGTCTTTGTAATTTTCTTCCGCCATTGTTACTGTTATTGAGGCTTCCATTTTGATTTTGATATTTTAACATTCCCTAGAAACCGTCTGATGTTCTGGAACAATTTAGAAGTGATCTTGCAGAAAGAGGTTTCACACTCTCTGCGCCAAGAGATTCTTCTGCTACTGCTCAGTTGGATGAAGAGAGGATTCTTAAAGGATCCTAAAATGCGAACCGCATGCCCATCTCACTTGGACAACTTAAAGCGGGTCTCCCTCTTCCGTTAGTCGACCCTAAGTTTCCTTTATTTTATCAGATTCTTGCAAGGATAGTACCTCCTCGTGCAGTTTATCAGTAAAGTGGTGTTGTTATTCGTATACTGGTGAGGGGAAGTCGCTTTTCCCGAAGAAGGCAAAGCCATACGATCCTGCTAACTTTACTAGGGACTCGTTTTTTCAACAATATGTGGTTCACTGGGTCGCTAGGGACGGCTCACGCTAGGGTATTCGTTGGATGTCTAAGCTGTCATCTGGTGTGAAAAAACTTATGGGAGACGTTGATCGATATAGAAAGTGCAGCTAATTTCTCAATCATTTGAGTGATCCAAGATGGATGAAGTATCCCCTGATTGTAGATGTAGTTGTAGGAATTCCTACACTACACCCCTCACAAGAATTCACCAAAATAAACACATATTTAAATATTAAGAACCACACTTTTATTAATTAATTCTCAGAAATGTTACAAGAAATGGAAGAAATCAAAAATACAACTGCTCACAAGAACTTTCTCTCTCCTCAAAACATTCTCAACACTCCAAAAATTCCCTCCTATCTCCTGAATCTATTTGTTCTCTTTATATAGGATAGTTACATAGTGGATGACAGCTAAGCTATCCCTTATTTTCGGATCTGACTCGCGATACTCTCGCAGTAATTGTAATGTTAACCCTTGCAGACGTTCGTAATATTCGCAGCAGCATCACGCTTTTCTCATGTTTTAGTTATCTTCATCCGCTACATCATTCTTTCAATCATTTTGTGACACTCGCAGTGTGTTGTTGAACAGCTCACGGAACTGTCGCTGTAAATCTCGTAGGAATATCGTTGTAGCGATATTCTGATACTACATCTTGCCTCTTCTCATGTATTTTCTACGAAGGGGAAAATATCATTAGAAATTGAAATCTCTTGAAATGTCGCAGCTGTCTATCTTTTCACATTCTTTTGTTCTGACACGTATCTGCATTTCTCGCCAGATTTATTACACGTTTCTTTTTATCCATTCAACTTCTGACATGTCCTTTTCAACCGCTGCACCGTTCACGTCTTTTATTTGCATTAATTGCACTTATCTTCTCGAGAATTTTTACCTTCTATATATATCTTCTTCACTCTTCACTCTTCACTTTTCTTCTTTTTACTTTCTTCTTCTTTCTCTCTGCAATCTCTCTGAAAATTCACTGTTCTTCCGTAAATTCCGCATCCATTGTTGTTGCAACCTTTCTTTTGATCTTATATTCTTTTCTTCATTCCCATACTTACTAAGAATGGCTCCAGCTGGTCGTAAAAATCTTATCGCCTTCGATAAACTGCAAAATAAACTTAAGGACGAAGGTTTTGCTTTATCTACCATTCCTGATCAAAACCCTAAAGCCGAACTTTACATTAAATTATTTTCTGATCATCCGTGTTCTCGCGAGAAGATTATAGTCTCGCTAGGTTAGCTTGAAGCTGGTCTTCCCATTCCTATTTATGATCCTGAGCTCCCTTTATTCTATGAAATACTTTCTCATGCGAGATTCTCACGTGCCATATATCAGTTGAGTGGGGATTACATTTGCATGATGCTGGAGTATGCTACTCGCGGTGCTGGTAAGAAATCTCTTTATCATGATAAAGCGAAGAATCCTAAATTCGCTGATGTTCCAATTATTCCTGCGAAGTATACTGTAGAGAATTTCTTCGCGAATTATGATATAATCCCCATGAGGAAAGATAACACTTGTTGGGGTGTCCGCTTACAAAAGAAGGATGACATTTCTGAAGATAAAATTCTCATGTTGGACATGTAGGACCAGAATATCGCTACCTCTATTCTCTGCGAGATTAACAACACTACCAGCGATCATCACCGCAAGATTTTCAACAACACTTCACGAGTGTTACATTTTGACTTCAAAAGAATGACGTAACAATTGACGATTGAAGAAAACTTGAGAAAAGCATGTTTGTTCTGCGATGGTTACAAAACTTGCGAGAGTGAACATTGTAACTATCGCGGTACAATCGCAGAATCAACCCGAAATAAGAGGGAAACTTAGCTGTCATCCACTATGTAACTACCCTATAAATAGAGACTCAATATGTCCAGAAAAGGATGATGTATTTTTTGAAAGTTAAGAAAGTCTTGAGGAGAGAGAAACTTCAAGAGAATAGTTTCAATCTTGAATTCTTCCATTTCTGTAAACATTTCTGAAACCAAAATAATAAAGTGTTGTTTTTCATCTTCAATTATGAGTTGATTATAGCAAAATCTTAACAAGGGTGTAGTGTGGGAAATCCTGCAACTACATTTTGGCGCCCGAAACAGGGATTGAATTAGCAAAATCATAAGAAAAAGGTGAAGAAGAAGATAAGAATTGTTCAAGATTAAGAAAATCATAAAGCAAACCAGTGAGATATTTGTAGGAAGGATGATTAGAATCAAAGAGGATTGTAGAAAATTGGAGTGTGGTATGGTAACAAGAACAATGATTGATAGATTTCATGAAAATATTAAAGGGAAGATACACAAACGGGATTTTGAAGGAAGGAAAATTATGACGGTGGAAAAAATATCACCATTGAAAGATTGGGAAAAGCAGGAGATCACATTTACAGCATCAGAAGTACCAGAAGAAAATCTAAGTCATACCTCTCCATTGGTAATCACAGTATCCGCTATACCAACGAGAAATGAGGGATCAATAAAATCTGTAGAAGAATGGGCTATGAATAGAACTTTGGTGGATGCAGGAAGTTCTGTAGATATAATATTTTATCACACTTTCAAGAAAATGGGATATAATGATGAAGAAATGTCTTATTCAACATATCATGTTCATGTCTTTGGAAAATCTGTAACAAAACCTAAAGGCGAGATAATGGTACGAATTCCATTAGGGGAGATTGAAACACAAGTAGCATTATGTGTGATAGATGCGGAATCACTGTATAATATGATATTATGAAGACCATGGATACACGCAATCAAGGATGTAGCGTCAATGTTGCATCAATGCATCAAATTTCCTATGCATAGTGGAATTGGAGAAATTAGAGGAGATACAGATTTTGCGAAATTGTGTTACCAAATTGAAGTAAGAAATTTTGAAGAACGTCCAAAACTGCGAAAGGCTCGCAGAAAATTGGCAAGAGAAACAAAGAAGGAAGAAGAATTCAAAGTTTACATGATAAGAGCAAAAGAAGGAAAAGGAATACCCAGCGAAATCTCGCGAGAAGGAGATGAACTCGCGAGAGCGATAAAAACATCAACACCAATGGGAGAACCCGAAGCCAGTTATGTTGCAGCAGAACCAACAAAATAAGTAAATATTGGGAGTAAAGAAGAGCCTAAAATGCTGAAAATTGGGACTAGAATGGAGGCAGATGAGGAAGAAAGAACTATAAATGTCTTGCGCGAATATAAAGACATCTTCGCGTGGAGCATGGATGAGATGCCATGGATAGATCCATCAATAGCATGTCATAAATTATAAATCAAAAAAATATAAGACCATTCAAGCAAAGAATAAGAAAAATCGCAACAACATATCATTCTCAGATAGAAGAAGAATTACAGAAGATGCTTGACGCAGGGATTATAAGGCAAGCAAAATATCCAGAGTGGATTGCAAATATGGTGATGGTCCCAAAGAAGAACAAGGGGATAATAATTTGTATATATTTCATAGATTTAAACAAGGCTTGTCCTAAAGATAGTTTTCCATTACCAGATATCCCACAGATGGTTGAATCAGCAGCAGGAAATGCTAGAATATCATCGTTGGATGGATATAAAGGATATAATCAAATCCCTCTCGCTGAAGAAGATCAAGAACATACCGCATTTTTTTCTCCAAGAGGATTATATTGTTATACAAAGATGCCATTTGGATTACGAAATGCTGGTGCAATGTATCAAAGAATGGTGGAGAAGGTGTTTGCAAAGTGGATCCACAAAACATTAGAAGTGTATGTAGATGATATGCTGATCAAAAGAAAGAAGCTGATAATCATGTGCAAGATTTGAAAGAGATTTTCGATCAAATGCGGCAATTTAATATTAAAGTGAATCCCGATAAGTGTACATTTGGAGTAACTTCAGGGAAATTTTGGGGGTATATTGTATCAAAAGAAAGAATACAAGTTGATCCGGAAAAAGTACATGCAATTCGCGATATGCCAACACCTGCGAAGGTAAAAGATGTACAAAAATTGAATGGACTCTTAGCCTCGCTAGGAAGATTCATTTCGCGATCTTCAGACAAGTGCAAACATTTTTTCGATATACTCAAGAAGGGAACAAAATTCAAATGGACAGATGAATGTGAAAAGGATTTTCAAGGAATAAAAGAACATTTGATGAACATAACTATATTACAGAAAGCTTAACCATGAGAAGAACTATTGATTTATCTCGCAACAACCACATATGCGCTAAGTGATGTATTGCTGCGAGTAGATGCCGGGGTAGAAAAACCAATTTATTACATCAGCAAAACGTTCAATTCTGCAGAAAGAAATTATTCAAATATTGAGAAACTAATTCTAGCATTGGTGCTTGCAACTTTTAAGCTTCGCATATACTTTCAAGCACATAAAGTCAAAGTGTTAACAAAAGTGCCAATTGAGTCAGTAATGAAAAATTCAAAAAGATCAGGCAGAGTTGAGAGATGGAATGCACAAGTGGGAAACTTTGATATTCAATATGAAGTTTTATCCTCACAAGTTATCGCAGACTTCCTAGCTGAATTTCCTTTAGAAGATGATAAAGCTGTAGAAGAGATGATGGATGTAGAAGAGGAACATGGAGATCCAAAAGAGCTATTAACAGAACCCGACAGATGGGAGATACTGGTGGATGGATCATCAAATGGGATTGGAGTTGTTTTTATTTCACCAGAAGGAGAAAAAACAACTTTTTCATTTATATTGGCGTTTGCATCCACTAATAATGAAACAGAATATGAGGCCGTAATTCATGCTTTAAAATTTGCGGTAGAAATGAAGTTGGAAAATGCTAGAATCACCAGCGATTCACAGTTGGTTATTCGCCAAATAAAAGGAGAATACACAACAAATGAACCATCTTTAAGAAAGTATAAAAGGTTAGTCGAAGAATTATCTGCGAGAATTTCAAAAATAAAATGGAGACATATATCAAGGAAAGACAATAGGCTCGCAGACGCTTTTGCTTTCATATCCAGTATGATGACCAATCCAGCTACGAGGTGCATAAAAATTCAAACACTTTTATTACCAGCGATAAACAAGGAAGAAGAAGAGGAAGATGTGATGATGGTATAAATTGGCGAAGAAGAATTAAAGAGCAACATTACAGATTAGCGATAAAATCTTCATGCATACTTGGCAAGAGGAGAAATCCCAAGAAATCGACTGGAGGCACATAAATTCAAAAGTAGGGCAACCAATTATGAATTAAGAGATGGAGTATTACATCGCAGATCTTTTAGTGGACCATCGCTAAGATGTTTGACGAGGGAAAAAGGACAAAAAGTATTGAAGATGTTGCACAGTGGTGACACTGGTAATCATAGTGGAGGAAGATCTTTGGCATATAGAACAAAAATGCAAGGCTATTATTGGCCATATATGCATGAAGATGCAAAACAACTCTCAAGGCGTTGCGAAGATTTCCAGCGATATGGAAAGAAGATACATGCACCAGGAGCACCATTATCATCTTCAACAAGTGTATGGCCTTTTGGGAAATGGGGGTTAGATATTGTGGGACCATTTGTACCTGGTTCTGGACAAAGAAGATATCTGATTGTTGCAACATATTATTTCACAAAATGGGGAGAAGTAAAGGCAGTACAACATATTCGCGATAAAGATATTTTTACATTCATATTTGAGAATATAATTTGCAGATTTGGGATTCCAGCACAGTTGGTGTCTGATAATGGAAAGCAATTTGAAGGGCAGAATATAGAATTGCTACTCAATGCATTTAAGATAAAGTGTGGAAAATCTACTCCTATATATCCACAAGCAAATGGTCAAGCTGAAGCAACTAATAAGACAATCGCAGATATCTTAAAAAATAAACTAGAGGGATACCACAGAGCATGGTGTGAACAGGTGCATAATGCAATATGGGCCTACAACACAACCAGACGAGAAGCTACTGGAATGTCACCTTTTTGTTTGACATATGGAATTGAAGTTATATTACCAACAGAAGTAGCTATTCCTACAACAAAAATAGAGGCTTGGGAAAGAAATCTAAGTGCTGGAATGATTTTAAATAAATTGGATGAATTAGAAGAAAAAAGAGAGAAAACTTTGCAACATATGGAAAATTACCAGCGAAGATTAGCTCGCGAGTACAACAAACGTGTTAAGAAACATGAATTTCAACCTAGCAATTTAGTGCTGAGAGAAACACCAAGTTATCAGCGAGAGAATGGTGGAAGATTGGCGAGAAAATGGGATGGACCATACATCATTAAAGAGATAGTTGGAACCGGGGAATACAAACTAATGGATCCTGAAGGGAAAGATGTTGGTCAAAGACTTGACAGACCATGGAATAGACTATTTCTGAAAAAAATATTATCAATGACAACTTCTGCATGATAAGAGATACAGGTACGTTGTAAAAAAAAAAAATCTGATTACGATTGCGAGGTTCGCCTAATAACAAAGCAAAGCAAGAACTGCGAGCATCATCGCGAGAAAGGTGAATAAAAATTTCGCAGATATTAATAGAATGGGACGAACCTTTATGGCATACACCCTAGTTCGCGAATAATATTTCGCAAGAGGAAAATGTAAGACCTAATAGTATGTCATATGAGGGGGTATCTCTTGACATGAATCAGTGATAAGGTTATACCGCTGCTGGAAACTGAGTTATGCAGATGTTGGGGTTAAAGAAAACCTATCCAGGAGATGGATCTTGGATTTCCAATTATATAAGGTTATACCATGATTGAACGACTAAGGACCTCTTCTAAGGAGTGCAGAGTATGACCAAGGCGCCGAGGTACACGGTTGAGTCAAGGGTGCCCGGGGCGTACGAAACTACCCTGGCCATCCTTGGAAAGTCTTAGCTATAATGCACTCGGTCCGAAGAAAACCCCACTTAGGGTGCGGTCTTGTAACTATAAGCCATATAGGCATAAAGGACAAGAGGCTGCGAAAAACAACTGGTTGTTGGAAAATCTGGATGGGAGGAGCTAGTCTTGTATGGCCGATGTGCCCTACTTGAAGGGGAAACCAGGGGGAAGATAAGGGCGACACCCTCCATTAGGGAGCTGATAAGTGTCTAAAGACGGCAATGTCATGGGGCTTTATGATCGCAAGAACATTTAGGCATGTCATATTGTCGCGTGACAAAAGTTGTACAAAGGCAACAATCCAAAAGAAAAAATTTAAGATGAGATCAATGGGTTTTTACATTTAACAAGTGTAAAGACGTCCTGCGATTTCATCGCAAGACGACAATGTCATAAGGATTAATTCTTGCAAGAGAGTTTATACTTATCATATTGTCGCAGAGATATTGAAAAAATTGATAAGACAAGATCAATGGGTCAATACATGCAAATATAAAGACATCCTGCGATTTTGTCGCGAAAAGAAAAAACGTGGCAAAATAAGACCTTTAACCAGGAAGGCAAAATAAGACCCACAAAATAATCTTGAAAATTAACTATTCTATTTTAAGATGCAGGAAAGATTTGTTCATCGCAGGAGAATATGCAAGAAGGCAGATTCATAACATCGTAAACTCTTTCAAAAAAAATCGGAATATTGCAACTATATTCATTACATCGCAGATATCTTCATACTTTCACGAAAGAAGACACAGGAAATCACACACCATTTCAAGAAAGATAATGAGGGGAAAGTAGGGGAATGAAGAAATAAAATTTCATTATCTTCCTTGAGGATATTCAAAGTAAATAAAATCAAAAGTTGAATTCTAAAATTTCAAAAGTTACATTATTCGCAAGAAAGAAGAAGAAAAGGAAAGCAGAAATGAAATTCAAGTTTTGACGATTGTTTCGCCAGATTCACTGCTCGCCAGATTCGTTATTCTTGCCAAAATTTCCAGCTTCATCAATATTCTTCTCACCATTTGTAGTTACTTCTTTAGGAGGGCTTCTTTCTTCTTCATTATCTTCTTGAGTGGTATTTTCTTCATCAGTGAATTCTAATTCCTTGTCCATGGGAAGAGGAATTTCATCATCATCAACTTTCAAAGGAGGAACAGATACATGAGGGAGAGAATGGGAGAGTAGAATATCTCTCACAAGAACTTCAGCACTGAGGTGAACCTTGCGAAGGAAACCTTTGTCACGATTCCTAATCTCTATATTTTTGAAGTACTCGAGATAATCAAGTCTTATTTTTGCTTTGTCACGGGCTTCAAGATAATTGGAAAGAAGAGTCTTGTTCTCTTTGCGAAATTTATCCAATTTGTTAGTAAGATCAGCGATGGTAGAATGAAGACTTCTTTCATATTCTGCGAGTGACAAAAGTGATAAAAGATCATTCAGTCAAAGATTTTGCAAGAAATATAACACAAAATTTAACAAGAAGGTCAACAAGAGAGGTAGTCAATTGACTACCTTATTTCTGCAAGGTTAAGTTTTGAATTAATGTAAAGAAACAGTTTTCCCATTGATTCATAGCGTCATCAAATTTATCGCCAACCACACCCTTCAGACGAGACTTCATATTTTTTTCTCTGGTGCGTAGATACAAGTTTTCCTTTGCTAGTAAAGAATGAGATTTCTTCAATTGAGAGCACTGGTCTTGAAGCTCGCTGGCCTTCAAACTAAGAGTTAACCTACCTTTGATAAGTTTATCATTCTCAGCAGCAGATGATTCAGTTACTTCCTTGAGTTCATCTTTAAGGGAACGAAGAGATTTCTCTTGATTATCGCATATTCTTTGTAGATTACTCAATTGCTGCGAAGAAATCGCTATCAAACTTGAAAATCTATGTTTCTCTTGGGATAAAGTTCTATTCTCATCTGATAAAGAGTCTACCGCCAAATTAGACTTGGTTAACAAATATGAGAGACGAGAAATCTCATTACTTAATAAATTTTGACTTTGCGATAGTTGGTTATTCTCATTAGTAAGATTATCTATTTGATCGATCGAATATGTGTAGAGATTATCTAATATATTATACTGGTCCATCCAAGAATCTCTTTTAACACGAGCTTCGTCATCAATAGATTCAAATTTAAGTCTCTCTATGAAACGAGTCTGATTTGAAACTAATATATGAATCAAGAATTTAAGAAGGAAACTTGAGTACAGAGGATATAAAAGAAAAATAGAAAAACAAAAGGGGAGAGGCAGTAAAAGTGTACCTTTCAGCTCGTCATTCTTTCTGCGAAGGTTCTCGCAGTTAAGAGAAGAGTTGCGAAGCATATGGTTCAGAGTATCACATTCATAAGTTTTGACTTGAAGGATTTTTCTCAAAGTTTCAACCTCATTCTCTAAAGATGCTCGTGAAGCAGTGTTATCAGAGCCAAAATATTTGAGTAAGGTCTCGCAAGCTTTATATTGGAGAGAGTCAGTGGAATATTTTCTAGCGTCGTCAAGAACATTAGCTAAAATTTTAAAAGCAATATCAACTCCAGCTAAGATTCCATTCGATGAAGGAAGAGATGAAGAGGGTGAAGTGGTGACAAGGGCAAGTTGATGATTGGAGTCATTTGTGGTGGTTGTATTATCAGAAGGAGGAGTGTTGGGAAAAACAACAATTGAAGGCAGTAAGGGGCTAGAAGGAACTACAGTCACATTAATTTCAGGAGCTTGATTTGTCAGTGAATCAAAAGAAGTAGAGGTGTTGGCAGCGATGTTCTCGCATGCAAAAGGAATAGGACCCATTTGCGAGGGTATGGGAGTAATTCTTGCAGATGATAATGTGGGGATAGAGAAATCAACCTCAAGGGGTTCAAATTGACGAGATATTTTGGGAGGATTAGCGATGTTCTCGTAACTCAGATAAGAAACAGAGGCAATAATATTGTTATTAAGAAATAGGATGTGTTTATTAATACCTTATTATTCGCAGAACTTCTCTTCTTCTTCTCAGTTGGCCGTTTGCGAGCATTAGGGTTTTGACCTGAGGATTGAGTATTAGGGATAGTTCCACTGAAAAGAAGACATAATACGGGAGTTATGAAGGATCAAATAGAGAAGATCGCAGAATATGAGTAAAAATTAAATCAAATGAAGATTATAATCAAAGAACATACCTTGATGATTCCATTAGAACAGTAGCAGGAGGATATGAAGAAGGAGAAAAGTTGCAGAAGAAAGATAAAATAAATAGATGAAGAAGATAGAGAAGTAGAAGAAGAGAATCAGTTTTGAAGATTAACTCTGCCTTTTATAGGAAAAAGGGAATAACCTATTGAGTAAAGACGTGTCCGTAAAAAGATGAATTTACAACACGTGTAGGAGGTTAATGCTAAATTAACGGAGCTATGTCGAGAAAAAAATATGGAAAGAAGAGAGGCTGCAAGCACTTTGAAGAATTGAAGATTCTCATATCATCTCCACTTTGAGAAGAAGACATGAGAAGAGGCAAGATGTAGGACCAGAATATCGCTACCTCTATTCTCTGCGAGATTAACAACACTACCAGCGAACATCACCGCAAGATTTTCAACAACACTTCACGAGTGTTACATTTTGACTTCAAAAGAATGACGTAACAATTGACGATTGAAGAAAACTTGAGAAAAGCATGTTTGTTCTGCAATGGTTACAAAACTTGCGAGAGTGAACATTGTAACTATCGCGGTACAATCACAGAATCAACCCGAAATAAGAGGGAAACTTAGCTGTCATCCACTATGTAACTACCCTATAAATAGAGACTCAATATGTCCAGAAAAGGATGATGTATTTTTTGAAAGTTAAGAAAGTCTTGAGGAGAGAGAAACTTCAAGAGAATAGTTGCAATCTTGAATTCTTCCATTTCTGTAAAAATTTCTGAAACCAAAATAATAAAGTGTTGTTTTTCATCTTCAATTATGAGTTGATTATAGCAAAATCTTAACAATGGTGTAGTGTGAGAAATCCTGCAACTACAAGATATTGACTGGCATCCGGGTAATAATCAAGGTCCCGCCATTCTAGTGATGACAAATGGTGTATTTTCCCATTATTTCTAGAGGGTCCCTACATTTGCGGTCCTCATGCTTTACCTGCGAAAGTAATGAAGAGGCAGAGTACCAGCCATGGGTGTTCAACTAGCCTAAAAGGAATAAAAAGGTATGTTCTCTCAATTTTTTGCATAAATTATCATTATCATCTTCCTCATGCTTTTATACTTTCGCTGACTACTCCAATTTTTCTAGATTAACAGGCTAAAAACTAGATACTAGAAGCTTAGGAAACCCAATACTTTATCAGCTCTTAAGTTACTCACAGATGAAGTAAGAAATATTCCTTTGTGATTCTTACTAAAATATTGTTGCCTCTATTTCTTATCTTTATCTGTGTTTGAAGGTTATTGAAGAAATAGAACCTGTCAAGACTGCAAATACAAAGGAGAAAGGTGAAGGCATTCATCGCAGGGAGAAATCTGATGATCCTCCTTTAAAGAAAAGAAAAACACAATCCTCCCCTCCTTCAACTTTTCAATCTGGCGAAAATTATAGCGATGATAACAATGATGATGATGGTGATGATGGTAATGTTGGTTTCACTTTCGCGAAGGTATCTTCCCAACCCGAGTATTCTATGTCTCAGCTTTCCAGTATATTCTCTGATACTATGCTAGGGATTGGCGATACTCCTCTTGCTGAAGCTTGCAAATCTATGGAAGCTATCTGTGATGAACCTCTCTTGGAGAACAATGAATCTCTTCGCGGGGTTTCAAGATCCATATCTCCCATCTTCTTACACTCGTTGAATAGCCTGGTAAGTTTTCATATTCGTATTTTTTTCTTTACTTTGCCTTGAATTCATAATTAATTCATAAAATTCACTGTATTGTTTCGCAGGAAGGGAAAGCTTCTTATGATGTTGCCTCAGATCTTGAGAGAAGACGTATGATTTTTCAAAAGAAAAATGCTACTCTTCGCAAAGAAAATGAAGAATTAAGATTTGAGTCTGTTGGTATTCGTAGAGAATATGAAGAATTAAAATCTGAATCTTCTAATCTTCACGGGCAATTGGAATCTTGGTCTGCTGACCTTCAAGAAAAGATCAAGTGGTTGGAAACCGAACTCTCTTCTTCGCAAGATAAGGTTGCTAGTCTCCAAGCTGCGAATAATCAGCTTTATGGTAAGGAATTTTTCTCTTTTTCTTTATCCCCGTACTCCTTTGTTTTTTCTTATTTAGTTAGTCCTCTTCGCAGATGTTTACGACCTCTCTGATGAAGCTGTATTCCTTCGTTCTTTTCTAAATCCCATAGATGATGATACCCTCCTCAATCGCCTTAATGATTCTTTGAACAACTTTTTAAATGATGAAGCTAAATCTCTTTCCGTAGATGAACTTAGATCCAAAATCCATCTCTTAAGGATTGAACATAGATCTAGTTTGGGATTAGCCAATAAATTTAAACGTTTGTATGTTGAATTAAAAGAAGAAATTATCAAATTAAGAGCTAAGAACAGCAGTCTTATCGATGATAAAGACCGCATTACTAAGCAAGGTGCTCGATCCTTGGCGGATTTCCATAAAACCCTTCTTGAAGTTCAAATTGAAAGAGATAGACTTCTCTGCGAGAAAAGTGCTCTTGTTGAGAGGGAAAATCAAGTTCGCTCTCGCCTTCTCATTAGTAGTGATGATGAATTTTCTTGGGCTGCGAAGGTTCTTGAAAATGCCAGAAGTAACTTAGGTGTATATGTCAGCCTTCAAGCTGATCATTCTGCCTTAATTAAAGATATGATCTCTGAAATAGAAGGTTGTAATTCTTGTTTTACTGCTAATCCATTTCTTAACTTTATCTCCACCATTTTTCTAATTTGATATCACTTGTTCGCAGCATCTGAAGGAAATTTTTGCCAAAGAATTAGAGAATTGGAAGAAGAGAAAGGACAACTCGCAGAACTTCTGTCTTCTCGCAACGAGAAATGTTCCAAGTTCAAAAAGCAACTTCAAATTACGCTGGAGAATTTTAGTAATACTATTATTGGTGTTCGCAATGATTCTATTAAAATAGTCAGTGATGATCATAAAATTTCCCATTCTACATATCCTTATTTTGCGAATGAAATCCCAGAGAACGTCCCTACTCTTATCATATATGATAGCGAAGCTGAAGAATCTGAAGAAGATAATGAAGATGAAGATGAAGGGGGGAACTCCGGTGAAGATAATGAAGGATCTAAATAGCTTTATCTTCTCTTGAAATCTCTTTGTATCATTTGTACATTTAGCTTTTTCTCCTTGTAACACATTTCTGCGAATTTCTCCAGCTTTTCAAGTTCCTTGATATATAGATTATTTTTGTATTTATCTGCATACACTAGAAAACAATTCCTTTTTGCAATATGGTTGATCAACATGCTTATTAATTTTTAACTATCTGCGTAAATCTGTCATATAAAGATGAATAATAATTTTATCATTATATTCATTCCCATACTTGCCTCTGTTATTCATCTGTAATATGAAAAGTTGAGCAGATTAATTTTGAATAGGATCTGTTTATAAATTTTTGCCTCAGTTTCTGCGTAAGTGTCGCAGGTCATATCTGTATAATCTCATGATCTCTGCGTAAATGTCGCAGGTCACATCTGTATAATCTCATGATCTCTTGTGGTCTTATTTTGCCTCCCTAGTTAAAGGTATTATTTAGCCACGTTTTGTTTTGGCGACAAAATCGCAGGACGTCCGTACATTCGCATGTAAAGACCCATTGATCTTGCCTTATCCGTGCTTTGTCAATTTCTCTGCGACAATATGATAGGCTTAAGTTTTCTTGCAAAAACAAAGCCCCATGACATTACCGTCGGGCGATGAAATGGCAGGACGTCCTTACATTTTCATGTAAAAACCCATTGATCTCATCTTATCTTTTTTCTCATGGATTTTTTCCTCTGTAGGATATTTATCACGTGACAATATGACATGCCTAAATGTTCTTGCGAACGTAAAGCCCCATGACATTGCCGTCTTTGTTGACACTGTCATCTCCCTAATGGAGGGTGCCTCCCTTATCTTCCCCCTGGTTTCCCCTTCAAGGTGGCATACATCGGTCATACAAGACTAGCTCCTCCCATCCGGTCTTATCAACAACCAGTTATTTTCGCAGCCTCTTATCATTTTTGCCTATATGGCTTATAGTTACGAGACTTCACCCTAAGTGGGGTTTTCTTTGGGCCGAATGCATCGTAGCCAAGACTTGCCAAGAATGGCCAGGGTAGTTTCGTACGCCTAGGGTACCCTTGTCTCAATCGTGTACCTCGGCGCCTTGGTCATACTCTTCACTCCTTAGGAGAGACCCTCGGTCGTCCAACCAGGGTATAACCTTATATATATAGTTGGAAATCCAAGGTACCTCTCCTGGATAGGATTTCATGGGCCCCAAATCTCCATGACTCATGTTACAGTAGTGGTATAACCTTATCCATGAGCCATGCAAAGAGATACCCCCTTATATGACACACTTTAGGTCTTACATTTTCCTCTTGCGAAATTTTATTCGCGAACTAGGGTGTACGCCATAAAGGTTCGTCCCATTCTTAATATGTCTCTGCGAAATTTTCGCGTTTTTGTCTCTTTTTGCATTTCAGCTCTTGTATAATTTTTCAATTTCATCTTCTCCATTGAATCAAAACACATATTTTTTGTAAATTTTTCTTCAACAAATCATTCATACATCTCTTGTATTTCACAATTTAGAAATTTTACCTTTTCTACTTACTATTTTATGCTTCTGCTTTTTTGTTGCGCTTTGCTACATTTTCTCCATCTGCGTGACGCTCGCCATCTATTGGTTGCATCTCATGTTGATTTCGCAGCATTCCTTCTTCTCTCCGCTCAACTGTATCAACCATCAGCTTGTCACTTCTTTGCTTTTGTTTGATGTTATGTTTCCAGCTTCTGTTCTTCGCAGCCCTTTCCTCGCAAGATTCCATATCAATTTCATAGCACTTTTTTCCATCAACCCAGTCTCCCTTTATAACTCCAACACCACTAGAATGAGGAAACTTAATACACTAGTGGAAAGTTGATGCTACACCTAGTATCCCATTGTTGATGGTGGATATTCATTCAAGGCTAAGATTGTAAAAGACAAAAAATTATGCGCTAACATCTTGTAAAAGATAAAGCCATTAATAAGTGATGAATACTTCTTCACTTTACTAATTCACCTAGAATGGAGCATGTGTCAACAATCCCATTCTGTGAATTAAATACACGAAATTCATCCAGGTTGGAGCATGTAGCAACAATCCCATATACCCTGTGAATTTGCAGCATTATTAATTAATGCGCAACCATCCTTGTATTTCATGTACTCATTATCAGTGCGGCATGACGATTGAGTGTTGATCTCAGCAGAGCAACACGAATCTCCAAGCATTATAATGAAAGCATGTACGAAATACCCGTACATGCTGCAAATCTCGGTGTGTTATACTAACCCGATTGAGCAACTCTCGGTGTGTTATACTAGCCCGATTGAGCATCCGGACTGTCCGTATCAGTCTGGAAATGATCACGACCATCCAACTCCACCAGCATGATTGGACGGCCCAGATCGATTCCATAACCCCCCGAGCTGGTATGGAATATCCGCTGCCGAACCAACGCGGGCCCCACATGGTCGGCCTCCCCGAAAGATTAGACTAGCTTGCCAAAACGTCCAAACCAAAGAAGTATGGACGAAACCTTAAATTAGGGTTTGCAGCTCATTACATGTGTCGCAAAACAGTCTCAACCATCCATCTTCGCAGGTATACATGGAGGGTGTAGATGTAGATTCAAAGGGCCCATAGCATGTCAACACAATCACCGTGGGCCCGCATAAATACCTGACCGATCGGTCAGGACCAACAATGGTTGGTCATCCCGATTTGTACGCCCAAATAAAGCATGGCGCACGGCCGTGAAGCCCAAAATTAGGGTTTTTGAGCACCACGAGCGTCCATCTTCTCCGGCACGAATGGAGGGTCCAAATTTAGATTAAGCAGGTCCGGTCATACCAACATGACCACCGTGGACCCATCTATCCCCTCACCTGATCGTCCAAGGCATACCATGCCTGGTTATCCCAAATCGTCCACCCAAACTAGCGTGGTCACACTTCCCAATTGCAAACTAATCTCGACCACTCAACTTCGTCGGGAAATTTGAATGGCTTAGATCAAGTTTTCATGGGACAGTCAGGTATAGGCGTGAACACCAGCCTACCGACTACATGCCAGGCCAATCGGATAAGACCGACCAAGATTGGTCGTCTTGGAACGCGCGCCTGAAGTTGGCACGATGTGCGGGTTTTGCGGCACCAGTTTTTTGTCGCAAATTGATCTCGACCACTCAACTTCGCCAGACGAATTTAGTGGCCCAAATCACACTTTCGTGAGACAATGGGGTATGGGCGCCTACACTGTCATGTCATCTACATGCATGTACGGCCGGAAAGCCAAAATTCGTATCCCAAGCTTGGATTCGACCAGGCTGAAGAGTGGTGCTTGTGCGCCTACTCCAAACCCTAATTTCACCAACGGTCGCAGATGAGTGTCTCAAAGACCATCTCGTCCGTCCAACTTCACCAGCTTGGTTATACAACCCTGGTCAGGAGTTAATTGGTCAGTGAGGCTTCATGATCATCACCGTCGACAGTCACTCTACCACACCATGTGGTCGGCCAAGGAAGGATTTGGTTGCGCAGCCTCCAAACCATCACATGAAGTAGGCTGGAAATGAAGTTATTTTGAGATGCTCAAACAGCGATGCTTCATACATGATGAATATGCTCGATGTAGTACCTGCATAGTATACACACGATACTTCACAAGTATTGACTTCCTAAGTAACGCAGTTATTCAATCTAGCATTACATGTTATTTTCTGTGGGTCCCATGATCCATATACTTCAGACATCAATCATGTCACAAACTGGGGGATACATACTGGGGTATTGGTCTGGAGGTTTACAGCATGCAGCACACAATGCTCCATCACAAGAATGTGTCAGGAAGTCATGGACAGTTAGTGATGATGGGAGAAGTGGGCAAGACTGGTCGTGTCACACTAACACACTACTTCACTACTCCATCACTTCACTTTCTTCACTTACCACGAGATATGAGGGTTAGGATGAAATACTTGTATAAATAGGTTCTCCATCCTATTTTTAAAGAGAGAACAAGACAACAGAGGCAAGTGTTGATACAATCGTATTCAAACACCAGAACTGATAGCTTACATCCAGTAAACCAGTTCAGATTTCTGATACAAGTCATACATAGCCAACACCTTCACATTCTCAACACCTTCTTCGCTTCCCTCCCTAAGATCAACCCCATCTCCTTCACTTTGTGACCGAAACAAGTCTGGAATGGCTATTTCTTGGTTTAGGCCGGACTTGCACAGATTGATCTCTCGAATCTACAAGCACTCACCGCGCAATGCATTTGTTTAAGGTTTAGATTCATTCCTCATCACAGTGGGAGGTTAATCTCTTGGTTGTAAAGTCAATTTCTTCGAAATCCGATTCAATTTGATCAATTTCAAAAAGGGTAGATCTTAGAACCAGTTCAATCAGCAATTTATTTCAAGATGGTGGAACTCAGGTCTGGATCAGCAATCAATTATGATGGAGCTAGCGTGGATAACACTCCCAGTGTTGATGTACCTATCAGTGGAGCTGCCGAGGTCAATACATCTCATGAAGCCGTCACTCCTAGTGCCAACGCTAGCGGAGAAGGAAATATTCCAGTAGGTGTAACGCCTCCCATCACTAGAGCCATAGAAGTCGCGAATCCCGACATCTCCTCAAGTGTAACACCTCTGGTGGTCACTAGAGAAATAACTTTCACTCCTTCATCAGAACGAGGATCCGGAGGGACGAGAGGAGGACCACCGCCCATTACCATTGCATACTTGATAGAGAAGCAAGAAGTCTTGGCTAAGACTCAAACGGATATGGCCGCAACTCAGAAAGAGGTACTCACTTTCATCAAAACTTTGACTGAACGATTGCCACAAGATTCACGACAGCCCGGGGGAAACGTTTCCATCCTGGCCCACACGGATGAAGAAACTCACGTTGCTCCTGAACGCCCAAGAGAAAGGAACCAACCGTACAACTTCATCACATGCGAGGACCTGGAATAATTTCTCCAAAATCGAGGCAAAGGGGGTCCAACGGATGTACACCAGTATTAGCCGCAGTACCCTCAAGATGTGCAACGAATTCCTCTTCCAAGAGGTTACACCTCTCCCCAGTTATCCCTCTACAACGGTACTGGTAATACTCGTGAACACGTCTCTCGATTCTTGGAATCCTTGGGGGAACATGAATACAATAATGTTCTACGCCTAAAAGAATTCTCAAAGTCACTTACGGGGAGGGTATATACATGGTACAAAAACATCGCGCCTAACAGCATATCCAATTGGAACGAGATGGTTAGTGCTTTCTACAAAAAGTATTTATTCGTGTCTGAACAGATCACCTTTTCAGATCTGGGAAGAATTCTTCAGCGGAACAACGAGCATACCAATGACTTCGTTAAGAGGTTCAGAACCCAAGCACTGGATTGTCATGACATGAACGTTATCGAACGATAATTGGTGGAGTTGTGCATCAATGGGATGATACCCATATACCGCGCTCTATTAGAGAATCTGGTCTTTTAAACGTTCTCTGAACTCCATGAAGCTGCCAAACGATCAGCAACAACCGCACCATCATTGCTAGAAAGAACTAGAGTTATTCTAAGTGAATGACAACTCACATACAACTCATATTCCCCTATTTTAGGATCCCTTTCTATACTCTCGCAAGTTCTCTCCATAACTCTCTCCATAATTCTCTCCATAACTCTCTCAAGCTCCCGCCTTGTTCTCGCGAGCTCCTGCCTTGTTCTCGCGAGCGTTCTCTCCAACTAAAAAATCTTCACATCTTTCTCGTGTTTTATGTTGTTGTTGTATATTACGTCATTCTTTGAATTATTCTGCGATGCTCGCAGTGTGTTGTTGAAGAACTCACAGAAATGTTGTTAATAATTTCGTAAGAATATTGTTGTGGCGATATTCTGATCCTACATCTTGCCTCTTTTTCCTTGAATATTGCTTGAAGAGCGATCTTTAAGGAAAAATCAGTTGTTGTAGTAGTATTTGATCTTTGTTTATGAAGGAACGAGCGAAAGAATACTGGACTTGAAAAGTACGTACTTGCCTCTATTCTTTTTTGAAGTTCCGGATCTTTGCGAAGTAAATAAGAAGTATCAATTCTTGAAGTATGCGAAGTATGAAGTATCCTTGAAGAAATATAAGAAGTACTCAATCCTCAAAATATAAAAAGTATATGTCCTTGAATGAAAGTCATAAATATTGACTCTGTTCATGTGAAATTATTAAACTATTATTTCATTTTTGGTGAGAATTATTGTCCATTTTGGAAATGATTCTTGCCGAGAAGATAAAAAACATAAAATATTTTCTTGGTAATCCATAGCTGCCTCTGTACTTTATCTATGAAGGTAGAATCCTTGAGAAAATGTTGAGCGAGCGAATTATTTCTTTATTATTATCTTGCCTCTGTCTTATGTTCTATAATCTCTTCAAGTTGCTTCAAATTTTGCGAAATAAATGAGCTAAATCACCATATTCTGCGAAATTCTGACACATTCTGCCAAATTTTGGCTCATTCTGTGAAATTATGAATAACCCTGCGAAATTCTGAATAATCTGCGAATTTATGAATAATGCTCCTGAAATAGTGCCGCGAAATTATGAATAGTGCTGTGAAAGTATGAGTAGTGTTCCTGAAATAGTGTTGTGAATTTATGAATAGTGTTCCTGAGAGATTCTGAATATCACTCTTGAGAAATTCTGAATATTACTCTTGAGAGATTCTGAAAATTATTCTTGAGAGATTCTGAATATTTTATCTTGCCTCTTATTATCTTTCTTGCAATGAACAAAATTTACCTGCATTTCACTGAAATAGTTAATGTTTGTAATTATTCTGTTGGTCTTATTTTGCCTTCCTAATTAAAGGTCTTATTTTGCCAATTTTTTGTCTTGGCGACAAAATCGCAGGACGTCCTTACATTCGCATGTAAGGACCCATTGATCTTGCCTTATCCGCGCTTTGTCAATTTCTCTGTGACAATATGACAGGCTTAATTTTTCTTGCGAGAACAAAGCCCCATGACATTGTCGTCTTGCGATGAAATCGCAGGACGTATGTACACTTTCATGTAAAAACCTATTGATCTCATCTTATCTTTTTCTCATGGCCTTTTTCCTCTATATAGTTGTATTCTTAAGACACTTAACAGCTCCCTAATGGAGGGTGACGCCCTTATCTTCCCCCTGGTTGCCCCTTCAAGGAGGGAACATCGGCCATACAAGACTAGCTCCTCCCATCCGGTCTTGACAACAACCAGTTATTTTCACAGCCTCTTATCCTTTATGCATATATGGCTTATAGTTACGAGACTGCACCCTAGGCGGGGTTTTCTTCGGGCCGAGTGCATCATAACCATGACTTGCCAAGGATGGCTAGGGTAGTTTCGTACGCCCCGGGCACCCTTGACTCAACCGTGTACCTCGGCCCCTTGGTCATACTATGCACTCCTTAGGATAGACCCTCGGTCGTCCAACCAGGGTATAGCCTTATATATATAGTTGGAAATCCAAGGTACCTCTCCTGGATAGGTATCTCTCATGGAGATGGACCCCAGCTCTCCATGACTCAGGTTCCAGCAGCGGTATAACCTTATCCCTTATCCATGCAAACAGATACCCCCTTATATTACGTACTTTAGGTCTTACATTTGCCTCTTGTGAAATTTTATTTCCCAAACTAGGGTGTACACCATAAAGGTTCGTCCCATTCTTATGTCTCTGCGAAATTTTATTCGCGTCTCTGAGAAATTTTCGCGTTTATTTATTCTTTCACTTCTTTCATTTTTGTCATTTCTTTGCTAGATATCTCTGCGAAATAATCACCAACTCTTTTTTTTTGTGAAATAAACATCTCTATGAAGTAAATGAACATCTGTGAATTGTTCATTGTTGCTGCAAATGTTCGCAGATTGATAAATACAGGAAATCTTAACCGGAATGTAACTTAGTCTTTGTCCTTGGTAAATATCTGCGAAGTGTTTAGAGAGGTAAACGTCTTGGTGAATGTCTTCGAAGTGTTCTGCGAGGTAAACATCTGCAAGGCAAAAATTCTGTGCAAAGGTGAAGATTCGAACTTGCGACGTTAACCCTATTCTCTTCACTGTTGACCAATTGTTACAACTTTTGTTTGTGAAATAAAATTATATTGCCTCCCTCTTATTACTTCTTCTCCCTGTACATCTTTACGTTTTGCCCTGCGAAGAAAATTGCGTCTTCAAACCCATTAATTCTGCTCATAACCGTCTATGTAGGAATTCATTCTCCTTCATTATTTTGCTTATATACTTCCGTCATTCTTGCTGTACCTGCGTCACTTTCGCATCTTCTTAATTTCGAGCTGCGAACCCATTATCTGCTGATACTATCCCAAATCATTCATGTGATGTGCTTTTGAGCTAATTATGTCTTTATCTTTAGTGGGAATTAAGTGTTTGACCCTCCCCTCACTCTCTCTTACTCAAATGGCCTTTGGTTTAAAATTTAATTTTTAAAAAATTAACCCATTTTATTGAAATGACCCTCAAAAAATAAGGAGGGTCATTTGAATAAAGATGGTTGATGATATTATCAAATAATAAACTATATCCTTTAAGGGTATAATAGTCATGCCATCTTAAACATAACATATCTCACGAACCATACGTAAGAATTCGACAAATTTTATATATTTGGAAAGCTTTTTGAAAGATCTACATAATGAGCGTAAATACAATTATCAAATTTTCATTTCACATAATTTTTTTAATTCTTTAAGTAATTTTTTAAATTTTCTTCATATTTTATAGTGTGCAGAAAATATGCACACTGATTTTGTAAACAATTTTTTAATTTTTCTTCATATTTTATAGTGTGCAGACAATATGCACCCTAATTTTATGTGTAGAAAATATGCACACTGATTTTTGTAAACAATTTTTTAAATTTTCTTTATATTTTATAGTGTGAAGGAAATATGCACACTGATTTTTGTAAACAATTTTCTAAATTTTCTTCATATTTTATAGTGTGCAAACAATATGCACACTGATTTTATGTGCATACAATATGCACACCGGTTATAATATTCCAGGGCCACTATAATAATTTACAAATTTTATTAAATAACCCTGGGGCCAAAAGAGTAAGACCCATAATTTCCAGGGTCATAAGAATAAATTTCTCTTATCTTTAACTAACGTTTTGTTCTCGCTATAACTATTATCTTCATAGATATTGATTGAACCGTCTCTGCTGGCTTTTATGTGTGTTGGTGCGGTAAAGTGATGTTGTTGGTCTTTGGATTATATCATTCCTCGTTGACATCCTTCTTTGCCTTTAATTTCTTATGAAAAGAGATGTTGTCAACTTTGATTTGCGTGATTGCATGTGCTCAAATACTCCCTTTTGGCGTCGTTGCTCGCAGCTCTTGAACTGCACAAGTAGAATAGATGCATTCTAACAAAGATGAAATAAATTTAATATTTTAAATTGATCAAATATTTTAATGAAATTCATAGGCTTTCAGTTAATGAAGCATTCAATGAATTTATATTTTATCCTCTTGGAGGCTTTTCATTGCTTGCTCATCCATTCTTTGAACAATGAACTTCATTTGTTGAACTATGGATCCCTCTCTGAAGTTATGTCCTTCGCCGGCAGCTCAAGTTTATTGTTTCAACATCGTTTGTGTACATCCCCTTCTAGTTGTATTATCGGCAGTGGGTGGTATTTTAGTTGCTGAAGTTAATGATGAAGTTGGTTCTCCAAGTATTATCTCTGAGTATAACTAGCGAAGTATTATTCTGCTAGTTAGTGTCCGCTTGATTCATGGAGTCAAGGAAGACATGGTATCTCATCTCTTTCTGTTGGCGGTGTTGTCTTATCGAATTTTTGGTTGCTGATGATGCGTTAACAAAGTATGTTGTGACTCTTTTATTTCTCTTGTTTGTTGAAATTTGTTTATCTTCGCTGGAACTGCGACAACTTTGCTGAGTCTTTGTTGTTACTCCATTCTCTACTGCCGGTATTGATCTGCGAAGAAAATTTGTGAAATCCTCTCCACATCTGCTTTTGTTCCCTGAGTTTTCCTTTTTGCCATGGCTCTAATTATTGATACTTCCCTGTACTTTCTTGTCTCTGTAAAAAATTCTAAGAGAAAATGAAAATTTATTAGTAATTGTTGGTTCCTTGCATGACGTTTCTATGGCTGGTGGATCAAATGTTTGCTCCATCTTTCCTTCTTCAACTTGTATAGATCCTTTTAGATTCGCCTGGATGATGTTCTCCTCACGTTCACTCTTAATATACCTGTGCCTCTCATTAATTGTCACCCTCTGGGATGTTACCGCCTTTGGATATCACTGCCCTTTGTTCCTCTTCTTCAAATCTGATCTCCTAGTTACTCATGTGCGTTTTCTTCGCACGTTGCTAATGATCATGCCCTTGCATACACCACTTCGCGATGTTGAATTCTTTTTGTTCCATTATTTTATGTTTGCTCTTCGTTTGTCTTATCTTGTATATTTATTTTTCGCCTTTATCTCCACGTCATTCCTGTTACTGTTATTTTGGGTTTATCCTTTATTGCCGCCTGGTTAAATCCTCACTCCTCTTGATAAACAACGTCTTCTTCCTGGCCAACTCTTTATATTTCTATGCACATGTTCTTCTTCTTTTCTCTCCATCGTATCATTCTTTCGCACTTTCTTTACTGCAAAAGAGTTTGACAATTTATGTTATAGTTTTACAATTGTTTTCTTCACATGGGATCTTATCGCTTAAGCCAGTTAAATTATTAGCATTCCTATTTCTTATCGCCTTTAGCTAGCCGCCGCTTGTTCCCTTATGTTGTCCATTGTAGCTTAAGTTACGATGTTTTAGCCTGCTGGGATGACCTTTGATCTTCTTCTTCTTCGCATTCCTACTGCGGGTAAGGTGTTAATGAAAGTGTATCGTCATTATTGTCATTATTAAATTTGACTGGCGAAGTTTGTTTCTGGAGATGATGGCGAAGTTTGTTGCGAATAGTCGATTAAAATTTGACTTTGCAAAGTGACTGGATGAAATGGTTGTCTTGCTGGGACGTTCTTCTATAGTAAATCCACTTAACTTCGCATTGTCATTATTAAATTTCGCCAATAATCTCGCAGGGGGAATGTTCTTGGTGGAATAGCTGCTAAATTAAATTTTCCCCTGCTTCATATTGTTGTGGCTGGAATAGCTGCGAGATTCATCTAAATTGATGCTATGTTCTTGGCGGTGGCAAGTCTTGCTTCGTTGGCATTCTATTTCTTCTTTCACAGAGAAATACTTTGTTTACAATGCAAACTTTACATAGAATCTCCTCCTCTTGTTTCGTTTCGTCTATGGCAAGAACTCACATTCACCTATGTCGCTGACCACTTTTCACCTTCCTTGTTTCTAACTGATGTGACATGCCAACCTCATGAACTGCGGTTTTCTTCGCAAAGGGGATATTTACCTTCGCAAATGCTGCGAAATTCTATTACTGGAGTTATTGCTTTCTTCGCCATGTTCTCTTCTTCGCAGAAATAAACGAATTTCTTTACTCTTACTAGAGTAGTTGACAAGTTTGAAGTGATCTTCTTCGCACTAAAGTGGATAAATAGTTAATTTGCTACGAACTATGCTATTTTTGCAAGGTTGTTCCGGGTTAGTGAGAATTCTTCCTCGCCTGTAATTATAGCTTGCTGCAAGCAGACAAAAACTGAAAGAATAATTTAATGTAGTTTATGTAAAAATAATTCATCATTTTTAAAAGAGTTAAAATAGTTGTTATCTTTTGAAAATGTCCCTGCGACAATTTCGCACACTTGGTGAGATTTGTTGAATAATTTTTTCTTATTAGCTGAGGATTCACGTCCTTTTCTTTCATTTTCTGCTGATTTACTGTCCTCACAAATTTTCTGACGAAGTGAATTAAACAGGTCTTATCTGAACAGTTCTTCTTCTCGCCAGTTTAGTTTTAATACATCTTCTTATTATTACCATATTTTTGCTTTTTTACCTTCGCTGCAAACAACTAATTGATTTAATTAGTAATCTTTTTAACTTGAAGACATCATTGCTACTCACAAAATTAAAAGAAGATTCATAAATTATTACTTCGCAAACCTAATTTGAAAGAGATAACAATCAAAATTATGATCAAAATCTAGATTTATGGGTGTAAATTTACGATCAAAACTCGTTTTAATTCAAAATATCAACCCAAAACCAATTTTTGTGAAAAACAAAGTTTGATAGTTAAAAAACTCAAAATCTTCCAGATCCAGATTATTAACATATAATTAAAGAGATAAGAAAGAATTTGTCCTGTTTGAACAGTTAATTGATGTCGATTCATTTCTTTTCATTCTTATAAAGATTTCTTCGAATCTGCTCCTACTTCCCAATATTTCTGCTTCTCTTTCTCTGTATACATTTCTCTTAAATTGTGTTGGATGTTCTTCATCGTTCTTTTATCATCACGCTCCTGAGATACAAATGTCGTTTGTTAGTGGAGAATGTGAAGTTCTCGCCCAAAACTTCCATGTTTTCCCATGTATCTCATAAATCCAATTGAATTCATCATCAACAATTGCTAATTTCTTTGGATCCTCTTCAATCCAACAAGTAGGAAATATTGTTCCCTGTTTCTAGCGCCAAAAATGTAGTTGTAGGAATTCCCACAACACACCCCTTGTAATATCTTGATACTAATTTCTTGATATAAACTCATTTGATATGAAAGTGATGATTAAAATACTAAAATTGTAAATAGACACACAGGTTTTTACATGGTTCGATCGATTTGATCTACATCCATGATTGTTCACTATGATTGTTTTGATTTACATTGATAATCTCCATTAATGGAGTTCTAGATCTAGATTTTGGGTAAGAAGATGATGAAGAAAAATACATTCTCTCTCTAAAAATATATCTCTCTCCTACCAAAACTGTCTCCCCTTTCTCTCTCCTGCATTTCCCTTTATATAGGTGTTTACATAGTGGATGACATCTCACATACAACTCATATTCCCCTATTTTAGGATTCCTTTCTATACTCTCGCAAGTTCTATCCATAACTCTCTCCATAATTCTCTCCATAACTCTTTTGAGCTCCCGCCTTGTTCTCGCGAGCGTTCTCTCCAACTACAAAATCTTCATATCTTTCTCGTGTTTTATGTTGTCGTTGTCTATTACGTCATTCTTTGAATTATTTTGTGACGCTCGCAGTGTGTTGTTGAAGAACTCACAGAAATGTTATTAATAATTTCGTAAGAATATTGTTGTGGCGATATTCTGATCCTACAATTACGGTGAAAATGGTTACCTCACCTGATTCACCCACCAAGAAGGAGGATGAACCATACCTGGTAGCAGATGTCATCCTAGGCGGCTACTGCAAACTTATCAACGTTGACAAGCTAGAAGGCGTAACAATTCACTCGCGGTGGCTCAAACCCTACCGTACTTAAGACGCTGTACTATCACTTTCATGCATCCTACACACTTTAAGACGCTGTGCTACTTCCTCCAACATGTTTCCATTTACAATTTCACGTCATATTTGTAATTCCTTTAGAAAATGATTGCAATACTTGCATTCGTAATTAGGGTTTCAATTTTCAATTTTCAAATTAATTGAAGTGTTATTTTCAAATTAATTGAGAACCTCTTTACCCTAAAGACACAAAGTCCAGCCTGAATCAACCCACTAGAGCAGGTCAGGAAATAAACCCTAAGCAAAAACATCCTGAAAAGAGTTGAGGGAAAAGATGTGCGCAGAAAGAGAATGATCTTTGAGCCACTCACCCCAATAAGGCCAGGAAGATCTTGCATCAGGAACACAGGACAAAGGGCTATAAAGAAAAAACCTTTATTCAAACAATCAAATAGAAGAAAACCTTGAACTCGGCTGCCGCTGAGTACAAGGAAGATGTTCACAAATTACGGAATATACTTGGAAAGAGAAAAAAAAGAAGAGGGTTTAGTCGTCAAGAGGGTCGACCGCGCCTGCACCACCGTCAAGTTCTGCTTCAATGCCATCACCTGTTGATACTCCTCCTTTTCGGATCTACCCCAGCTTCTGCATCAGACGTTTCTGCAGCAACGCACTCCATCCAAAAATCATCAGAAAGAGCATCAAAGGCCACAACAACATCAGGAGTCGTGCCGATTTCTTTCAAACATTCAGGTTTGTCTGTGTCGGAATCGAGAATTATCATGCCATCATGGATTGGGTAATTGCACTTGTCTTCATTCAGAGGTCGTTTATGCTCAACCCTCCGTCTCTTCAACCGCGCTGCAAATCTCTCTACCCTTGCGCTTACTGGTGCCTGTAACGCTTCCTCGCGCCTCCACCGCTCCTCCATGTCAATCGCAGCTGAAAGTGCACAGATGCGTCCTCCGGCAATACGCAGGTGCAAAATAGACATCCCCTGTATAGCACGGCCGACTTCGCGAAGTGAAAGATCGATATTAGCTATTACTTCTTCGTGCGCATGGGTTTCGGGCTTGTAAACTTCGAAGCTTCTTTCTGTAGAGGTGACATGATGGTTTTCCACCGTTTACATGATAAACTGCAAAGAAGAAGAAGTTATAAAAAAAAAATCAATCAGTCAATCAGAAGATCAGATAAGTGTGAAGCAGTACCTGAGATATAGAAGAAACAATTACATTAGATGATTCTTTATAATGTCACAAGTCGACAGAATCCCAGGAGAAAGGAAGTCTTTGCTTGCCACCTATGAAGGCTACTATTTCGGGATAGCAATCAATGATGCTTATCGCATACATCTGAGGAAAGCTGCCGTATGATGAAAAATAGTACACCTGACCCAAGGAAGGGACCAAGCTTTGCCCAGATATGTACAAAGGAAACTAAAGCGACTCACCGGATCAAGTCCTGCTTCCTTCACAACCCTAATCAGGACTCCCAGGGAAACGCCTGACGATGTAGACCTATCCGGTAAATATGCATTCACTTTAGCTTGGTAATTTCAGTGTAAAAATTTGTCACCATCTCATACCTACCCCACATTAGTGTAACCATTATGTGCTAAGCATGGGACTTAATGTTGATGGTGGATTTTCATTTATTGCTAAGATTGTAAAAGCCAGAAAATTATGCGCTAACATCTTGTAAAAGATAAATCCATTAATAAGTGATTAATACTTCTTCACTTTACTAATTCACCTAGAATGGAGCATGTGGAAACAATCCCATTCTGTGAATCAAATACACGAAATTCATCCAGGTTGGAGCATGTAGCAACAATCCCATATACCCTGTGAATTTGCAGCATTATTAATTAATGCGCAACCATCCTTGTATTTCATGTACTCATTATCAGTGCAGCATGACGATTGAGTGTTGATCTCAGCAGAGAAACACAAATCTCCAAGCATTATAATGAAAGCATGTACAAAATACCCGTACAGGCTGCAACTCTCGGTGTGTTATACTAACCCGATTGAGCAACTCTCGGTGTGTTAGACTAGCCCGATTGATCATCCGGACTGTCCGTATCAGTATGGAAATGATCACGACCATCCAACTCCACCATCATGATTGGATGGCCTAGATCGATTCCATAACCCCCGAGCAGGTATGGAATATCCGCTGTCGAACCAACACGGGCCCCGCATGGTCGTCCTCCCCGAAATATTGGCCTAGCTTGCCAAAACGTCCAAACCAAAGCAGTATGGACGAAAACCCTAAATTAGGGTTTGCGGAACATTACATGTGTCGCAAAACAGTCTCACCCATCCATCTTCTCAGGTATCGATGAAGGGTATAGATGTAGATTCAAAGGGCCCAGAGCATTCAACACAATCACCGTGGGCCCGCCTACATACCTGACCGATCGGTCAGGAACAACCATGGTTGGTCTTCCCGATTCGTACGCCCGAATAGAGCATGATGCACGGCCGTGAAGCCCAAAATTAGGGTTTTTGAGCATCACGAGCGTCCATCTTATCCGGCACGAATAGAAGGTCCAAGATTAGATTAAGCAGGTCCGGTCATACCAACATGACCACCGTGGACCCATCTATCCCCTCACCTGATTGTCCAAGGTATACCATGCCTGGTTATCCCAAATCATCCTCCCAAACTAGCGTGGTCACACTTCCCAATTGCAAACTAATCTCGACCACTCAACTTCACCGGGCAATTTGAGTGGCTTAGATCACGTTTTCATGGGACAGTCAGGTATATGCGTGAACACCAGCCTACCACCTACACGTCGGGCTAATCGTCCAAGACCGACCAAGATTGGTCATCTAGGAACGCGCGCCTAAAATTGGCACGATGTGCGGCTTTTGCGGCACCAGTTTTCTGTCGCAAATTGATCTCGACCACTCAACTTCGCCAGACGAATTTAGTGGCCCAGATCACACTTTCATGAGACAATAGGGTATGGGCGCCTACACTGTCATGTCATCTACATGCATGTACAGTCGGCCAACCAAAATTCGTATCCCAAGCTTGGATTCGATCAGGCTGAAGAGTGGTGCTTTTGCGCCTACTCCAAAACCCCAATTTCACCAACGGTCGCAGATGAGTGTCTTAGAGACCATCTCGTCCGTACAACTTCACCGGCTTGGTTATACAACCCTGGTCAGGAGTTAATTGGTCAGTGAGGCGTCATGATGATCACCGTCCATCACTCTACCACACCATGTGGTCGGCCAAGGAAGAATTTGCTCGCGCAGCCTCCAAACCATCACATGGAGTAGGATGGACATGAAGTTAATTTGAGACGCTCAAACAGCGATGCTTCATACATGATGAATATACTCGATGCAGTACCTGTATAGTATACACACGATACTTCACAAGTATCGACTTACTGAATAATTATTCAATCTAGCATTACATGTTATTTTCTGTGGGTCCCATGATCCACACACTCCAGACATCAATCATGTCACAAACTGGGGGATACATACTAGGGTATTGGTCTGGCGGTTTACAGCGTGCAGCGCCTAACGCGCCATCACAAGAACTTGTCAGGAAGTCATGGACAGTTAGTGATGATGGGAGAAGTGGGCAAGACTGGTCGTGTGACACTAACACACTACTCCATCACTCCACTTTCTTCACTTCCCACGAGATATGAGGGTTAGGCTGAATGACTTGTATAAATAGTTTCTCCTTCTATTTTTCAAGAGAGAACAAGACAACAGAGTTAATTGTTGATACAATCGTATTCAAACACCGGAACTGATAGCTTACATCCTGTAAGCCAGTTCTTCTTTCTGATACAAGTCATATATAGCCAACACCTTCACATTCTCAACACCTTCTTCGCTTCCTTCCCTAAGATCAAACCCATCTCCTTTACTTTGTGACCGAAACATGTCTGGAACGGCCATTTCTTGGTTTAGGCCGGACTTGCACAGATTTATCTCTCGAATCTACAAGAACTCACCGCGCAGTGTATTTGTTTAAGGTTTAGATTGATTCCTCATCCACACACCCCAAATTACCAAAACCGACAGGAATAGTTTTCACCCATAAACACCCATGCATCCAAGGTCGGCCAGTCAAGGCATTGTAAGGTGATTCAACATCAACAACGCAAAACAGAATCTTAAAATATATCCCCTTTAATGGAATTCACATTGTAATTTACCCTTTGGGCTTGTTGGCAGTATCGTTAAAACCATATATCTTATAGGTCGATGGTATCAGATCCTCATATCTTCCTCCCATGGTATTGCCTGATAAAATTAGATATCTACTGAGCTTCCAGTGTTAATTAAAACTCTGTTAATGGCCTAAAAATCTTCAGCTCCATCATCCTCATTTTCTTCATCTTCATTTTCTATTTGTTTTGGATTTATTTCTAATATTACTACTAGCATATTGTCATGCATCTCGCCAGGCTCAGGTACTTCTTGTGCAGTGAAAGAAATAGTTTGCTTTTGCCACTCTTCTAATGGCGAAGCTTTCGCAATGTTTATTATCTCTCTTCCATCCATGTCTCTCATGAAAACTCTGCTTAGAACATTGTCGTGGAAGTCCTATATAGTCTTGTACGAATGTATGATGGAGTTGCAAAACATATTATTTGCTTTTTCTCCAACTTCTATCACAAACGTTTTTCCTTCCTTTGTTGTATTCACCCTGCGAATTTCTGGGGCTGGGGGTAATTGCTGAGGCTGCGGATGCCTTATTAAAAAATAATTTAATTTTCCCTGAACTATCATCCTCAAGATGATTCTTTTTACATTCCTGCATTTATTTATTGAGTGACCATGAAAATGAGTGCAAAATTCTGAACTTCGATTATTTGGGTGTGGCTCTTTTCCCATATTCCATGGTACGGGTATGTCTTCCATCAGAATTACAACTTCCCAAATTTTCTCTATGCTGGCATTTAGAGGTGGCATCTTAATTTCTTCCCATATTATCTTCTGACTTCCTTGCCCTCTATAATTATTTTTCCTCTATCCACCATAAGTCTCTTGTGGCTGATCAAGCCTCTGAATCTTATTATTTCCACCTCTACTGAAGAAATTTCTTTCTCTTTCGAACTCTTCTTGATCTCTGCTTCCCATAGCTACTAATTTCTGCTGATTATCATTCATATTATTTTCTTGCTTCACCTGCGAAGTGCTCGCTACTGTATTTATTAACCTGGGAAGTAGAATTGCGTTTGCTGCAACTGAACTGGTGTTCGCAATGGGATATGATTCCATCTCATTTTGTTTCTCCTCCAATGCAATGTATTCTTCTTTTAACTCTCGCAGCTCCGTCATGGTGATTGTATTCTTGATTATGAAAATTTGTATGTACAGTAGATTGGTTGCGAACATTGCATTGATGAAAGATAAAATGAGGTATCTATCATCCAATCTTCCTGCCATCTCACTGCACATTATCTTCCATCTTATGGTTAGGTGTTTCAAACTCTCGCCAACCCTTTGTTTTAACCCAAATACATCTTCAATACCGGGCCGTGAAGAATTGTTACTTATATATGCTCCCAAAAATGTAACCTACAAATGATCGAAAGAAGTTATAGTGTTTTTTGGTAAACCTTCAAACCATTTTAGCGCCTCGCCAGTTAAGCTGGATGCGAAATATTTTCACAATACAGCATCATGGTTTTCCCACTTTAGCATACACCTAACATAAGCCTTGACATGTTGAACAACACAAGTAGTCCCATCAAAAATACTGGTTAACGTTGGAAAATTGCATTTTGGGGGTATTCCTCCTAATTGCACTTCTTGAGTGAATGGGGTTCTCGCAGCTTCTACAATGGCTTCATCAAGTTTCCTTCTGCCTCATTCTCTTCTGTTATTTAACATTCCCCTCATTTCTGCTAACTCTCTTAAGATCTATTCATTCCCAGCTGAATTTTGCTCCATTGGTATTTTCAGTGCAACTTCCCTTCACCCGCGTTCATGTATTTCTTGCCTTGCGAGATTTTGTGCGTCTTCTTCTGCATCTTCATTCTGCCTTCTTCGGCGATTTTCTTCTTCACCTACTTCTTGAATTCGCAACTGATTACGCCTTCCATATTCTTCTCTGCGATTTTCTTCATTTCTCATCGTTTCTCTTCGCTGTCTTTCTATTCTATCATATTCCTCATTGATATTACCATTATGGCGATTTTGTGTGCGTCTCCTTTATCGATTGTCATGATTATTCTGCCGTATTGATTCTCGAAATTCTTGTTCTTCCACTTCTGCTCTCAATCTTTCTCTTTCGCAGGCTAGACGCGCTTGTTTCTCAATTTCATCCTCAATCATTCTTCGGTTTCTTTGGATTTCTCGCTCATGTAATATTCTCCTACCTTCTTATCAATTTTCTTCACCATCTTGGTTATTTCCACCCTCTTGATTTTTATTATCAAGTCTACCATCCAAAGTTTCATTGCGTGGAATGTAGCGATCATTAATCATTTCTTCTTCTCCATAATGTTGCTCTTCATTTGGATTTTGCATTTCCTCTCGAATATTTTCTCCAGCATTTCTCATAGGGGAATTTTTCCTTGGTTCTTCTCTAAATGATTTTGAACTTGATTTCGCAGTACTTCTTGATCTCCTATTTTGTAACCTCAAATTCTCCATTCTTAACTCGTGATTTTATCTTGTTAAATTCGCACGTTCTTCCGCTTCTAATCTCCTTTCCTTTAGTATTCTTTCTCTTAAATCCTCTACTTCTTCATTTTCGCCATTTTCATGAATTAATCCTTCAACCACTTCTCGATCTCTTTCCTCTCGTCTTTCATTTCTTAGTTGTTGATCTTCTGCTTCTTCCATTGAATCTGATCGCCAAGTATGCACGCTCACTCTGTCATAATCCACAGTTCTATCTTGTACCGGTGTTTGCTGATTTGTTTGTTAAATTTGATTTTCCTCATTATTCCTTATTCTGTTGCTCCTTGTTCTTAATCTTGAAGATTCCCCTATTTTATTTGTCTCTTCTCCAGCAAGTCTTCTACTTCTCCTTACAGTTTTTGGTTGTTCTGATGTATTTCTCCTTCTATCCATTCCTTCAATTCTGATGTATTACTGTAAATCACGTGAGAATCTTCACCAATTTCTTCAAATTATTACAAATCATAATTTCAATCTTTGCTCGGAAACATCCCTGTTTCTAGCGCCATTATGTAGTTGCAGGAATTCCTACACTACACCCCTCACAAGAATTCACCATAATAAACACATATTTGAAGATTAAGAACCACACTTTTATTAATTAATTCTCAGAAATGTTATAAGAAATGGAAGAAATCAAAAATACAACTGCTCACAAGAACTTTCTCTCTCCTCAAAACTTTCTCAACACTCCAAAAATTCCCTCCTCTCTCCTGAATCTATTTGTTCTCTTTATATAGGATAGTTACATAGTGGATGACAACTAAGCTATCCCTTATTTTCGGATCTGACTCGCGATACTCTCGCAGTAGTTGTAATGTTAACCCTCGCAGACGTTTATAATCTTCGCAGCATCATCACGCTTTTCTCATGTTTTATTTATCGTCATCCGCTACGTCATTCTCTCAATCATTCTGTGACACTCGCAGTGTGTTGTTGAACAGCTCGCAGAGCTGTCGCTGTAAATCTCGCAGGAATATCGTTGTAGCGATATTCTGATCCTACAGTATAAGGTCCTCTTATTTAGGTTCATAATACGAATGGCCATCCTCGTTCTGGTATAGACGTGTCCCATATCAATCAGGTTGTCTTTCCTTCCATTCTTGCTTATCGCCCGTGGGAGTTCAATTGGCCTGACATGGATGCAAAGGTGATTGTATCTTTACTGTTTATAAGTTTACTTGTTCTTCTATGCTTATCCATATTCCCATGCATTCCTTTATGATCTCTTATGCTTGTCAGTTGAAGAAAGAAGTTGATTCTCTTGCGAGAAAGGCAGAGAAAAAGGGTAAAGAACCTATCTTGGCGAAGTCTGGGAAGAGATCTTCACGCTCCCAAAAGGTGGGATATATTCATTAAGACCTTAAGTGGCATTATAATTTTTCTCTACTTACCTATATATAGTTTATTTAGGTGGACTTGCATGACAAGGAGACCGAGGGTGAAGAAGATGAGGAAGAGGAAGAAGAGGGAGAGGAGGAAGAAGACGAAGATGATAAAAGTAATGAGGAGGATGAGGAAGGTAGTCACTCTCCTATCTTGCCTAAAATGAAGAAGGCAAAAATTATCAAGTCTTATCGTGGTGAGCCCATATATTCAGGAAAATTGAAGAAATCTCCCTTAGTTAGTACGGTGAACCCTTTGGTTTCTTCTTCATTGCTCCCCTCTCGTGTTCATGTTAATGATCCTGCCTCAGCTAGGGTTACGTTTCTTGTTAAACCTTCTTCCTCCGTAGGATCTTTTCACGCTAGTACTGATAAAAGGAAGAGTTCTCAGAAGGTATTTTTGCTCGTTCGCTTAATTTTCTAGTGTGATTGCTATTTGATTTTCGCCTTTCTGACTCTTTGGTATAATGTTTATCGTATGAAAAGGCACCTGTGCGAAAGGGTGACTTCGCTGCAGTTCTTAGTTCTTCTGTTCTTGGGAAAGTTGACGCGGCCTTTGCGTTTAAGATTGCCTCTATCACTCAATTATCCAAGTCAGATCCAAGCCTCTCCCAACTTTTCAAGGTGATGTTGGGTCTTGCTTTTCCATCTTCTAATGAGATTACCCAGTCTGAGTGGTACTTCGATTCAAATCTTAACTCTGTGCAGCACACTGCGTTGGATTATCTGGTGAGTTGGAGTTTACGCTTCTTTCGCAGGCTTATTGTTTCATCGGACGTTTTCTTTTGATTTTCAGAACATGTGTCGTAACATTATTCAAGATGAAGAGTAGGACAAGGAGGTGGAGCTATTTCGTGTTAAGACTAGCCAGGTTTTATCTCTTCAAGCTGAGGTTGTGAGTCTTCAGGGCAATATATCCTTCCTCCAGGAGGATCGTGATAAGTTCCGATGAGAATCTTCAGCCAATGCGAACTTGGTGACAAGTACTCGAGCCTAAAATACTCTGCTTCTTGGTAGGTCTCTGCACTTGTAATTTTATGTCTTTCATTTTCGTGTTGCTTCATCCTTAGCTTTTTAGGGACAGATTTCTTAGTCGAAGAGTGTGAAGTTCTTTGCCGAGGTATTCAGTCTTTTTGATGTCGTAATTATCGCGAACCTAGATAAGGAAATCCTCTTAGAACATTTCAATACTCTAAAAGAGGATTTTAAACTCGAAGAGGATGTTGGGGATTTTAGGCAGAAGTATGAGAATCTCAAGCTTAATTTTAAAAAATCAATTGCGATCATTGAATCTCTTAGAATCCGTGTTCGTGCTTTGAAGAGTAAGGTTAAACAACTAAAGGAAGATTAAGTAGACTTATTAATTGAAAAGGACGAAGAACCTGAGGCGGGGGCAGTGGCCCTCCAAGATGGTCAAGCTGAGAATCTTGGGCTTCGCGAGATTCTTGAGGGGATTCGTGTTTGTCTTGGGGTTGAGGGTGGTGATGATTTTGATAAAGTCATCGGTAAGGTTGAGAAGAATAGAGTTAATGATGGAAAGTATGCCAGCTGGAAGATAGAGAATGAAAAAGCACTAGACGCCATTATCCTTCGAAATGAAGGTTTATTTTGTAGTTTGTATGATCTCTGCAGTTTACTTTCTCTTTCGTCTTAGTTTTTTTTTTGCTGACCATGAGTTGTTTTCACTTAGTAGGGAATACGAGAAACCTTAATGATGAGATCATGAGAACGAGGAATGAGGCCGAGAGGTACAAGGAGCATATGGAGGCGAGATACGCACTATTGAAATGTTGCAAGAGGGATCTTCTAGCTAATGCTAATCGTCAAACACATAGGCTATGCAATCAAGTTGCCCGGGAAACCGCTAATTTGATCACTAGTGAAAACAAACTTCCTACTAGAGATTTCCCTCCTGTTGAAGTGTCTGAAGAATAATATGTGGAACTTGTGTCTAGTGATGAAGAAGAGGTCACTGAGGGCGAGCGATCTGGATGACGAGGCAAAGTTGATGAGTATAACGCTAGTCTTGAGAATGAGGTTATTGAGGAGGACGTCGATTCGGAGGGCGATATCACTGAAGCTGCTGCTGAAGCGGGTCAAGGCGAATATCAGGTGTCTCTAGTTGCTGATGAGGCGAAGAATGACCAAGAGGCTAACCGCCATGAACCAATTTCATCCCATTAGGGTGAAATTGAGTCTGGAGACTTCCCCCAAATTACTTCTCCTTCGCATGATTGGGCTCATATTTAACTGTACTCTTTTAAACATATTTTTATTGTCTTTAATGGTTTCTGGGCGCTCCCAAGCTTGGGAGGCAAAACATTGTCTTCAATCCTTTCATCATGTGCTTAGAATTTTGGGAATAGTATGGGTGTATATAAAGCCTAATATCTTTTTTGCATAGTATTAGCGATTTTGTGTCGATGTGCCTCAGTTATATAAAAGCATGTTCTAGTATATTTAAGGTATCCGACTGAGGAGGTGGGAAGCATGTAAATTTTAACATTCTCATACTTGCCTCTGCTTTCCACCTTCGAAGGAGGATTATTTCCTCATATATTTGCGTTCATTCTATTATGTGAACATTGTTTATGCAAATTATATATGATATTGTGAAGAGAAAATGTGAATGTTTGCTTATAACCTACATGAATATTGGACTCAGATTCATGCGAGTGTTAGAATGATGTGAATGATAAATTTTTATCTGCCTCTGGTTTGGCTACCGGCTATCTAATGCAACAGATAGATTATTTTGTGTGATAGATAATGCAACAGATAGACTATTCTATACGATGGATATGAATGTTAATGTGATAAGATACCATATTAGGGGTACCCTATTTAACGCGAAATGAAATCATGTGAAGGGCGAGTTATAAGATGTGAAGATACACTAACATGTTGGATTGGGAAAATAATGTAAGTTGTTCTTATGTAATAACACTTGTTTCCCATTTTAGTTATACTTAGCTTGATGAGGGTATGTCTCCTTAGTGATTCTCCATGTCCCTGCATTATCTTTTATTGTATTTGCGTTCCTTTGTAATTTTTATTCGCTTGGCTTTGTAATTTGTATAGGTCTTATTTGCTTCCTAAGTAAGGTCTTATTGCCTCCCCTGCATAGAGAACTTAAATGACTTATGGTCACCTTGGGAAGGGTCTTCAAACTGTTGGGTGACGAAATCTCAGTTTCATGTGCTCTTGCGAGTCATTGGACATCGATCTCGCCTTATCTGTGTTTGCCTCCTTGGGTCGTATTTGCGACAATATACCAGGTCTTAAATACTCTCGTGAGTAGAAAGCCCCAACACATTGCCGCCTTTGACACAATTCAACTCCCTAGTGGAGGGTGTCGTCCCTTTATATTCTCCCTGAGTTTCCCTTTCAAGGAGGTCACCCCTAACCATTTTAGTTGGGCTTATCTCATCCAGTCATACGACACTCGGTTTTATCGTGACTTCGTTCCTTCCGCCTATGTGGCTTACGTGTACAAGATCACACCCTAGGTGGGGTTTCTTTGGGACCGAGTATATCCAAGATAGGATCTCCTTCTGCTCCACTGGTCATGTTTCTACACCCCATGACGGAGAAATTATTCCCTGAGTGGTTCGTTCTCAGTGGCCTCCAGCGGATAGGCTTTATTTCTCCCCAATATAAGTGACTTCTCCAGGATTTTCCCAATATGACGTGCGTTAGGGATTATGGTCTCCTTTTACGTGACCGTGCTAACGCCGCCGCAGAATCACGCGAACTAAGTTGACAAGCCAAAATTGGGTACGCAGCCTCCCTAATTATAGGTTTTAAATAGTAACTTGCTACCCCCTATTGAGGTCTTACGAGATAATTATGTAGACTCTGTTTCACCTTTGGCTTGTTCGCATATAAAAAGAACCTTGCTTCATATTAATGCTTCTTCGATTGGTACATGGCTAAATTTCTTCATTACATCAATTTAGTGTTGTAAGAGTTATTCATTCGCATTCATTTTCGCATGATGAATATAATGCGACAAATGATCTTCTTTCTTTCTTTGGCCTTTCTTCCAATATTAGGCAACGATTCGACTTCTACATGAATATTTTCGTTATCTTTCTCTGGCGTTCTGTTGGGAAATCCTTTAACTCCTCTCGGGGTTGATACAATTTGAGGTGTATTATTGGCACCCTGGTTTCTCCTTCCTGTTGTTTGAATATAGCTTTCGTGCCGAGCCATCCTCGCCCATTGTCCGTTCTGATGCAGCGCTCTCCTGCTCGTCCCATATCCTTTTCGTCCAGATTGATACACTTCGTCCCACAGTTTCCCGTCTATCTTTTTCGCCATTTACTCTCTTTCAATGTCTATTTCTCTACATGATCTTTTGTAGCTTTCTCCATATTCTATCCAAGTTCATATTCTCGTACGTTCCTTTTCAAATTATGGTTTTCTACCATCAATCGTCCATGTTCTTGAGAAAGATTGACTCATTCTTCAATCAACATTTTTTCTGTTTCCCTCCACCGTGCGAACTTCTCCTCGTACTCTCACTGGGTGATAATAGTTTCCTCATCCCGATTTCTGTGGTGGGATGATTTCTTTTCTTATCATTGTTCGTAACAGCAGCTAGCATTGGTCTCTCCTGGTTGTACGGCTTTATCCATTCTGTCCAATATTGTATGTTTTTTGTAGTAGCGGCCAATTCTTTCCCTCTTCTTTTGTTAAAGTCGTCTCTTTGCATTGCTAAGAGAAGGGTTTTGAGGGAGGGTCTTTGAATCAAGATAAGTAGATGGCGTGTATGCTTTTGAAAGATGAATAACCTTTTTGGGTAAATTTTTCGGGAAAAACAAGGAGGTGGTGTTGCGTCTACCACGGTTTCATGATGGAGAGAAAGTGAAAATGGTGAATAGATTTTTTGAATGTCGCAAATCAGTAGTGATACTTCGTCAAAAATTCATGGTGGAACGGAAAAATAAAAATGAAGGTAACGTAGATCTTTTAGAGCAATGATGACTTCAAACAATCAACTATCAGGTGAGGATAAATCCTCCCTGTTTCTAGCGCCAAAATGTAGTTGCGAAAATCCCACAACTACACCCTTTGTAATGATAATAACACAAAGCTTAAGTCATATGGATCAACTCAAACATCAATGATATTAATCACCACTTTGACACTAGTATGATCTTCTTAAACATTTTATATTGAATGTATGGAGTTCTTACAATGATCACAAGATGAACTTGCATACATCAATGGAGAAAAATAAGATGAAGGCTAAGTTCTAATGGCTTCTTCTTGATTCTCTTGATAATTTTCTTAGCTTCTCTCTTGACTGATCTCTCTCTCTATCATTTTTGAACCCTTATATAGGCATATATAACAGTAGAAGACAACTACGATTCACATGCAAGATCTCTGTTGACCGATACTCTTGTAGTTTGTCTTATTCACCAGGCTTTTGGGAAGATGTCATTGTCCTTCGCGTTATCTGGTATGTCTTTCGCACAACTCTTTTTGAACCGGTCTTCGTTCTGTCTTCATCGCCTAATAGTTTCTTCGCACTCTTTCCTTATTGTCGCGCTGCTATTCTTCGCCTTAATCTTTGATTATTGTAATATCCTCGTGTTTAGAGTTGTTTTATCTAGAGAAAAGTTGTGTCACGCCTTGTACGATTTTTCGTCACTACATACAGCAGCTCCGGTTGCCGGCTGGCACATCAGCAAGTAAGTTCGAGCCATGTGATCGATAAAGACCCGTTGTCGTCTTCCTAACTTGTAAATATAAACGTATGCTTAGGAATACAAAAATATTTTGATTACCGCTATTTTTTGGATCACAATGTGAAAAAATGATTGCGAACTTTGGCGGTATACTATAATTAATTTGTGGTAAGGGATATGATGATGCTCTCTGAATTAACAATAGTGCTAATCAGCTTGTTTTTTTTTTTTTTTTTTTTTTTTTGGGTATTGGTAAAGTAATCAGCTTGTTAAATTATTATAAACTAATCCGTATGATCAAACATACTAATTATTTGGTGAAGAAGAGAGAAGAAATAAGTGAGTGAGTTAGCAATCTACAGATAGCCTCTCAACAAATTAATAATGCCATCGACATTTATAATCTTTTCCTGCTATGAAGAGTAGAAATTTGGGGAGAGGTTAGCTTCACAAGACTACCTCATATAGCTGCTCAATATTTTGATTATATTTTTTTCCTCAATAAACAAAAGACGGACTATCTTATACAAATAAGATATCATTGATACTTGGATAATCAAAATTAAAGTTATATTCCGAGTGTGTAATGAATGATTAAGTAAGTGGGATGCAGGAGATAATCAACATGTACACGTGAAGATGTTCACCCGAAAGCGACCCCTCTAAAAATTCTTTACCTAAGCGTTTGTTGTGGTGGGATGTGTTTTGTTCAAGTCGCACATTCCGCAAATTCGGACGGCCATACGCTGGCTGATGGGATGCGGTAAAACTAGTCTACCAGACTTAGGTTTGCTATAAACATACGAAAATATGTTTGCAACCCTCGTATGAACAAACAAGACAATCTTTAACAGCTGGAATTTACTGGAATGGTAACGACCTATAAGGCTATAACAAATCTTGTTGTGAACATTTTTGTCGGAAACGAAACGGGGCCACGTGACAAGAACGTCTTACTTTTAGCTTTAAAAAGAAAGGAAACAGCATTAATTTAAGGTAAAGTATTAAGAGGTGACTAGTGATTAGTATCTTTTGAGATGTTTAATTAGGCTTTCTTTTCTACTGAACAGAGAAAATTAGCCGTTCTTTTTCGCTCTTTAATTAGATAAACAAATGCTGTATGGATTAGTTACTGTATTACTTTATGGTGCTGAGCGGCTGCTAGGCCCCGACCAATACATGGTGGACCAACTGTGGCCGATATATGTCTCCAGAGTAGTCTGAAAGTGGAAACTGAAGTAGTCTCCTTTTCTGGAGTGCAAATGGACAAGGGACAAGGGACAATGATGAATATGGGCCTATAAAGGGCTTGGTTATATGAATCACTCAAGAATTTAAACTAATGTGAAAACTACAGCCACACCCATTTTCCATATTTTGGACGCTGTGAAATCCACCGACAAAAAAGTTCAAGCGCGCACCATTTCTTCCTTCAAAATTATTCCTAAACCCATAATTTTTAGAATTTTGTTTTCATTTTTTAACAGTTCAATCTCGTCTTCTCGGTATCTCTCTTTGTGTCTCTTCTTCTTCTTCTTCCTCTTCTCGATTTGTCCTCTCGATTTCTTTTCAGAAAAATCAATTCATTATAAGCAAATCGATGAGTTCTGTTGACGAATTAAGAAGAAGTGAAGGAGAATTAAAGGGTTTTGTTTGAATCTGAGAATGGAAGAAGGAAGAAAAGCAGTTGCTGCTGTTGAATCTGAATCGAGAGAAAAAGGGGTTGATTTGATGGTATGGGTGTTGATTTGAAAGATGCAGATGAAGATAATATTGTTAATTGTCAATTTAAGATGAAGAAGATACTTAGTGGAGATTGGCGCTGCAATTTAATTGGAGATTTGATGAAATTGAATTAACAGAGAGGAGTTGATGGTTCGATTTGTGATGGGTGATGTTGATTTTTTGAAGATTCAAGAAGGAATACGTGATAGAGAAGGAAATTAGGGTTTGAAGCAGTTGTTGTTATTAAAGGTACGAATCTGGATTCCAGAGAAGGTTTGATGGTGGTAGTGATTGACTGAGATGATTATGTGCTGGATTGATCGGGAAGAAGAGATGTTGAACTGAAATGGGTTTTTTGGTGTTGGGTTTTATTTTCTCCACACCAAGCAAAAGGGGGAGTACACAGAGCAAAGGAAACCCATTCTTTGTTTTGTTTTGTTTTGAAAGGGAAGTGGTGGTGGAGAGTTTTTCATAGTGATTTTGTGTAATCAACTGCAAAGATGGTGAAGAAGACGAGAAAAACACCAACTTCTAAGTCATCTTCATTGGTAACTAAAAGAGTTCCTGAATTCTTCAAGATTTTTTTATCCCCTGAAAGCTTCTACAAAATGGTAAGTAGCATATCTTCTTTAAGAAACTGTGGAAGGATACTTTTTCCTTAATTACTAGACAATGTTTTCCATACTCTATATTACTTAATCCTCAAATAAATAAAGGGTTGAAAGAATCTCAGTTTTAATTAGAACCCATTTTGGTCTCTAATTGTTATTGCTGAAAACTGTTGTCTATTCTTTGATAACTAAAGGTAGTGAATGAGCTTGGTTTTGTTCCAGGTTATGACTGAGATGGATTTGAAAGTTGTATAACTTGTCATGCAGTACATAAAATTTGTTGCATAACCTATTATGCATCTACAAAAGTTAATGTATAACCTATTATGCAGTCCAGAAAACAGTTGCATAACACGTTATGCAGTTACTTTTTTCTTAGTATTGAAACCAACAAAAAATAAGGTTGCATAACTTGTCATGCACCTACAATAATATATACATAACGTGTTATGCAGTCGTGAAAATGGATGCATAACATGTTATGCATCCGAAAATATGACTGCATAATGCATTATGCATCGAGAAAATTGTTGAACAATCTTTTATGCATCGAGAAAATAGATACATAACCTGATATGCATCCGTAAATATGGATGCATACTACATTATGCATCAATTGTTTATGTACGCACTAAAATCAACCAAAACAATGGTTACATAACTTGTTATAGATTACCTTTGTTATGTAGTCGAGAAAATGGTTGCATAATTCGTTATGCGTCTGCAGAATGTGTTATGCATCTTTTTTGGTAGATGCATAATGGTTATGTATCAAGTTTTCGAAAAATTTGCCTAATGATGATCGCCTCTGGATTTTTTTCGTGAAAAACAAAAATTTGATATTGTTGTTTGTACTCGTTGCGTAGCTCTCTTATAAATATTTCCAACGATATAAAATTTGTTAATTCCAAGGCGCGGTTTTTTAGATATGTTATATCCAAGTTGCGCTGCTGTAGTTGCGGAATAACCTACAACTACATCCTCAATAGAATTAGTAAAAACTCAAGAAGTTCTTGATGATGAATAACAATTTTCTTATTAATGTTCTCAATTGATTACAAAGAAGTATCTAAATGGAAGTAGAATAGTTACAACTTTCTCTATTCTCTTTCCTAAGATATTTTCTAACACTCACTAAAAGAACCTCTCGAATTTTACATTTGAACTCCTATTTATAGTAAAACTTATACAGCTGTATATGAGTTGCGAAGTATCGCAACTCATACTCACAAAATTACTCCATCCTCGCAAAACTTCATATTTCTCCGCGCTACTTCTATCATCGTATCATTTTATATCTCTTTTCTCCTTTATTTATTACGATACTCGTGAACTATTATCTTGCGATATTCAGTACCTACATCTTGCCTCTTCTCATGTCAATTCTACGAAGAAGAAATGATCGTGAGAACATAACCGTTACTTAGTCTTTTAAAACTTTGACACGTCTTTTGTAACCGTTCTTTTCTAGTTATTCCCTTATATAACTCCTTTATATTCTCTTCCTTTTTTTCTTCTTATTTCCGCAATTCTATCTTCTACTCATACTCTCTATTACTGTTTTCTCTGCAATTTTTTCTTCTGCTATATCTTCATGAGTTCTCCAAGGTAATTTCCTTCTATCTCCGCGAATTTCATTTGTTCTTTCTCTTTAATTTCTGTATAATTTGTTATCTGATTTTGGTTTATTTCAGCAAAATAACTCCTCAGATGAAATCTCAACTAAAGAATCCAAGCCTTAATCCACGAAGAAGAAAATCTGAGAATCAAAAGGTAGTTAAAATACTTTGCCTTCTTTCCTGAACAATATATTTTTGCCTCAGTTTTTAATCTACATTTTGATTCGCAGGTTGGCGAAAAACCAAACCCTAGTAAGAGATCTCGAATAACTAAACCCACACCATTAATTCCGATTGATGATTTCCTTCCTGAAGTTGATAAGGAATTTTCCTCTCCTCCTCGTGAAAATGTTTCTTCACACACTCCTGCCTCTACTCCATTACCTATCTTTCAATCTCCCATCAATGTCAATTTATCAACACTTCTTCAAGATCAACCCTCACAGAATATTTCTTCAACTTCTTCTCTTGAAAAACAACCCTCGCAAAATATTTCTTCAACTTCTTCTTTTGAAAAACCTGTCTTGTCCCCAAATCCTTTGAGTGCTATTTCTCCGGACAATTTGCAGCTTGCTCTTATTCCTTCAAATTCTTCTCCTCTTCCTCAGGAAATTCGAGATGGAATTTATTCAACTTTCCGAATGTTATCTGAGATTTTGACCAATACTGCGAAGTCTACTAATGTTCGTTCGCAATATGAGTTTTGCGAAGTTCTAAATAATTTCGTCAATCCATACATTTCTTCTTCACGTCAATCTTTGGAAAAAGAAATTGAATTGCTCCGCCAATCTTTGAAATCTTCTCAAGCAGAATGCGAGGATCTCCGTAAAGAAAATCATCATCTTCTTCTTAATAATTCTCTCGATCAAAAGCGATTCTTCGCAAAAGAAATGATGAATTGAAAGGTATGATTACTATCTTCATATTTTCCCTTTTATTTACTTATATTCTTCATATGCTTGAAACATCCATTAAAACCCATTCCCCTTTATAGAATCCATCCAGAAATGTAGAAGATTGGTACTTCACCATGAATCGATCTGCAATAGAATATCGAACCAAGCATGAAAGCCTCTCAAACCAATTCTCCCATTTATCTAATCTTTACTCGTGTGCTCTTGACAACTCGACGCTCTTTTTCAAGAGAATACTCAACTGATATATGATCGAAATTTTTGAATGATGATATATCTCAACTTTTTTCTTCCTTAACTAAAGCTAATTTGAGAATAGAAACCTTATTAGAAGAGAACAAAACCTTATCAGAAGAGAAATGTTCATTTTTGAATACAATGATTGTTTCTTCGCAAGAATTAAAAACTCTTCAGAATAAATGTTGCGATCAAGAAAATCTTCTTTCTCTCATTGAAAGGTGAACTTGAGGAATTAAAGAAGTCTTCAGATCTTTGAAAGAAATTCTTTTGTTATTGAGAAGAATTCCCTTATTAATAAGAACATAGTCTTGAGTGCTAAGAAGAATCAACTTGAAGAAGATTATTCATCATTAAAAAGTCTTAATGCCAAACTTGCGAAGGATAAGAATTTTCTCCTTTCTAAAGATCAAAAGCTTCAATCTCGACTTAAAGGATTAGTTGGTGATGGTTTTGATAATGCAATGAATCAGATGAAGAACTGTTGTCTATCTTTAACTCAATCTCTTACTTCGCAAAGAGAAGGTAGTCATTAAAATTTGACTGCCTCTTGTATATCTTTTAAATTTCGTTATACTCGCAAATTTTATTCTTTGAACTTTGTTTTATTTGCAGAATCTGAGAACAACCTTCGTAATGAGAAAGCTGGATTAGAAGCCTCCTGTTCCGAGCTTCGTAAGAAGAATGCTTTGCTTTCTACCCGCTTAATCAACTCTCGTGACCGTGCTACTCGGAGATTCAACTATCTTGCTTATTCCAAAGATATCGAAGATACCAATCATCAAAAAGCTATACTTCGTGAAAGTCATCTGAAAGCTCAAGTCTTTACGAATAACGTTCTCTTATCAAGAGGCTTGCCTCCTGTGAAAATTACTCCTCTGAAGATATCTGACGATGAAGTTGCTCGTGAGCCTGATAGTGATTTTGATTATGAGAGTGATGATGAAGATCTTGATGATGAGAAAGAATCTATTCCTCAAGGAGATGTTTCTATTGCATATTCTTCCAAGGATGATATCTCGCAAAAGTCGAAGGCTGCTAATGACCCTACTGATCTTGAATATCCAGCACAAAATGTTGATGAAGCATGATAACATTCTTTTTTCAATTTATCATTGACTCTCCTGTCCTCCTTTCTTTTGAATTTCTTCCCTTAATTACTGTTGGTTTTCTTTTTGTGAACAATTCTATTTTTTAAGAAGTACATCTAATATTTTGCGAAGATGATTTATCCTTTCTTTCTGATATTTTGCGAAGATAATTTATCCTTTCTTTAATTAAATTTCTCCCATTTGATCATATGAAGAGAAATAATATATAACTCACAGATAAAGCTTAGTATCTCCTTTTCCCCCTATTATTTCTCTTTAAATGATTAAACGTTGTTTAAAGTATTAGAATATCTGCCTCAATTTATCTTACGAAGTTTCAACTTGTTACGATTGTAAATAAGAAATCCTCCCTTTTAAGTATAAAAATAAAATATATGAAATATCCTTAATAAGTATACTACATATACAATACTTTTGAAGAAGTATTAGAAGTACCAAATCCGTCAAATGAAGAGATATAAGAAGTATTAGAAGTACTCGATCCACCAAATGAAGAGATATAAGAAGTATTAGAAGTACTCAATTCACCAAATGAAGAAATATAAGAAGTATTAGAAGTACTCAATTCACCAACTGAAGAAATATAAGAAGTATTAGAAGTACTCAATTCACCCACTGAAGAAATATAAGAAGTATTCAATCTGTGAATAATTACGTAACATATGACAAAGTATAATGATTATTTAACCTTCACCAAATGAAATATCCGTTAAAGAAGTATAATGAATATGATATATTCTTGAAGAATTATAAGAAGTATTCAATCTTTTGGAGAAATATTCAATATATGGAGAAGTATAAGAAGTATGTAATTCTCGTAACATTTTACGAGTATGAACTTATCTGTATTTGATTGCTATCAAAATCGCATCTTTTTCTAAGTCTTCGTGACAATTCTTTAATGATGTTATCTTCTTTGATAGGACTTTTTGTAAAAATTCTTCAATGATATTGACGAAGCTGTCTTCTCTTCAAATCTTCATAATGTATATTCTTGTATAATTTCTTCAATGGTATTGACGAAGCTGTCTTTTCTTCAAATCTTCATAATGTATATTCTTGTATAATTTCTTCAATGATATTGATGCAATGAATTTCATTAATTTCTGTGGTCTTATCATGCCTTCCTAAGTAAAGGTCTTATTTTGCCACCTCTTTTGTAGTAAATTTTTGTATTTGCGATAATATGACAAGTCTGAACATTCTTGCGAATATACAACCTCGTGAAATTATCGTCTTGCGATGAAATCGCAGGACGTTCTTACACTTTCATGCAAAAACCCATTGATCTCATCTTAACTTCTTTGTATAGTATTTTAGCCTCTTCAGGAATTGTTGCGACAATATGACAAGCCTAAATATTCTTGCGAACATAAAGCCCCATGACATTGCCGTCTTGCGATGAAATCGCAGGACGTCTCTACACTTTCATGTAGTGACCCATTGATCTCATCTTAACTTCTTTATTATGTTCTGCGAGTTCTTTATTCTTTTCTTTCTTTCTTTCTTTTTTTTTTTTTTTTTTTTTTTTAGAAGTCTCGCAGAACTTCATTTGTTGCACAAATATGACAAGCCTTTATGTTTTCGCAAACAAGAAGCCTCGTGACATTTGCGTCTTATAGCACGTATCAGCTCCCTAATGGAGGGTGCTTCCCTTTATCTTCCCCCTGATTGCCCCTTCAAGGAAGCGTACATCGACCATACAAGGTTAGCTATTCCCATCCGGTTCTGCTAACAACCAGCTTTTGATCGCAACCTCTTATCCTTTTTGCCTATAGGGCTTATAGTTACGAGGTTGCACCCTATGGGGTATCTTTGGGCCAAGTGCATCATTTGCCAAGACTTGTCAAAAATGGCAGATGTGGTTCAACCTCACCCGGCACTCTTGACTCAACCGTTTACCTCGGCGCCTTGATAGTTTTCTGCACTTCTTGGGAAAGACAGTATGCCTTAGTCGCCCAACCTAAATCCTCTTACACCGCATTTTATATTGCGTAATGTCGCTAGATTAGGTGAGAATCCAAGGTGTCTAACCCGGATAGGTACCCCATTATTGGGTTGTACCCCAAAATTTTTACCATGTACTAAGGGCCCTTGGTGGTGTTCCGGTTACCCTTAGCCACGTTATAGGTACCCCCTTAAATGACGTACTTTAGGACTTTGCCTCTTACGAAATATAGCTTCGCGAACTAGGGTGTACGCCACAAAGGTTTGCCTGTATAAAATTTTCTGCGGCTCTCTTTCTTTTTTGGAGGCTGATCACAGATTGCGGTCTTTTATTCGCAAATTAATGAAATTTTAATCGGAATATAAATTCTGAAAATTCGTAAATTTTCCCAATTTCTTGCGAGCAAACAATATTCGTAAAAAATTTCATGAGTTTTATGGGTAATACCTTTTCAAATATAGCCTGTTCCAAGGTCTACCAAGCCTCAAACCCATGTCTCTCCCTTCTGGATCCATCAGCCGATAAGCTCCGCTTCCTACAACTTCTTTAACAACGTATGGTCCATCCCATTTTGGTGCTAATTTTCCTCCATTTTCTTTTTGATATTTAGGTGTTTCTCGCATGACCAAATCACCTAGTTTATATTCACGTTCAATGACTCTCTTGTTGTATTCTCGATCTAATCGTTCCTGATAAATCTTCATATGGTGCAACACCTTTTCTCTTTTTTCTTCCAAATCATCCAATTCACTTAATATTACTCCCGCACTTAAATTTCTTTCCCAAGCTTCTTTCTTTGTTGTCGGAATTACAACCTCTGTGGGTAATACTGCTTCTACTCCATATGTTAGACAATAAGGAGACATTCCAGTTGCTTCTCTTCTAGTTGTATTGTATGCCCAAACTGCGCTAGGTACTTGCTCGCACCACCCTTTGAGATGTCCTTCTAATTTCTTTTTGATTGTATCTGCGATTGTTTTATTTGTTGCTTCTGCTTGTCCATTAGCTTGTGGATATAACGGGGTTGATTTCCCACATTTTATCCTAAAAGCACTGAGTAACATCTCTATATTCTGACCCTCAAATTGTTTTCCATTATCAGATACTAGTTGTGCTGGAATCCCGTACCTGCAAATGAGGTTCTCAAATATGAATGTAAAAACATCTTTATCACGAATATGCTGTACTGCTTTTACTTCTGCGAGCTTCGTGAAATAATCTGTTGCAACTATCAAGTATATCCTTTGTCCAGATCCAGGTATAAATGGTCCAACAATATCCAACCCCCATTTACCAAAAGGCCAGCAGCTTGTTGAAGAAGTTAATGTGGCTCCTGGTGCATGAATTCTTTTACCATGTCGTTGACATTCCTTGCATCTTCGTACGAACAATTTTGCGTCTGTATGCATATAAGGCCAGTAATACCCTTGTATCTTTGCTCTATATGCTAGAGATCTTCCCCCACTATGATTTCCAGCTTCTCCTCCATGTAACATCTTCAATATTTTTTCTCCTTCTTCGCGAGTTAAGCACCTGAGAGGTGGTCCATTGAAAGATTTTCTATATAAAATTCCTTCTCGTAACTCATAGTTTGTTGCACGACTCTTTAATTTATGTGCTTCTAGTCTATTCCTGGATATTTCTCCTGTTGCGAGATATGCATGAATTTCTTTTCTCCAATCTGCGATGTTGTTTGATAATTCTTTTTCTACTTCCATTGCAACAGCTTCCTCAATTTCTTTCTCTTTGTCCACTGATGGGTGTTGAATTGTCTGTATTTGGATATTTCTTGTATTTGGATTTGTCATCATGCTTGGAATAAATGCAAAAGCATCTGCGAGACGATTATATTTTCTGGATATATCTCCATTTTAATTTTGGTATCTTCGCAGATAATTCTTCAACGAGTTTCTTGTATTTCTTCAAAGAAGATTCATTTGTGGTATATTCCCCTTTAATTTGACAAATCACTAACTGCGAATCACTTGTTATCCTTATACTTTCGAGCTTCTTTTCTATTGCGATCTTTAATGCATGCACTACAGCTTCGTACTCTGTTTCATTGTTCATGGATGCAAATTCTAGTCTGAATGAGAATGTTGTTCTTTCTCCTTCTGGTGAAATCAACACGACTCCAATTCCATTTCCCTCACTATTGGATGATCCGTCTACTAGAATTTCCCATCTATCTGGTTCTGTTAACAAGTCTTTTGGATTTCCAAATTCTTCTTCAACATCCATCATTTCCTCTACTGCTTCATCTTCTTCCAAAGGAAATTCTGCCAAAAAATCTGCGACAACTTGTGATTTTTGCGATGATAATACTTCGTATTTTATCTTGTAATGGTTTACTTGTGCATTCCACCTTTCTATTCTTCCTGACCTTTTTGTGTTCTTCATGGTTGATTCAATTGGGACTTTGGTTACCACTTTTATCACATGTGCTTGAAAGTATATTCGTAACTTGAATGATGCATAAACCAGGGCTAAGATTAACTTCTCCATTTTGGAATAATTCTTCTCTGCTGCATTAAAAGTTTTACTAATGTAGTAAATGGGCCTCTCTACTCCTGCATCTGCTCGTAACAGAACTGCACTTAGAGCATATGGAGTTGTTGCGAGGTATACCAATAATTCTTCGCCTTTCTCTGGTTTCTGTAGTATAGATGTATTTGCGAGGTACTCTTTGATTCCTTGAAAAGCTTTTTCACATTCATCAGACCACTTGAATTTTGCTCCCTTCTTAAGTATGTTGAAAAAATGCTTGCACTTATCTGACATTCGCGAAATAAATCTTCCAAGTGAAGCCAAGAGTCCATTTAGTTTTTGTACTTATTTTACCGTTGCAGGTGTTTGCATGTCACGAACTGCTTGGACCTTTTCTGGATCAACTTGTATTCCCTCCTTCGATACTATGTATCCCAAGAACTTTCCAGATGAAACCCCAATTATACATTTCTCAGGATTTAATTTGATGTTGAACTTTCTCATTTGCTCAAATATTTCCTTCAAATCTTGCACATGGTCTTTAGCTTCCTTGCTTTTTATCAACATATCATCTACATATACCTCCAAAGTTTTATGTATCCACTTCGCGAACACTTTTTCAACCATACGTTGATATGTAGCACCCGCATTCCGCAAACCAAATGGCATCTTCAAATAACAATACAAACCCCTTGGAGCAAAAAAGGCAGTATGTTCTTGATCTTCTTCTGCGAGTGATATTTGATTATACCCTTTATATCCATCAAGTGAAGTGACTCTATCATGACCTGCAGCTGATTCCACCATTTGTGGTATATCTGGTAATGGAAAACTGTCTTTGGGACATGCCTTTTTTAGATCAGTGAAATCTATGCAAATTCTTATTCCTTTATTCTTTTTCGGAACAATGACCATATTCGCAATCCATTCTGTATATTTTGCTTCCCTTATGATCCCTGCATCCAACATCTTTTGTAACTCTTCTTCTATCTGTACATGATAATTTTGTGATATCTTCCTTATTCTTTGTTTGAATGGTCTTACATTTTTATCTATGTTCAATCTATGACACGCCACTGTTGGATCAATTCATGGTATCTCATCTACACTTCCTGCGAAGATATCTTTATATTCTCGTAAAAGATCAATAGTTCTTTTTTCTTCTTCTTCTTCATCCATCTTAGTTCCAATTCGCAAGAATAAAGGCTCCTCTTTACTTCCAATATTTATTTCTTTAGTTGGTTCAGCTGCAACATAACTTGGATTTTGCTCCCCCATAGGTGTTGGTTCTTTGATTATTTTTGCTGGTTCCCCTTCTTTTTCTGGAATCTCATTTGGTATACCTCTCCCTTCCTTTGCTCTTACTGTATACACTTGGAATTCTTCTTCCTTTTTTGTTTCCTTCGCAAGTTTCCTACGAAGCTGTTTATTTCTTGCTCTTCCTCCGCATTGCATTACTTCAATTTGATAACAAAATTTTGCACTATCAAGATCTCCTTTTATTTCTTGTATTCCATTTGGTGTAGGAAATTTGATTTTCTGATGTAATGTTGAAGCAACAGCTTTGATCGCATGAATCCACGGCCTTCCTATCAGCATGTTATATGGAGATTCCATATCTATCACACACAAGATTACATGTGTTTCGATTTCTCCCAGTAATATTCGCAGCGCGATTTCCCCTTTAGATTTTGTTGTAGATTTTCCTAATCCATGAATAAGACATTTTGAATTTGTGATTTCTTCATCTTTAATTCCCATCCCTTTAAGTGCATGATAGAATATGATATTAACAGAACTCCCTGTATCAACCAGAATTCGGTTTAATTTCCATTTTTCTACAGCTTTCTTATCTTCTAGCATTATTGGCAATGTGATCACCAATGGTGAAGTGTGGTTAAAGTCTTCATTTGGAATTTCTGCTACTGAAAATGTGATTTTCTGCTTTTCCCATTCTTCTAAAGTTGTTATCTTTTCTTCCTCCATGATATTTCTTCCTCTACAATCTCGCTTGTATATTTTTCCCTTCATATTACTATGAAATTCATCAATCATCGTCTTTGTGATCATATTACATTCTTTTTTTTTGCAATCTCCATCTACTGACTTCATTTGATCTTCAAATATTCCACAATTCCCTCAAATTTAGGCTACCACAATTCTCAAGTCCCTGTTTCTAGCGCCAATTATGTAGTTGCGGAATAACCTACAACTACACCCTCAATAGAATTAGTAAAAACTCAAGAAGTTCTTGATGATGAATAACAATTTTCTTATTAATGTTCTCAATTGATTACAAAGAAGTATCTAAATGGAAGTAGAATAGTTACAACTTTCTCTATTCTCTTTCCTAAGATATTTTCTAACACTCACTAAAAGAACCTCTCGAATTTTACATTTGAACTCCTATTTATAGTAAAACTTATACAGCTGTATATAAGTTGCGAAGTATCGCAACTCATACTCGCAAAATTACTCCATCCTCGCAAAACTTCATATTTCTCCGCGCTACTTCTATCATCGTATCATTTTATATCTCTTTTCTCCTTTATTTATTACGATACTCGTGAACTATTATCTTGCGATATTCAGTACCTACATCTGCCAATTATACCCCTGATGCATAACCCGTCATGTAGACATTTTTAATAATTTCATATAATTATGAGTGTCATGGTACTAAAAATTAATTGTGTGCCTGACAATGAGAAAAAAAATATTTGGGCCTGCGCCTAATTTTCCCAAAACTAAATTGAACCTAGCAGAGCCTGAAAAATAGGCACAAGCCAAATATGAAATACGCTACAACTATAGTGGTCGATAACTACAAGCATTTAGTTGGATCAGGTTCTTTACAACTTGACATGAGAATCAAAGTGATATAACAACCATGGAGAGACAATCAGTACAATGATAATGGAAAGGTGGTGGAGGTCGAGACAATGTCGAAGAAAAGGGGTGTGTTCTTTTCTACAGTGAACGAGAAACAGTTGAGTATATACCTCAGTGAGAGATGTATGCGGCAGATTACCTTCGTTAATTTAAAGTTTTGTAACGAAAATAAAATAATCTAGGAGGGCATTTTTAGGGTAAAAGTTGATAAGAACTTACATCATGTTTGGTTCAAGGAATTGAATTCCATGTAATCCAATCCCGTGGGAATATGGCCAATTCCTTGAACCAAACAACACAAATCAACTCTGTGTAATTAAAAAATTTAACTCCTAGGAATCCAGTTTCCCTTAGAATGATAGATTCAATTGCATTGGTTTAATAGTGCAATGGAATTGGATTTCAGGGTAAAAACAAAAGTAATTGAATTACCTCAACCAAACGCTTATTTTTTGGATTTGAATTCAATTCCAAGAATTGGAATACCCCATAATTGAATTCCTAAGAATGCAATTCGTCCAACCAAACAAGGTGTTAATCTAAGTCACACACTACTCGCATCATATTGCTCAATTAGGAAGAGAGAGAGTGTCTGCGTAAACACCCATTAGGATTACTAAGATAACTAAGGTATCGATTCCTCCATATTCTTATTCTTAGGTCCCGAAGACTACTACCCCTCGCCCTTGCCTCATCGATCCTCCAGTTCGGTTAGCAGTGATCACGTTTCTTTTAAATATTCAGTGTGTATCTTTTTTTTCCTCGAGATTAATATTTGCTGTTAGTTCCTAAAAAAATATTTATCGTTGATGCATGTCAAGGCACAATTAAGCAGGCTTCAGTTCCCCGATCCGCAACTATTACCTGGTTTCAAACCTTGCATTCTATATATGCATGTGGTGATAAAAAAAATAACTTTCACATATCTGTCTATTACCGGTGCCAACAGTGAAGCGCAAAGATTGCGCAATACTGAAGTCAGTGGCCTGGCCAATAGAGATGCATAGTCTGACGATGAAGCGCCAAGATGGACGAGAGAAGAAAGGATACTTAACACACATGCAATACTATGTGATGTTAGTGCATATCCTTGATTCAGAGTTGTCCCAGATCAAGGAAGGAATTAGGGATGCAATGCAAGTCATGGGATGACTTTGGCACTGTACCAAGCATTAGACAAGGCATTCCTTGGACAATGCACATGCAACAGTGGCATTGCCAAATGTTTCATTGATGTCAATTTTTCGGGTAAAAAAAATGCAAGTGATGCACCTAAAGTAAGAAGTTGAACTAAGCTGCAAGGCATGACTCGATTGGTATGATTTGTTTGGATGTTGGCATCCAAATAAGCTAAGTGTGTGGCCGGGACAAATATAATGCAATCATTGCCGTACTTGGCAGAGGCCAAGTTGAGTGAAGCACAAGTATTGCCGTACTTGGTAGAGGCCAGGTTAAGCGAAGCACAATCATTGTCGAACATTGGCACGGGCCAAGTTGAGCACATCGCAATGATTGATGGATATGAGTTCAAGTTGTCAGTTATGAGTGGCATGTGCATCACACGCATGCCATATCAAGGGAGTTGGTTGAGACGATTATAAAGAGGTTTCATAACCGAGTTTGGAAAAGACTAACTACCAAGAACAGATGTGGCATCATTTGTCTTGACAACACAAAAGGTGGCAGTTGAAAAGCAGATTGGCGATTAGGGAAACAACTTTTGAAAATATGACTGTCCATTGGCTTGTACACTTATTGGCACACGAATTTGGATATGTAACTATTGTATAAATAGTTCAAGAGGCATTAAGAATCAGTAGCAGGGAGTAGGCTACATAGTTTTTAGAGTTAGTCTCATGTTTGAGAGAATAAGGCATCACCAAGAGGCTGATGGCCGAAAACTATGGGATCGTAATGAATTCTAATAAAGGATAATTCAAGACTAAAGAAACACATATCAACTTTAATTTTGATGATATGACAGAGTAAAAAATACTTAGTATCTTCACCTATGATATATTAAGATACAAGCATCCCCTACATATTCCACATCCACTCTCCCCACAAAGATATATCAATTAAACACAAGTTCAAAAAGAACTCTCCCCCATTTGATGTTATTAGAGTGACCTTACTTTAATAAAAAGAAGGATTTTGTTGGACATTAACAAATCACATGGACCTGTATCCAAAAACATCGATATAAATTAATCTCAATGCCAGTTACGAACAAGGAGATAATTTAAACGATTGACTCAACATAAGAAAAAATCTTACGGAGTTGATCATGCAGTAATTTCACAAAAATTTGACCATGGAGAGATCAATACTGCGGAAAATTCTCACAAAGTTTATTCTACCTTTAGTCAGTTAATCCATAAAGACTTAATAGATTTAACTTTTGAGCTTATATGAGATATCAGTTCAATTTATAAAACGCAAATGACACATATATTTTATTAGTCTTTGCAATACATATAACCAATAAAGATTAAATATTGCAAGTTCATCTTCCAAAAACTTTAAAATTTAAATAAATAAACCTAAAAACATGCAAGATGAAAATCGTTGGAAATAGCTTGTGCGTACTCACAATATATGCTATACAAAACCCTAGTTATCCTTCTTGGACACAAAAATAAATTCTCACAAGAAGTTTTCTAGTACTTAAAATCCTTAAAGAATTATTTATCATCTCCAAACTCTTTATCAACAACAGGCATCAGAGCATATGGTTCATGAATAAGAGAGTTAACTCCTTCAAACCTTTTTGGTTGTTGTTTGACAAGTGCTTCTTGTAGCTTAAGTGATTTTTGCATAATAGATTTAATTCCATGCACCTCTATCTTGGTTTTCTTAAGTTCTTCTAAAAGAGTTGCAACCTTTGATGATTGGAGCGCTCAGCTCCAGGTTTCTTTATATTTTTCCTTTTTCTTTTAAGAGATGAGTCGTAAGGACATGATATCTCTTGTTCCTTCCTAGTTGTGAGAGCATCAACAGCCATAGGAACATGTATTTCACTAGAAGGTATTATGCTTGGAGTCTCCATAATCCGTAAGAATAAAATGGATTTGTGAAAACACAAATATATATTGCTCAACAAGCTAACTTCTTGTGAAAGATATATGAGTATTGGAGAAGAAGATTTTTACCATGCAGGGTTACAGAGAAAAAATATATAGCTCACATACTAGAATAATACATAAAACTCAGAAGAGTAAGAGGTCACTTTTATCCTTCCTTAAGTTCCTACATAGTTCAAACTTTTTAATACCATTGCTTGAGAAAGAAATTTAGATGGTTGAGTAAACAAAACTTTTGTTGATTCAGGCCATTCTTGAACATATCAAATCATCGATACCCACATATAATAAATAGTGGTAGCATCAAGATATGAGAAACAAATTTAGATTGAGCAAGGCTCAACAATAAAATACCATTAATCTCTTAAAGAGATGGAAGTAATTTTTCAAAGAGTTTCATTTACATCAACGAACATTGAATGATGGAAATCCAAGTAATAATATTCAAGTTTGACCTAAAAGCCCTAATGTGCAGGGTTCTTGTATCATTTAAGGGCACATGAAACAAGATGCACTATTCCACACAATTAAGTTATATTGAGGTGAGCAGTAGTGTGCTCACCACTAGGTTCCTGCACGGAATTTGTAATACCTTTCTTTATGGAACGTTTAGACCTGACTTTTCTCTTCTTTTGAGATTTCACCTTTTTCTTTGAAACTTTCAATTTTTCAAGAGAAGAAAAGTTAACATTATGTACCTCCGTATTGGACTTCTGAACAAGTTTAAACATATTTTCCAAACGACTATCCCTCCGTTGTAGTTTGTTAACATACATTAATTTGTATTTGTACTTGAAACATTGTGTGAGTACGTGACCCTCAATGGTACAATAAGGATATGTCGGGTTGGGAATTGATTCAGGAATGGCGTTAGCAGCTAACCAAAGGGTTCCGGAAACATTTGTAATAGAATTTTCATTAGTATACAAAAAATCCATTAAATCCTCCAATGGTTTTGATGAAGAATTAAAAAGACAATGGTACCCAATACACCACAATCTTTTGTTTATCAACCTATAAGTCTGTGTTTTCCCACCAAAAACTTTTCTTCCGATTGTGGGAACTTATGAAATTCAAATGTGTCATATATTAAGTTTTGAGGCTAAACCTAATTACTTTAGGAAATTAGAATCGACACATTTGCTTATGGAAGACCACCATTTTCATAGTGGTCAGCTGTGTGAGTCAAATCTGATTGACTTTGAGGATCGCCAATTATTCGGGTTGTTATTATGTGCTTCCAAGTTCTTAGTCGAGTTTTTTCAGACTTTTCAACCTGATCTTCAGGATCCTGCCTTTGAGGAAATCCATCCCATGAAAATATTTTATCTTGACCTTTTTATAGAGCATGAACCTGGACCACAACTAGATGTAGTTGTATTAAATATAAACTTAGATAAGGGTATGTACGATATCTTCTTGGTCTGTTGCAGTTTCTTTTTCTTTTGGGTAAAGCTTTTTCTACAAGGTGACTAATCTCTTCCAATATCTGTCTAAAGACTTTAAACTTAGCACTTCTTGGGAGGTAACCCATGTTTTCGGTACTCTGGTAATATCCTTCCTTATTTATGTAGGATCCAATTATCGCACACTAAGCAGAGCTTGCGAGAATGTAGCAGAGCCTGCGAAATTGTAGTGAAAGCTTGCGAGAAGGTAGCAAGGTATCCCAAAATAGGGGGAATATGAGCTGTACTCCACTACATGTGAGCTGTCATCCACCATGTAAATACCTATATAAATGAAAATTCATAGAGAGAGAAGACAAGTTTAGAATTTGTATTATTATAATTTTCTTCTTCTTCCTCTACCAACCTAGAGCTCCAAATACTCATTAATGAAGATTCTCAATGTAAACCAAATGTAATTTCAATAATCATAGTGAAGAACCATGGATGTAGATCACATTGATCGAACCATGTAAAAAATCCTTGTGTCTATTTATATTTCTAGTACTTAAATTTGATATTTAGATGATTAACATGTTTATATCTAGAAATTGTTATCATAATATGATATGGGGTGTGTTGTGGGATATCCTGCAACTACATTTTTGGAGCTAGAAACAGGGATGATTTATCAGAATTTGAAGATTGTTATGATTAGACAGAATTTAATAGAATTTGAAGTAGTTGGTGAAGAATTTATGTGGTGATTAACGGATCATTAAAATCAAGATGATGATGGAGCAAGTCAGGAAATCGATTAAGGAAAAGAATTTTTTGGTTCAAGAAGTTTCCATGAAGATTAACTACGGTTCATATTTTTCTAGATCTACAAAGTTTAGGTTCAAAAATGGAAATTTTATGGAAGAAATCACACTTTCAGGGAGTAAACATCATCAACGATTCAAAGACATGAAAAGAGTAAGAGAAAAAATTAATTGTTGTGGTGAAATTCAGGGAAGAAAACTAAAGTTTCAATGGAAGGTTTCCATGTTCAGGAGAAAAGCGAAGAGAAGATAAGAGGCAGACGCTGTGATTTCTATCACAAACAGAAATTCGCAAAGATGGATTGAGTTGGAGAGAATAAGCACGAGGTCATGGGTTCAAGTTCGCACATATACATATTTTTCATTTTCTTCTCCAAGGGAGAATAAAATAATAAGAGAAAAAAGTTATGCGTTAATTTCGCAGAAAAGTTTCTTGCACAATTGGTCCAGAGAACAATATGTGGGTTCGTGGTTGCAAGTTCGAATTCGCCTGCGAGCATAGTTTTCTTCTTTTTACAGAGGGTGAAAAAATGAATTATTTCGCAATATTGTTTCATTATTTCGCAAACAAGAAGCCAACACAGTTGGTCATCTGCGAAGTTAATGAGTTCATGGTCGCGTGTTCAAATCCCAACAAAGGTGTATTTTTCGCATGAATATTTCGCAAGGGTATTTCGCACCGAAGAAAGTAGGTGATTATTTCGCACAGACATTTCTCAAACATAAGCCAGCGAAGTTGGTCAGAGGTGGAGACAATGAGCTTGAGGACGCAGGTTCAATTCCCATCTCCCGCAAAATTTTCGCATCTTTTCAGACTACCAGAGGAAGACAAGTTTTAACAAGTGTGCGATAATTTCGCATAAGAAGAAGTTTGCACAGCTGGTCAGGAGGCGTGAATGCAAGCAGCAAGTCACAGGATCAATTCTTGCTTCTCGCACATTTATTTTTGTTGCGCGAAATTTCGCACGGACTTTGATTATTTCGCAAAGAAGAAAGTTGATGATTATTTCGCAAATTAATTTTGCAAGAGAGGGTTAGAACAGTTGATATGGTGCGAGAATATGCAAGAGGCAGGTCAAGGGTTCAAATCTTATTTCTCACACTTCTTTTTGATACGCGGTAATTATATTTCTTTGAGCGATGTTTATACATTTCAAGGATGCCAGTTTCCTAAGCAAATCATATACTTCACAAGAGACGACAGCAACAGAAAATCACATGAAAGCTAAGTACCACTTCCTTGAATATTTTACTTACAGAAAATAAAAGATTATTTATTTAATTTACAAAAAGCGTTTCAATCACACGATAACAAAGATTTCAAAGATTGCTAAGATTTCAAGATTACAAAGATTTCAAAATTACAAAGATTTCAAGATTTTAAAATTACAAAAACCAAGAAAATTCAATTTATATATTTCTCGAGAATATTTCTTTTACAGAAAATAAAAGATTTTTTATTTGATTCACAAAACGCGATATAGTTGCAGAATTACAAAGATTTCACAACTACAAAGATTTCAGAATTACAATGTATTAGAATTTCTCTTGAACATTTACTTTGCTTCATATGATATGATATTATGAGAAATGAAAGAATGAATGAAAGAAATGACAGAAATGAAAGAATGAATGAAAGAATAAAGAAACGCGAAAATTTCGCAAGAGAGAATCTAAGATCCATAAAAATCTAAGATGAGAATGGGGCGAACCTTTATGGCGTACACCCTAGTTCGCGAATAGAATTTCGCAAGAGGCAAATGTAAGACCTAAAGTACGTCATAGAAGGGGGTACATGTTGCATGGCTTAGCGAAAAGGTTACACCGCTACTGGAACCTGAGTCATGGAGATGTGGGGTCAATAAAAACCCATCCAGGAGAGATACCTTGGATTTTAAACCTAGACTTATGATTTAGGTTGGACGACTGAGGGTCTATTCTAAGGGGTGCAGAATATGATCAAGGCGCCGAGGTACATGGTTGATCCAAGAGTGCCTGGGGCGTACCTGGCCATTCTTGGAAAGTCTTGACTATGATGCACTCGTCCTGAAGAAAACCCCACTTAGGGTGCAGTCTCGTAACCATAAGCCATATAGGCAAAAGGGATAAGGGGATGCGAAAATAATTGGTTTTTGTTAAGACCGGATGGGAGGAGCCAACCTTGTATGGTAGAGGTACGTCTCCTTGAAGGGGCAACTAGGGGGAATATAAGGGCGACACCCTCCATTAGGGAGCTGATAAGTGTCTTAAGACACAAATGTCATGGGGCTTTATTTTCGCAAGAATATTTAGGCCTGTCATATTTGTACAACAATCTTGAAGAGGCAATAATACCAAAGGGAAAAGATAAGACGAGATCAATGGGTCCGTACACGAAAGTGTAAGGACGTCCTGCGATTTCTTAGCAAGACGGCAATGTCAAGGGGTTTTATGTTCGCAAGAATATTTAGGCATGTCATATTGTCGCATGAAAAACATCCTCCAGAGGCAATAATACTAGAGAAATGATAAGGCAAGATCAATGGGTCATTACATGAAAGTGTAAAGACGGCCTGCGATTTTGTCGCAATGACAAGAGGTGGCAAAATAAGACCTTTAACTAGGAAGGTAAAATAAGACCACATAAGAAAGAAATCAAATAAGCTTGCAAAAATGAGTAAGAAAACAAGATTACGAAGATGATTATATGTAAGAAAATTGCGAATATGTACATGGAAATGAAAATGAGATAGTGAAAATGACGTACACTTGATATTATGATCATATTATTATGCGGTACTAATAGTGCAGGAATAAAGAAAGATGAAACACAAGTAAGAACTTGCGAGGATCAATCAATACGCGAAAAGAAATGAAGAATGCATATACTAACGACAAAGCCAGAGAAATGAAGAATGGAAGCAATTTTAGCGCGGCAAAATGAGCTAAGTAACACAAACATTAGCTATACATTGCAATAGATAAGCATTCTCATCATACAAGCATCATATTCACATCATAAAAGAATTGCATAAGCATTTCATGACATAAACATCGCATAACACATTTCATGACATAATCATTACATAAGCATTATATTCGCACAAGTATTTTACAAAACTTTACGGAATAATATCGCAAGATTATTCATAATTTCGCAGGATGTGTTAGAATTTCGTAGGATATGATTATTCGCTCAATTATTTCGCACAATTATAAGCAATTTGAAGAGATTGTACCATCGCATGAGCACAAAACATGAGACAGAGGCAAGATAAGAATAAAGAAGCAATTCGTTCATTTAACACTTTTTCAAGGATTCTACCCTCATAGATAAAAAACAGAGGCAACTATGGATTACCAAGAAAATATTTTATGTTCTTTATCTTCTCGGCAAGAATCATTTCCAAAGTGGACGTTCACTGATGAATAACAAGAATCCTCACCAAAAATGGAGTAATAATTTCGCATAAATAGAGGCAATACTTACTACTCTCATTCAAGGATAAATACTTCTTATATTTCGAGGACTAAGTACTTCTTATATTTTTTCAAGGATATTTCATACTTCGCATACTTCAAGAGAAGATACTTCTTATTTACTTCGCAAAGCTTCGGAACTTCACAAAAGAATAGAGGCAAGTACGTACTTTTCAAGTCCAATATTCTTTCGCTCGTTCCTCCAACAACTACTACAAAGTGGATTTTTCTTTAAAAATCGCTCTTCAAGCAATATTCAAGGAAAAAGAGGCAAAATGTAGGATCCAAATATAGCACACTAAGCATAGCTTGCGAGAATGTAGCAGAGCCTGCGAAATTGTAGTGAGAGCTTGCGAGAAGGTAGCAAGGGATCCTAAAATAGGGGGAATATGAGATGTACTCCACTACATATGAGATGTCATCCACTATGTAAACACCTATATAAAGGGAAAGTCAGAGAGAGAGAAGATAAGTTTTAGACAAGTTTGGAATTTTTATTATTATTATTTCCTTCTTCTTCCTCTACCAACCTAGATCTCCAAATACTCATTAATATAGATTCTCAATGTAAACCAAATGTAATTTCAACAATCATAGTGAAGAACCATGGATGTAGATCACATTGATCGAACCATGTAAAAAATCCTTGTGTCTATTTATATTTCTAGTACTTAAATTTGATATTTAGATGATTAACATGTTTATATCTAGAAATTGTTATCATAATATGATATGGGGTGTGTTGTGGGATATCCTGCAACTACATTTTTGGAGCTAGAAACAGGGATGATTTATCAGAATTTGAAGATTGTTATGATTAGACCGAATTTAATAGAATTTGAAGTAGTTGGTGAAGAATTTATGTGGTGATTAACGGATCATTAAAATCAAGATGATGATGGAGCAAGTCAGGAAATCGATTAAGGAAAAGAATTTTTTGGTTCAAGAAGTTTCCATGAAGATTAACTACGGTTCATATTTTTCTAGATCTACAAAGTTTAGGTTCAAAAATGGAAATTTTATGGAAGAAATCACACTTTCAGGGAGTAAACATCATCAACGATTCAAAGACATGAAAAGAGTAAGAGAAAAAATTAATTGTTGTGGTGAAATTCAGGGAAGAAAACTAAAGTTTCAATGGAATGTTTCCATGTTCAGGAGAAAAGCGAAGAGAAGATAAGAGGCAGACGCTGTGATTTCTATCACAAACAGAAATTCGCAAAGATGGATTGAGTTGGAGAGAATAAGAACGAGGTCATGGGTTCAAGTTCGCACATATAGATATTTTTCATTTTCTTCTCCAAGGGAGAATAAAATAATAAGAGAAAAAAGTTATGCGTTAATTTCGCAGAAAATTTTCTTGCACAATTGGTCCAGAGAACAATATGTGGGTTCGTGGTTGCAAGTTCGAATTCGCCTGCGAGCATAGTTTTCTTCTTTTTACAGAGGGTGAAAAAATGAATTATTTCGCAATATTGTTTCATTATTTCGCAAACAAGAAGCCAACACAGTTGGTCATCTGCGAAGTTAATGAGTTCATGGTCGCGTGTTCAAATCCCAACAAAGGTGTATTTTTCGCATGAATATTTCGCAAGGGTATTTCGCACCGAAGAAAGTAGGTGATTATTTCGCACAGACATTTCTCAAACATAAGCCAGCGAAGTTGGTCAGAGGTGGAGACAATGAGCTTGAGGACGCAGGTTCAATTCCCATCTCCCGCAAAATTTTCGCATCTTTTCAGACTACCAGAGGAAGACAAGTTTTAACAAGTGTGCGATAATTTCGCATAAGAAGAAGTTTGCACAGCTGGTCAGGAGGCGTGAATGCAAGAAGCAAGTCACAGGATCAATTCTTGCTTCTCGCACATTTATTTTTGTTGCGCGAAATTTCGCATGGACTTTGATTATTTCGCAAAGAAGAAAGTTGATGATTATTTCGCAAATTAATTTTGCAAGAGAGGGTTAGAACAGTTGATATGGTGCGAGAATATGCAAGAGGCAGGTCAAGGGTTTAAATCTTATTTCTCACACTTCTTTTTGCTACGCGGTAATTATATTTCTTTGAGCGACGTTTATACATTTCAAGGATGCCAGTTTCCTAAGCAAATCATATACTTCACAAGAGACGACAGCAACAGAAAATCACATGAAAGCTAAGTACCACTTCCTTGAATATTTTACTTACAGAAAATAAAAGATTATTTATTTAATTTACAAAAAGCGTTTCAATCACACGATAACAAAGATTTCAAAGATTGCTAAGATTTCAAGATTACAAAGATTTCAAAATTACAAAGATTTCAAGATTTTAAAATCACAAAAACCAAGAAAATTCAATTTATATATATCTCGAGAATATTTCTTTTACAGAAAATAAAAGATTTTTTATTTGATTCACAAAACGCGATACAGTTGCAGAATTACAAAGATTTCACAACTACAAAGATTTCAGAATTACAATGTATTAGAATTTCTCTTGAACATTTACTTTGCTTCATATGATATGATATTATGAGAAATGAAAGAATGAATGAAAGAAATGACAGAAATGAAAGAATGAATGAAAGAATAAAGAAACGCGAAAATTTCGCAAGAGAGAATCTAAGATCCATAAAAATCTAAGATGAGAATGGGGCGAACCTTTATGGCGTACACCCTAGTTCGCGAATAGAATTTCGCAAGAGGCAAATGTAAGACCTAAAGTACGTCATAGAAGGGGGTACATGTTGCATGGCTTAGCGAAAAGGTTACACCGCTATTGGAACCTGAGTCATGGAGATGTGGGGTCAATAAAAACCCATCCAGGAGAGATACCTTGGATTTTCAACCTAGACTTATGATTTAGGTTGGACGACTGAGGGTCTATTCTAAGGGGTGCAGAATATGATCAAGGCGCCGAGGTACATGGTTGATCCAAGAGTGCCTGGGGCGTACCTGGCCATTCTTGGAAAGTCTTGACTATGATGCACTCGTCCTGAAGAAAACCCCACTTAGGGTGCAGTCTCGTAACCAAAAGCCATATAGGCAAAAGGGATAAGGGGATGCGAAAATAATTGGTTTTTGTTAAGACCGGATGGGAGGAGCCAACCTTGTATGGTAGAGGTACGTCTCCTTGAAGGGGCAACTAGGGGGAATATAAGGGCGACACCCTCCATTAGGGAGCTGATAAGTGTCTTAAGACACAAATGTCATGGGGCTTTATTTTCGCAAGAATATTTAGGCCTGTCATATTTGTGCAACAATCTTGAAGAGGCAATAATACCAAAGGGAAAAGATAAGACGAGATCAATGGGTCCGTACACGAAAGTGTAAGGACGTCCTGCGATTTCGTAGCAAGACGGCAATGTCAAGGGGTTTTATGTTCGCAAGAATATTTAGGCATGTCATATTGTCGCATGAAAAACATCCTCCAGAGGCAATAATACTAGAGAAATGATAAGGCAAGATCAATGGGTCATTACATGAAAGTGTAAAGACGGCCTGCGATTTTGTCGCAATGACAAGAGGTGGCAAAATAAGACCTTTAACTAGGAAGGCAAAATAAGACCACATAAGAAAGAAAGCAAATAAGCTTGCAAAAATGAGTAAGAAAACAAGATTACGAAGATGATTATATGTAAGAAAATTGCGAATATGTACATGGAAATGAAAATGAGATAGTGAAAATGACGTACACTTGATATTATGATCATATTATTATGCGGTACTAATAGTGCAGGAATAAAGAAAGATGAAACACAAGTAAGAACTTGCGAGGATCAATCAATACGCGAAGAGAAATGAAGAATGCATATACTAACGACAAAGCCAGAGAAATGAAGAATGGAAGCAATTTTAGCGCGGCAAAATGAGCTAAGTAACACAAACATTATCTATACATTGCAATAGATAAGCATTCTCATCATACAAGCATCATATTCACATCATAAAAGAATTGCATAAGCATTTCATGACATAAACATCGCATAACACATTTCATGACATAATCATTACATTCGCACAAGTATTTTACAAAACTTTACGGAATAATATCGCAAGATTATTCAGAATTTCGCAGGATGTGTTACAATTTCGCAGGATATGATTATTCGCTCAATTATTTCACACAATTATAAGCAATTTGAAGAGATTGTACCATCGCATGAGCACAAAACATGAGACAGAGGCAAGATAAGAATAAAGAAGCAATTCGTTCATTTAACACTTTTTCAAGGATTCTACCCTCATAGATAAAAAACAGAGGCAACTATGGATTACCAAGAAAATATTTTATGTTCTTTATCTTCTCGGCAAGAATCATTTCCAAAGTGGACGTTCACTGATGAATAACAAGAATCCTCACCAAAAATGGAGTAATAATTTCGCATAAATAGAGGCAATACTTACTACTCTCATTCAAGGATAAATACTTCTTATATTTCGAGGACTAAGTACTTCTTATATTTTTTCAAGGATATTTCATACTTCGCATACTTCAAGAGAAGATACTTCTTATTTACTTCGCAAAGCTTCGGAACTTCACAAAAGAATAGAGGCAAGTACGTACTTTTCAAGTCCAATATTCTTTCGCTCGTTCCTCCAACAATTACTACAAAGTGGATTTTTCTTTAAAAATCGTTCTTCAAGCAATATTCAAGGAAAAAGAGGCAAAATGTAGGATCCAAATATAGCACACTAAGCATAGCTTGCGAGAATGTAGCAGAGCCTGCGAAATTGTAGTGAGAGCTTGCGAGAAGGTAGCAAGGGATCCTAAAATAGGGGGAATATGAGATGTACTCCACTACATATGAGATGTCATCCACTATGTAAACACCTATATAAAGGGAAAGTCAGAGAGAGAGAAGATAAGTTTTAGACAAGTTTGGAATTTTTATTATTATTATTTCCTTCTTCTTCCTCTACCAACCTAGATCTCCAAATACTCATTAATATAGATTCTCAATGTAAACCAAATGTAATTTCAACAATCATAGTGAAGAACCATGGATGTAGATCACATTGATCGAACCATGTAAAAAATCCTTGTGTCTATTTATATCTCTAGTACTTAAATTTGATATTTAGATGATTAACATGTTTAGATCTAGAAATTGTTATCATAATATGATATGGGGTGTGTTGTGGGATTTCCTGCAACTACAATTTCCTTTAAGTAGTAACATTTTCTCCTTGTTCATCCTTTTAATTTCATTTTTAGAACATTGAGGACAATGTTAGATTTAAGTTTGGGGGTAAGGGAAAAACTTCTAGTGTCACATAGTATTCGATTAGCTAAGTTTACATACTGTTTCTCACCGAAAAGATGGAAATTCGAATTGCTAGGGATAACATTCTAGTGAGACATAAGAGAAAAAGACATTATTGAGAAATCATTGACACTCAGGAGAGAAAAATTACCTTTTAGAGGGTAATCGTGATGGACCTAACCATCCATGATGGAGAAAAAATTCGGTCAGAAGGAAATGCCAGAAAGACAAAGCAACCTCACAATGTATTCTTAGTTACTGGATTACGACTTTCTCTCAGTAGAAACTTATCATCATCAACAAGCGGAGCGACATCAAACTCCATAAAGAAATTTGAATACGTTTAAGGTTTAGAAGCAAAAAATCAAAGTTGAAGACTTGGTTACAAGAGCAAAGAAAATCAAACGATGTAAGTTGTTGAAGTTCATGATACCAAGACATTACAAGTGCTAAAGTCCTTCTCTCTTGGCCATGTAAAGATTAGTCTTGTTATTATTGTGTTACTAATATATATATATATACATTCAAATTTTGCTGTTATATTTTTTTTCAATAAAGCCATAGGGAAGTATAAATCTATAAGGAAGTATCAAGCAAGAAATCGAAGAGAATAGTTAATTGTCAAGGTTCTACGAGGTTCGAGAATCTATCATCAACAGTTGAAGCCAAAGAAGACGTTGTTTCTACTAAGCACTATGAGAGAGTCGAAGAGAGTTGCATATTTGTTTCTTTGTTAGTCCGTTTTCCATCCTGCACAAGATCTTTCTAGCACTGGTTCAACTCATCACACGTAATTTGTTCAGTTGTGTAGCAGATGTCCCCCTCATATTTATCTCTCTCCTAACCTTATCCAGCTTTAAAGCGGATGCATCTCATAATATTTATATAGTTGTGTAGCGGATATCTCTTTATCTAGCAATATAGCAGATGTGTCTCCCCTTTTCTTTATTCAGCTATAGAGCAGGATACCTTTAATTTTCTTTGTTATTCTAGTTACTTGGAGATAGGTTGAGAATATGTATGTCCTCATAGCTCTTTGGATACTCGTGACCAATTAGAAGTCAAGGTTTTATGGGTAAACCTCTTGTAAACCATCCCGAGACTATAACTCGTCCACTAGGGCAACCTATGGGTTCAAAGGCTTGTTGCACACGCTAAGTGTAATCGCGATGCCATTGACAGTAAGTTAGGATTTTATTTTCTAGATTAGATTTGCTCGAGGACTAGCAAATAATAAGTTTGGGGGTATTTAATAGAAACATTTTTGTGTCTGAATTGTCCTTAATGTTTATATCGTTAGTGCTAGATTTTGGTATTAATTATGGTATTTTTATGTGTGTATAGGTGTTTTTGGAGAAATAAACTTTTATGGAAAAAGTTGCTCGAAAAGTGGTATTTGGACCCCCCCCCCCCCGGAAAAATTACTAAAGGCACCCGTAAATTTGATAAAGGCACCCCAAGACAACTGATAAAGGGACACTCGGATTTGATAAGGGGAACCCTTTATCTTCCTCGTTTGAAACTGATAAATGGCGGGAAAATATGGTATTCATCTGGCAGAATTTTTAATCAAAATTTTGACTTGCTTAAGGTGGACTCAATGGCTGAGTTTGTTTGGGCTTACTATATTTGATGAAACAAGCCTGGTATGGGCCTTAGAATCGAACAGATTTGGCCGGATATTTGGGGAGAAGAAAACAGATAAGTATGGTTTTTCACGGGTTTCTTTTTCTCTTCCCCAATTTATTTGTTTGCTCTTGGGACTTGGCGTGTGTCCTCAGAGCGTAGGACATCATCTAGCACATTCAATCTTTGAGTTTAGAAAGTTTCAACACATGCAGCAACGTGAAAAGAAATAATCCAGTGAAATAATATTTTATTTACCGTGAGGATTTGGAGGAGTTATTAGGGGATATTTTGAAGCAGTTGTGTATATAAAGGGTCATCGAGCATCTTAGAAGGGGGTAGAGAGTTAGGGGTGAAAACAGAGGTGATTGCAGACTGCATAGAAGAAATCAGAGGTTGCAGAGTCATTTCTGCTGCTGCTGCACATAAGACACACAAGAACAGTCGTTGTGCTACAGTGACAACGACAAAGAGTTTTTATTATTCTCTGTAACAGTTCGGTTTGTAACAAAAATAAGTGTTACAAACCCGGGTTAATCATTTTCATCTTTGTAAACACCCTTTGACCAATAAAAATGAATTTTGAGCATGTTTCCAATATGCGGAGCTAGATCCCGTCACTAGGACGACGGGGGAAGATGTTTTTCATCCATGTGGTAATTCAATTAATTCTTTATTTACTTTTTGCACCGATTTTTGACGATTTATGATTTCAATTAATTATTTGTGACTTTGTTTGATGACGCATGCTTAGTTCTAGGCAATTTTGATGCTTCATGCTTACAATATACAACTAATGTTTTATGAAATCTACTTTGGCAAAGAATATAGTTAATATTTCTTTTATTTTGAGCTATAATTGCCTAGTAAATTCTTCATCCTGTGACATATTTTGTATATATTTTATTTATTTCTAATATTTTCGTTTATTAAATATGAAATCAATCTCATCAAGTCCGAGTGAACGACAATCCTATTTACCACTATCTAAAATTCTATCAGACTACCCCTAGCTACTTAGTTCCCTCAGTATCCATGCGCCTTAGACTTCTAGAGTCACGCACGTGAATAGCAAGTCCTTTGGATCGTATTCCAAACAACAAAGAAAGAATATTTTCGGTAACCACTCTAATCAATCTTTCTACAAGATAATATGAGTCGTTGACAAAGCTCTTATGTTTAATATAATAATCTCCTTTGTCTGGTTAGATCAATCTATCCAGTAACTACCATAATAGTCAAGTTTAGATTTTCACTCAATCGATATAGATCTCAAATAGAAACTATAGAGAATGCCGATCTCACGCAGCTAATCAATCATATTTATCAAAGATAAACTAATTCTATTTGGATCCCAGACGATCAAGGTTTGTGCACTAAATCCACAAGATACGAAAACTAATAAGAATTCTTCTTCATCTTCAAATATTTTATTGCCTTCAAATACCTGCACAACACCACTTGAATCTTCTTGTGATCAATCACCCACATAAAAGAGTCTGTTAACAATGTATTATCACAAGATATCTTTAGATTTAACAATAGTTTTAAAGATCCCGTTGATATTTTGATCTAGTCTGAGTAAATCTTATATCAGAAGAGAAGATTCTAAAGAATAAATAAACTAGGTGGAATCAAAGTTTCAACAACTGTTAGTCAATCAAATCAAATCGAAAACTAATAATACTACAATTATCTAGTTTCCCACCAATGGTACTCGTAGAGCTTCTTGATCCCACGGAATTCTTTAAACGAGCGGTCGTAAGAGATTTCACCTAATTAGGATATTTTTCTCTCTAAATAGACGGCTCCACTAGAAACAACAAGTAATGAAGTTTGCCTGGATCTTAGGATGGTTTGGTAGAAATGCAAACTTAGGTATTTATAGACCAGGGATGTTTGGACACCAAGGAATTTCCAAAACCGAAAATATTCTTAAGATATGCAATGAATGCTCAAATTCGGTTTTCCTAATTCCAATAAATGTTGTCCAATATTTTCCAAAATCTCTCACAAAAAATCTCCAATTAGTAAATTCACATTACTAATCTTTATTATCTAGAGCTATGCATTAATTGTTGGTAATTAAAGCATATAAAACCAAAAACCTTAATTAAAAGATTCTTAATTTATTACATATTTTCTTCATGAAATTGTGTAGTTTCGGAATTAGGGTTTGCAGTGTAAAGATGTCAACATACTTTGAACATGAGCATTAAATCTTATCATTTATTGTTCTAAGATATTCCTTGGTACTCAAGGTGACCCTGTACCGAAATAAATTAAGAATCTTTTAATTAAGGTTTTTGGTTTTATATGCTTTAATTACCAGCAATTAATGCATAACTCTAGAGAATAAAAATTAGTAATTTGTATTTATTAATTGGATATTTTATATGAGAGATTTCGGAAAATATTGGACAACATTTATTGAAATTAGGAAAACCGAATTTTGGCTTCATTACATATCTTAAGAATATTTTCGATATTGGAAATTCCTTGGTATCCAAACATCCTTGGTCTATAAATACCTAAGTTTTCATTTCTATCAAACTATCCTAAGAGCTAGGAAAACTTCATTTCTTGTTGTTTCTGGTGGAACCGTCTATTCGGAGAGGAAAGTATCCTAATTAGGTGAATATCTTTCGACCGCTCGTTTAAAGATTTATGTGGGATCTAGAAGCTCTATGAGTACCGTTGGTGGGAAACTAGATAGTCACAGTGTTATTAGTTTTAGATTTAATTTGATTGACTAACGGTTATTGAAACTTTGATTGTACCTAGTTTGTTTATTCTTGAGAATCTTCTCTTTTAATATAAGATTCACTCAGACTAGATCAAAGTATCGACGGGATATTTAGAACTGTTGTTAGATCTAAAGACATCTTGTGATAATACATTGTCAACAGACTCTGCTTAATGTGTGATTGGCCACAAGAAGATTCAAATAGTTTTGTGCAGGTATTTGAAGGCAATAGAAGATTTGAAGACGAAGAAGAATTCTTATTATTTTTCGTATCTTGTGGATTTAGTGCACAAACCTTGATCGGCTGGGATCCAACTAGAATCATTTTATCTTTGATAGATCTAATTTATTAGTTGTGTGAGATTGGCATTCTCTATAGTTTCTTTTTGAGATCTATATCGATTGAGTGCAAACCTAAACTTTACTATTTCGGTAGTATTGGATAGATTGATCTAACCAGACAAAGGAGTTTATTAGATTAAACATAAGAGCCATTATCAATGACTCAACTTATCTTTAGTAAGATTGATTAGAGAGGTTATCAAAGATATTCTTCCTTTGATGTTTGAAATACGATCCAAAGGACTTGATATTCATGTGTGTGACTCTAGAAATCGAAGGCGCATGGATACTGAGGGACCTAAGTAGCTAGGGGTAGTCTTCTTGGTCTCAACTATACGAAGTTGGTATTTTATTTTGTATAGCGGCTTAATTATGAGAGTATTCAAAACTGGACTAGGTCCGGGGGATTTTCTGCATTTGCGGTTTCCCTATTTAAAAAATCTTGTTGTGTCTTTTACTTTGTTTTCCACATTATAATTGTTATTATAATTAAGTAAAATACACAATTACGTTAACACCGTAATACTTGATATTGACCCTATAGAGTTTCGGTTATTTCCGAACCTATTTTAAAGTACATACTTTGTTGTAGTATCGTCTCGATCTTGTATCCATAGTCAATCACACAAGCGGTCTTGTTATTGTATTGTCTAGATCTTGTATCCATACACGATCACACGAAGTGTGAACCGAATTGTTGTATTGTCTCGACTCTGTCCATAAACGATCACATTCCGTAGAGGACTTATAAGTTGATAAATAAAATATTGTGGTGTATTTGGGTACCCTCGTCTTTTCGATTGGTATCAAAGCAGGAAAACACGAAAATATCTAACAATATATGTTTGGTGCGATCCAACCTATATGTTAGAGCATATCTCGGTTGAACCCACCAAGCATTGGTATGTAAAGTTTGGTTGTCATATTTTAGTGAATCAAAACTTATCTAAGAGTCGCTTGATTATGTACTAGAGACAACTTCGTATAGGTTAAACTAGAAAGTCTAGGAATATGAGACATACAAGATGAAAATGCGGGGGTATAACAACCTCACCCAATATTTGGATTAGAAATCTGTATGGACAACTCTGAGTTGTTTTCTAGAGAATCAACAAGACTCAATCAATAGAAAATACTCAAGGAGTTATTATCTCAATCTCTCGATTTGATTTACTCAAGAAAATATGATTCGCGAGCCTAATAATAGAGAGATAACTTGGATGGTACCAAAGACCAATATCCAAGTGTTAATCGATTTAAATCAACAACCAATAAGGTCGGATAATCTAATCGATTGAACAACGCACAACCTGTATTATTTCAATTATATAAAAATATAATGCGGAAAAGAAATAACACAGACACCAGAATTTTGTTAACGAGGAAACCGTAAGGACCTAGTCCAGATTAAACATACACTGTATTAAGCCGCTACAGACACTAGTCTACTCCAAATTAACTTCGGTCTGGATTGTAGTTGAACCCCAACCAATCTCACACTGATCCAAGGTACAGTTATGCTCCTACGCCTCTGATCCCATCAGGATACTGCGTACTTGATTCCCTTAGCAGATCTCACCCATAACCAAGAGTTGCTACGACCCAAAGTCGAAGACTTTAGCAAACAAATCTGTCTCACACAGAAAAGTCTACAAGTAATAGATAAATTCGTCTCCCACGAATAAACCTATGATTTTTGTTCCGTCTTTTGATAAATCAAGGTGAACATGAACCAATCGATAAAACCAGACTTATATTCCCGAATAACATCTCAGTTTCATCAATCACCTCACAATAAACTTAATCGACGCAACTATAGATGGTGGATTTTCGACATTAGGGTAAAATTGTAAAACTATACTCCAGATTCGACAACCGGATGAGTATTGAGGCCCATGTCTTTCATTAAAGCATGAAAGCTCATGCCATGAATCTCTGACTGAGAAGGTTGTATCTCAGAGTACATGTAGATGTGTAGTCTCTCAGCTGAGACCACGACACATCTCATGAATATTGAGCAATTTCAGTAATTACTCCGGATCCGACAATCAGATGAGTATTGAGACTCATGTCTCTCAATAAAGCATGAAAGCTCATGCCATGAATCTCTGACTGAGAAGGCTGTCTCTCAGAGTACATGTAGATGTGTAGTCTCTCAGCTTTGACCACGACACATCTCATGAATACTGAGCAATTTCAGTAATTACTCCAGATCCGGCAATCAGATGAGTATTGAGACTCATGTTTCTAAGCATGAACTCATGCCATAAACATATGATGGAGAAAGTCTCTCAGAGAATATGTAGATATGTAGTCTCCCAGTTGAGACCATGGCACATCTCATACTGTATAGAATCGAAAGATTGGGCGGCTTCTAGACATCATGCCTGCTAGTATAGAGCGACAACATCTTCGGGATGCAACCATGTTTTCCCCGACTATGCAAGAGGAATATAATACTCCGACAAGTTCATATTGTTCAACCCTCAGATGATTAATGATCCTAGACATGAAGCCCTTCTAGTATAGAGCCATAAATTTATCTGAAATCGTCTGAATATCCAGCAATATTCTACGAACCATTGTCTGAATATCCAGCAATATTCTACGAGCCATATTTAATCATCTAAATATCTAGCAATATTATACGATTCTTCGTTATATTTCATCACTTCAATTCGTGGTTCTTCCCAGCAGAATGCCACGGGTTAGTGATAAATATCCAACGAAACAGGCATCTGAGCATCGAATAAGCCCAGACACAAAAATGGAGCAAGTGTAATTAGCAGATAATGCACAGACCAGCATTTTGAATGCACGAACGAGCATTTCAAAAAATATGAACGAACGAGGAACCTATGCAAAATAGGAGGGAAAATACTAATAATAAAATATTAGCAAAAGCGCCAGGGGACTGGGCTCACCAGCCGGCCCGTCATGCCGTGACCAGTCCCGCGCCAAATTTTATATTTTATCATACTTTTACTATTTTCCTGATCTCATGAAATTCCTTCGTTCGAGCAAATTTTCTTTATTTCAAAGGAATTATCTAAATCACATGATTTTATCAAAGAATGATAAAATTATGGAAAGGTGTCATGGGACCGCCGGCCGGCCGGTCATTCCTTGGTCGTGGCCGGTCTCACACCTCACGTCCCATTATTTTATTATTTCTCTCAAATTATGAAAATTCCTTGATTTTATGAATTTTCCCTAAAATCATGAAAATTACCTAATTTCATGTATTTTTTATCTAAATCACATGATTTTATCAAAAAATGATAAAATTAGGGAAAGGTGTCATGGGACCGCCGGTCATGCCTTGGCCGTGGATGGTCCCACACCTCACGTCCCCATTATTTTATTATTTTTCTTAAATTATGAAAATTCCTTGATTTCATGAATTTTTCCTAAAATTAATTTCATGTATTTTCTCTAAAATCATAGAAAATATTAAAAAAATAGAGAAAACTTGTGGGACTGGGATCTAGCCGGCCGGCCATGCCCGCCTATTATTTTATTATTATTTGGTGTTTTGTTTCCTGATTTCAACAAAATATCTTGGTTTTCAACAAATCCCTTTGATTTTATGAAAATTCTCTAAAATCATCAAAATTTGGTAAAATTGGGAAGAGTGGCTTGGGACCCGCGCCCATTGGCCGGACGGCCATGCCTCGGCCATTTCCGGTCCCACACTCCCATTCCCTATTTTATTATTAGTTTATTTCTCTCATCTCACGGAAGTTCCCTAATTTCATCAAACTCTCCTGTTTCATGGAATTTCCCTCAAATCAGAGAAAATACATTAAATTACATAAAACTGGGAAAGCATGTGGGGCCGTGTTTGTCAATTGTCCGGTCATGCCCTAGTCGTATCTGGTCCCACACCTTGTAATTCCCTGTTTTATTTATTATTTTCATCATCGCATGTATTTTTCCCAGTTTTAGCAAAACCATGGATTTTGCATATTTTCTCAAAATGTTGTTCAAACGTGCACCAAAAAATATCAAAATTCTCAGGACTGAAGCGCGAACACCATAATGACACGGGCACATCCCCTTGACCGACCGAGGGTGGCCCTGAGGCTTGCAAACATCTGGTCCCGCATGTTTTAATGATTTTAACCTAATTTGCTCATATGCTCATATTAGGTTCAAACTCTTTCCAACCAATTGGAAGTTTGCTCAAACGACCATCCACTGGTCCCACCCCTACCAAGAGCCGGTCTCATGACCTCTTGGTCGGTCCTTCATATTTCCATAACACCAGGTTTATTATTTATCGCACACGAGCATTATTTCAATGAATAAACCAGCATTTAATCATTCTTTCACCAACTGGTCTCAGGAGACTTTGGTAATTTTGCTCATTCGAGCATTTGGGAGATATATGGTGACCCCGTCATCCCATATAGCCGGTCCCTGTGTTACTCTGTATTGATTTGAAATAAATCACCATTTCGGTAAAATCAGGGTTTGGAATCCAGAGCTCTGCAGAAACGTAATTTTGAGCAGATTCAAACACTCTGATAATTTTACGTTGATTCCATAATCAACAATTTATTTATTTTGCTCAACCCAGCAGTTCGTAACTTAAATTAATATTTTATTTGGTCTTGCTATCAATGATTCATCAAAAATCAATATTTACTCAAACTAGCAATATTCGCTCAAACCGGCAATATTCGCTCAGATTAAAGAATACTGGTTCAACTATCAATATTCAGCAATTCAACAACACAATTTGCTCGTTTTAGGTTATAATGATATCTCGTCTCAGTAGACGCATTAAATTCATGAGTTTCAGAACATTTGCAAAACATGTTCAACTCAGCATTACATGGACTCATCGTCCCATAAAGTCAGCAACTGACTCCACAATCACGAGATTTCAATCGTGTTACATGGGGGGATATTAACTAGGGTTTTGGTCTGGCGGTCTACGGCATGTGTGTTCACCCACGATGAGAATGTGAGAAAGTCGTGCAATCAGTAGGAAGAATCAGCAAAGTAGTGGGTGGAAAATTAACCAAGTCTTCGCATGATGAATAATTTGTTTAACACGATTTCCCACTTCCTCACTCTCTGATTCCAGCAACTGTCACACTTCATGGGATCATGGTGTTGTTGATGGTGGATTTCTATTTAAAGGCTAAAATTGTAAAATCCAAATTCTAAGATGACGTCCTGCAAGGGATAAAGCCTTCATGCGGTGAATATTCTCACCATATTAATTCATTGGAGCATGTGCAACCATCCCTGAGAATTATAACCTACCCAGAGCGGAGCATGTAGCAACCATCCCGATTTTTTGTAGGTTTGCAGCATTACAATTAATGCCCTGCTTAAAGCCTTGTGTTCGACATGCAAACACCCGTAGGCTACCTGACGGCGGGTTATATTAGCCCCGTTGAACGCATGCAAGACTACCCATGTTAGTCTCACCTGCTGAAAACAAAATCAAAAATAGATCTCATCCGTCCAACTTCGCAGGCATGGTTGGACGGCCTAGATCACGCGCGGGACCGAGTAGCGCGCACGCACATGTTCACCGTCGTCCCAACATTCCCCTCGCACCATCGACCTCACCAAAAGAAGTCGGCAAATGCCGGATTCGGTCGGATGTAGGTAACCGGTCGGAAACCCTAAATTAGGGTTTGCATCTAGTGGTCGCAGGCAGCCACTTTAAGACAAACGAACGGAAGCCAAAGGAAGGCGGGATTAGCTGGCCGACCATACTAGCATGTCCATTGTGGGCCCAGCTACACGGCCAACCAATCGGCCGCTAACGTTTGCAGCTAGCCATCTCGATTTGCGCGCCCAAAGGTAGCATGCACGGCCCCCTTCTAATCTCGGTTGTCCATCATCGCAGGCTGAAACGAGCGACTTAGATTGCTCTGGTTGACTTCCAACAAGCATGGGCATGTAGAGTGGCGTCCCGCCTACCTGCTGGGTCCACTCCATGCACGCCTCCTAAGGCTGAAAACCGTTAGGGTGAAAAGGGAGGCTTGCAAGCCTTCCAAACCCTAATCCAACGGTTATTCCTCCATCAATCTCGTCCGTCCAAGGTCGCATGCTTGGATGAATAGCCTAGGAAGGGAGTTAGGTGGAAAAAAAGGTATCACCGTGATCACCATCCTCCACACTTCCCCATGGCATAACCGGCCAAGGTGGGTCCCGCTCATGCGACCTCCGAACAACACCTGAACATAGCTAGTTGAGTCACTTCAACTTGCAATCTTTTCATCAAGGTTGTGTAGGCTTCAATCATGTTAAGCATATTTAATGCACCGCATGCATACAATATGTGCCTACAAGCAACTTGATTATTTTACCTAGCACCGTTTGCTACCTTATGTGGGTCCCACGACTCACTCGAGACGTTAATCACGTCACAACTGGGGGATACAAACTGGGGTATTGGTCTCTGGCGGTTTACAGCGTGCAGCGTGCAACACGCCATCACAAGATCGTGTCAGGGAAACATGGGCGGTTAGCGATGATAGGAGAAGTGGGCAAGCAACTGTGTGACATTAACACACAACTCCACTTCCTTCATCACTCCACTTCCTCCACTTTCCCACGAGAGACGTGATGAAGGCTTATCGACTTGTATAACTAGGTTCTCCTCCCTATTTCCAACAACACAGAAAAAACCAAGTGTTAATACCATCGTATTCAACACTCAGAGCCTTCCTGCAACATTTGCTAGCCTTCTCAACCTTCTGTTAACAAGTCATCAAATATCCTTCACCTTCATACTCTCAACACCTTATTCGCTTCCCTCCCTAATATGAACCTCACATCCTTCACCTGTGACCGAAATAAATCTGGAACGGCCGTGTCTTCGGTTTAGGCCAGAATTGTATAGATTATCTCTCGAATCAAAAGTGCTCATCGTGCAGCACATTTGTTGAAGGTTTAAATTCACTTCTCATCCCCACACACCCAAAATTACCTAAACCTGCAGAAGTAGTTTTCTCCCACAAACAATTGGCGACCATAGTGGGAGGTTAATCTCTCGGTTGCAAAACTCGAATATTGAAAGTCTGACAGTTTTATTCGACTTTGGAGGGGTAGATCTTAGATTTGATTCGATTTTCAGTTCACTCTTCACCAAATCCCAGAAGTTCATCATGAGATGTACTCTCGTTCGTTAAATCCTTCAGAAGACATGGATAATCCAAGTGTCATCGAAAATGTGACCAGGATGCTGGAAGATTTCCTAGCAAATCAAGCAGGTATTGCTAGAAGGCAGAGTGAAACCTTCCGTCTCTTGAACGACATATTGGCTCAGTTACAGGAAGGCTCTGCAAGCCGCTACCCAGGAAGTATCACTAATGACGCAAGAAATTCTGAAGGTCAGGTTTTCAGAAGAACTAGCGGAACACATGGCCCTAGAGAGCCCAGAGACGAACAATACCTTTTACCTGGAAATGGGAGCTCGAGACGGATCGACCAGCATGAAGAATTACGACGCTTGCCGGATAAAAACAGAGAATCAACTGCATACGAAGCCTTGTTAGAAGATTTATACCTCAAGGCTCTTTCCAAAGCTCAGAACAATGCCCAACCCGTACAGACTCTTCATCCAGGGGAAGAAACACTGGAGGAAAGCGAAATCAATCAGAGTTCATATGAACGTAGGAGCTTGCAGCCTTCAAATCACCAGCACAACAACAATACCATCGCTAGCGCAACATCCTCCATGTTTTAGCAGAATTACCCGACCAAGAAGACCGTGGATGCGGTGACATGTGACAATGCCTCAATTCCGTCTCCAAAGCGTGCTTCACACCGAGACCCAAAGGAAGAGTCACGACACGCGCCGACGCAGGAAAGTTTAGACTCAATAGGTCCACGATTCCCATTTCCCATAAGGAAGATTGTGGATTTGTTGGAGACATGGGTACGTGATGGAGAAGTACAACTGCCGCCTGTGTGGCGTCCGCCCACCGATCAAGAGACAGCCAACCCGAGGTATTGTCATTACTATCGATTTCTCCATCACCCCACCAGCAAGTGCCACGCATTGAAATGCATTGTCCACGATAAGATAAATTCATAGAAACAACCTTTCCCTTCAAAAAATTAGCATGCGCTCTTTGGGGAGAAAGTATTCGGGAGTGCTCATTCTCATACGTGGATTTCGAAAGACAAGTAAGTTCCAGCAAACGTTACTGTAAGATAGTTATATATCCTACTGGGGACTTGGCATCCTACATATATGAACAGGATACTCAATGAGCAAGCACCATGCATGATCTCCCCCCCCCCCCTCACCTTTCCCTTTCACATTGCGTTTTCAATTTCACATGACATGTATGATCACTCATAATATAAGATTCAGATTCTATTTTAGAATAATCTTTTCCAAGAGTTAAACATTCATAAAAGCATGTCATAAATAAACCAGTCCAAGGTTCAATCACCTATCAATTCAAAACCTAAAACCAAACTGTGTGAAAGGAAATCCTCACAATCACTCGAAAAGCATCTAAAGAGAAAACACAAGTAGACGGCATGAATACTTCAGGGAAAGTCCTTCAGCAACACCTCATTCTTATGAGCAAGAGCAGCTTCCATCTTTCGGAGAACGGATTGCTGCAATTTCAACTCCTCGGCCAACCTATCAACCTTTTGTTTCTGACGAACGACGCATTCAGTGGAAGGCACCATACCTTGCTTCTTCTGAATATCCTGAATTGCATAAAACCCTTTGAAGAACCAAGGAGCATTGAAGTCATACTGCGCAAACACATCCAAGTGGCACTTCCATTCTTCCATCACGTCTTCAGAAACATCACGACCAATTGCAATGATCATCTCCTGAATAGAGGGTAAGGCCTCCTGAACGCGATTGACCAAAGCAAGACGACTCATTAGCTTCGTGGTGGTGGCAATATGACCATATTTCTTCCATATTTTGGTATACAACTCCTCAAAATAAGCCGGCACGCTGAACCCTCCAACCAACACATGATCAGGACGTGGATTATCATAGGGAAGGTCGAACATAGCACCAGGAACGACTGTTGGCGACAACATCTCTTTAGAAGGAACCATCGCATCTGATGTCCCTTCCAGACTCCTCGGAGTGCTGGTCCGGATTGCTGACACGGCCTCATCTACAAGCTCACTAAAATTACTGCTCTGGAAGGCATTCTCTTCAATCGAGCTTGCACCATATTCATCGTTGTCTATGATAGGATCAGTGTTACCAGACTCATCTACATGAAGATCGGTATTGCCAGACTTATCCGCATGAGGATCAGTGTTTCCAGACTGCTCTACATGAAGGTCAGTATTATCAGGCTTCTCAGAATGAAGATTTCCAGACTTCCCGTTGCCTCCACGATCCTCATTTTAAACTCGAGCCAGTACAACAAAGGTATCTTCTTCAGGAATCCTCTGATCACCAACAAGGATTAATAAAAGTTGCTCATGGAAGTCGAAACTGAAAATTAAGCATAAAGAATTCATAATACCTGCATATTGGAAGAGTTGAGAATTACTGGACTACATGCTCGCTTCTTTTTCTTGGACTTGAGATTGCAGTCGGTGGCGTTAACCCTGCCTCGTTTTCCTAGAAGGGGTTTCAATCGCCTATGACCAGCCAAGACGTCATCAAGAGGTTCACCACGAAGGTCAGTTGCCGTTTCGCTAGCAAATGATTTAAAGAGCAACAATTTCCCCCTCCAAAAATATTTGTAACCAGAAGTGGCTACCGGCTTTCTCCCTGGGGAAGGAAAAAGAAGTTTCAGCTCCGGCGAGAAAACATCAACGTCAAGGCATGATGACTTAAGTTCTTCTGAAGACGTTGCGGGGCAACGAAATGGAACACCTTGATCAAAACCCATTTGACGAGCGACTCTATCAATATTATATGGAATGATGCTCAACCTGTCATCACAAAAAGAAGGAACATATCCTGGTATACAGCTCCGTAGGAAAACAACTTCTTCAGGGCTCATATATCTCCCCTCAGGCGGCATCTCAATGACAGGGACGATGGCGGAAGGATGAACCGGCCCCCAAGGACGAATGTCTATGGCACTCACACAATCGAGCAAATTTACAAGCCTCACCCCAGCTTTTGGACGTCTATTCTGCCAACGGAGTATTCTCGAACCACCATACATGCTGGGGACTGAGGTTGTAGGAATGGGAGCGTAATCCTTAAAGTGTTCCCACAAAAGCGCCTGAATAAAGGAGACGTGCACATATGTATCCACATTCATGTACCCGTTGGAAATATACATCTCCTCCACTAAAGCATTCAGGTGACCATACAGCAAGCCAAGGAATAACGAAGCCAAAGGGAGAGTTATACCTTTGCCTAGCTTAATGGCGAACATGATGATCTTCCTTCTAATAGTTTTTGTGCCGGAGTCGTCATCAAGAATATCTCTGGACAACCACAAGGAAAAGAATGCAGATGCGCTAAGATCATCATTACCTTGCATGGAAGACCATTCACCTACCCACCAAGTGTAGAAACATTTCGGATTTTTCTCCAACTGATCGTATTCGTTCACCTTCTGAATTATAGCCTGATAGATGACGTCTTCGTATTCAGATAGTTTGCAATTAAGACTGCCAGCGACAGGAAGGCTCATTAATGCATACACGCTCTCAAGAGTGATAGTCATTTCACCCCACGTGCATAAAGCTGTGTTCGTAGAAGGACGCCATCGAGCAGCAAAAGCGACCAAACCTGGTATATCCTTCTTGACATGAAGAATTGCAGACGCCTTGATAGCATCAAGAATTCGCGCCCTGGTTAAGTTGTCTCTAATCCCTTCATTACCCAACATGCGCCACATCCATCCTTCATATGAGTTAAGTGGAGTCTGGCAAATTCTGAAGTCAATAGGGGAAGGTGGATATTCTTTCTTCTGGAGACAAAACCTCATCACGCCTACTAAAGACGATGGTAGACCCTCTTCACTTTCTGAACCGGTAATAAGGATTATATTATGGCTGGGGTGCTTCCTGACGTTTGGAAAAGACTTAGTAAGCATTTCATCATCTATGTTTGGCATATCTCTGAGAGGGTCAGCACCTCCCTTTGTAGCATTATCCTCTGTGTTCATCATTGAGCAACTGCGATGAAAAGAGAATGTCAGCATGCTTTCTGGGATAATACAAGATAATTATCTAAGCTGAGAAGAACAGCAGCATAAAGTCAAGTCGCTAAGCATGGATGCAGATGTGTTGAGGTATGCAGGTGATCAATGCTTGCAGGTAAACTCGTCACGCAGGCACGAACACCGGCCGTCATGTATATGTGGATTGGCCCAAGCCGAACAAACACATACATGGAAGAAAAACCGTACGTATGGTACCAAGTCGTCCACCTGACACCACCATAGATGCGCCACCGTGGAGACACGCGAGCTGGCCTGAAGGCAAGTCACGTAGGCCGGACGCTAAGGCCTACATGCACGTCCCTAAAACTAAGCACGCATGTCAACATATTTTTCTACGGTTGAGGATCGTGTCTACAAGTTCAAAGCAGCAGTTCTATCAAGTTACAACTCGGGTTTTGACATGCAAGGATAAAGGGAACAAACGACATGTTTATGGTTTCTTTTACTACGCAACCCTAACAGGTGGTAAAGGAATTAATTATGGTATACGAGAGTCGCACCTACAATCCTCTCAAAATACAAAAAAAATTTACCTAGGCAATTAGGGTTTTAAAAAAAAAATCGCACTTACCTGATGAACGGCGACAGAAACCGGCAACGGTGAACTCCGGCGGCTGGAGAAACGACGTCAACAGGAGAAAGCATGAGAAGAGAGCTGGACGTCCACTCAGAAAAAAGAAAAAAAATTGTGAAGGAAAAACGAAAAAGGGTTCTCCCTTTTATAGGCAAAAATTTGAAAAATTCTAATTAGAAAAGGATTCCGTTTTGCTTCCAAAAACCAAGAAGGGAAACCGGCCCACCCAAGGTTTCATGCCTGCGACGGTGCGTTCACATGGACAATCACTAGCGGATGCCTTCTAAGGTTAGTTACCTTTATTTCTTTTACGTATATTTGTCACCATCTCATGCCTACCCTACAATAGTGTAACCATTGCATGCTAGGCAGGGGACTTAATGTTGATGGTGGATTTCTATTTAAAGGCTAAAATTGTAAAAGCCAAATTCTAAGCTGACGTCCTGCAAGGGATAAAGCCTTCATGCGGTGAATATTCTCACCATATTAATTCATTGGAGCATGTGCAACCATCCCTGAGAATTATAACCTACCCAGAGCGGATCATGTAGCAACCATCCCGATTTTTTGTAGGTTTGCAGCATTACAATTAATGCCCTGCTTAAAGCCTTGTGTTCGACATGCAAACACCCGTAGGCTACCTGACGGCGGGTTATATTAGCCCCATTGAACGCATGCAAGACTACCCATGTTAGTCTCACATGCTGAAAACAAACTCAAAAATAGATCTCATCCGTCCAACTTAGCAGGCATGGTTAGACGGCCTAGATCACGCGCGGGACCGAGTAGCGCGCACGCACATGCTCACCGTCGTCCCAACATTCCCCTCGCACCATCGACCTCACTAAAAGAGGTCGGCAAATGCCGGATTCGGTCGAATGTAGGTAACCGGTCGGAAACCCTAAATTAGGATTTGCATCAAGTGGTCGCAGGCGGCCACTTTGAGACAAACGAACGGAAGCCAAAGGAAGGCGGGATTAGCTGGCCGACTATACCAGCATGTCCACTGTGGTCCCATCTACACGGCTAACCAATCGGCCGCGAACGGTTGCAGCCAGCCTTCTCGATTTGCGCGCCCAAAGGTAGCATGCATGGCCCCCTTCTAATCTCGGTTGTCCATCATCGCAGGCTGAAACGAGCGACTTAGATTGCTCTGGTTGACTTCCAACAAGCATGGGAATGTAGAGTGGCGTCCCGCCTACCTGCTGGACCGATCGGCCACTCCATGCACGCCTCCCAAGGCTGAAAACCGTTAGGGTGAAAAGGGAGGCTTGCAAGCCTTCCAAACCCTAATCCAACGGTTATTCCTCCATCAATCTCGTCCGTCCAAGTTCGCATGCTTGGATGAATAGCCTAGGAAGGGAGTTAGGTGGCAAACAAGGTATCACCATGATCACCATCCTACACACTTCCCCATGGCATAACCGACCAAGGTGGGTCCCACTCATGCGACCTCCGAACAACACCTGAACATAGCTAGTTGAGTCACTTCAACTTGCAATCTTTTCATCAAGGTTGTGTAGGCTTCAAGCATGTTAAGCATATTTAATGCACCGCATGCATATAATATGCGCCTACAAGCAACTTGATTATTTTAGCCAGCACTGTTTTCTACCTTATGTGGGTCCCACGACTCACTCGAGACGTTAATCACGTCACAACTGGGGGATACAAACTGGGGTATTGGTCTGGCGGTTTACAGCGTGCAACACGCCATCACAAGATCGTGTCAGGGAAACATGGGCGGTTAGCGATGATAGGAGAAGTGGGCAATCAACCGTGTGACACTAACACACAACTCCACTTCCTCCATCACTCCACTTCCTCCACTTTCCCACGAGAGACGTGATGAAGGCTTATCGACTTGTATAAATAGGTTCTCCTCCCTATTTCCAACAACACAGAAAAAACCAAGTGTTAATACCATCGTATTCAACACTCAGAGCCTGCCTACAACATTTTCTAGCCTGCTCAACCTTATGTTAACAAGTCATCAAATAGCCTTCACCTTCATACTCTCAACCCATTCTTCGCTTCCCTACCTAAGATCAACCTCACATCCTTCAACTGTGACCGAAACAAATCTGGAACGGCCGTGTCTTCGGTTTAGGCCAGAATTGTACAGATTATCTCTCGAATCAAAAGTGCTCATCGTGCAACACATTTGTTGAAGGTTTAAATTCACTTCTCATCCCCACACACCCAAAATTACCTAAACCTGCAGAAGTAGTTTTATCCCACAAACAGGTGTTTTCAACTCCGGCATTATAAAATGTCTCTGAATCCTGATTAAAAGAACAATCATTCGAAGATTCGAACACTCGAACATTCGTCTAGAAATTTCTCATCAAAGTTCATACAAACAATCGTTTTTCTACACGAACTCAGAGAAATCACTCTCAATTGAGCAAATTTCAATCATTCATAGCATTTTCACGCTGAATTTTCAACACACCTACAATCTCATATCACCATTGATCTCACGCATTTCACAGCTTCCCTCCTACAGATCAACCCATCATCTCTTGTGACCAAATTGACTCTGGAACGGCCATTGTTCTTGGTTTAGGCCGGAGTCTTACAGATTGATCTCTCGAACTTAAAGTACTCCCTTCTTGCAGTGCATATGTGAGGTTCAATATTTCGCTCGGTTTAAGGAGTCTCCACATGGTCGACTCTTCAATTTCGTAAAAACCAACAAATCGTTTTTCCCCATCTACATAATGGCGACCACAATGGGAGGTTAATTTCTTGGTTGCAATGTCACAATTTAACAAGATAGATGGTCTTAGGTCTGGGTTAGTCACAGGTTCCAATACCAACGGTGCTATCACTAGCAACAATGACAACAACAACAATAGCAACGGTAATGAGGACATTCCGGAAATAATTCCGACCACAAATACTGATGGTGGTGATATTACTCCTCCTCACACAGAGGGTCATCCTTTGTTCGGCTGACACCCTGAGGAAATCAGAGGAAACCAACCACCTACCATTGCTGATCTCATCAAAGCGCAGAAAATATTTACACAAAATCAGATAAATATGGCTGCAGCCCAGAAAAAGCTATTTGATCAGTTGAAAAATCTCACTGACAAGATGTCAGAGAAAATTCAAGGAAAGGGAAAAGATAAGGAGAAATTATTAGATGACGATCCTGAGGTAATTCCAATTCATACAGTGTATGATGATGAAGCCGGCAAAGCTGCAGGCGATCCATCAGCAAAGGAGTCATCAAATTTCATTACTCGGAAAGACTTGGAGCGTCTTCTGGAGAACCGTGGAAAGGGAAATACATCACATGTCCATCGTCACCAACCACTTTATCTTGCCGCTACGCAGAGGATTCCTCTTCCTAAAGGTTACATTTCTCCAACTTTTACTCTGTATGATGGAACTGGCAATGCTCGAGAACACGTCTCTCGTTTCCTCGAAGCCTTGGGAGAGAATGAACACAACCATGTTGTTCGCCTCAAGGAGTTTTCAAAATCCTTGAAAGGCAGAGAATACACCTGGTACAATAACATCGCACCAGGAACTATCAACAATTGGGGAGAAATGATTGACGCTTTCTACAGAAAATACTTCTTTGTGTCGGAGAAAATTACTCTCTCTGATCTTGGAATAATGTTTCAGAGGAACAATGAACATCCCAATGACTACGTGAAAAGATTCAGAGTCCAGTCCATGGACTGTCATGATCCAAATGTCACGGAGCAGCAACTGGTAGACTTGTGTATTAACGGCATGATCCCGGTCTACAGAGCTTTATTGGAAAATCTTCGTTTCCAGACCTTCTCAGAGCTTCATGAAGCGGCGAAGAGATCGGCAACTACTGCGCCCGCTTTACTGGAAAGAATAAAAGCTATAAAGGCTGAAGAACCGCGAGACACTCGAGGTAGCAGACGTTTGATAAAAAAGTAGTAAAACCTCCAGCCTTACACAAAAAATGTTGCATAAGGGAGGAAAAGGAAAGCCAAACCTCCGCGCAAGCATACCTTAACTCCTTCAAAATCACAAAGGAAGGATAAACAAGATGCACAAGCCTCTGACCAACACACAAGAGTTCATGATCGAGAAGCACCTAACTTTCCTTTTTCCATTGAAGAGGTAATCAAACTCCTGGATGTCTGGGTCCAATATGGCGCAATCAAGTTTCCATATGTCAAGAAAGAACCAGACATGGAAAGTCCTCGTTACTGCCGCTTCCATAGGTTCGTCAATCATCCCACAAGCGACTTTGGAGTTTTGAAGCACATTTTCAAAGAGAAGGTTGATCCACAATAACTTCAACTGGGGACCGAAGAAGTACACAAGAATCCTCATTTCCCAGTAAAAACCTTTACACTCTCTGAACAACCTATCAAAGAGGTAGTTCAATCCTTGGTCGAACGTGAATTGCGTTATCTGTCGAAGGAACAAAGGAGAGACAGGTTCACAGTACTGAACCATATCGTGTCAAGAAGTCTATTTCGAAAATAATTCTTGAGCCTCCAGCCAAAAACCAAGAGATGCACGACTGGGGACTGCTTTCCACAATCAATCTCAGAAGAAGCGAATTTGGAATAACGTTGATCGATGTTAACACCGCCATCAACAATATTCCACTGAAAACCATCATAGACGCATGCATCACTCGACAAGAATCTACTCATGATCCCATATTCATCAGAGACCTTGAAGAAACGCTCGGAAATACTCATGGCTACATCACTCTCAAGGTGAACAAAAGTCCAACCTGGACAGAAACCAATTTTCACATAATCGGGAAGATCCAGGATATGACATATCCTTCAGACGAGCGTGGATCCACGCTGAAAAGATGGATACTTACAAAGCGCCTTTGGTTACACATCTCTCCAACGAAGAAAATTCTGATCCAGAAGGTACGTTCCATCATCAGAGTACTTGGAGGAATTTCAAACTTTGACGAGGTTGAAGCAAGAACCTGCAAAAAGATGCATATACATTTATCAAGAGGTTCCGCATTCAGGCAAGTCTCATTCCATGTCTGTGTCATTTATTTCCTCACATGCTATCCTAGCATGGGGACTTAATTATGCTAGCAACTCTACAAGATGTTATGAATGGTAGCTTCACCGCATTAATATTTTACCAAGTGGTTGAATCTGACGTTTCTCCAAATCAATCACTGAAATATTTATTACTGAGAGGATGTCCAAACATGGCGAAAAATACTTTGGGAGTTTCTCCTGCAAGTCCATGTGTTCCACAAAATCATAAGGCTATGATGTCTGCACAAGTGTCGAATCCCACTACCACAAAGAAAGGGATGCTGAATCAACAGAACAAACTCCAGGGCCGAGATAATCAAACTCCTAAGACATTTGATGCTTAAGGAGTATACGCTTCAACACTCAAGCATTTGAGAAGCCGTCAAATTGTACTCCCAATCAAAGAGTACAACTTCAGCACAAATATCTAGACGATGACACATTGATTCAACACCATAAGTCTTCGTTATCCCATGATAAGACATCTGAAGCAGATGCAATATCATTCATACATTGATGGAACTAACTCCTTCAATGTACACTGGCAACCTGAGGTGATTCCATGAAACTTCATCAACGAGATTTCTCTACATCACAAGCCACTGCATAATTGAGGAACTTTATCTGTTCACCAATCACATCCAGTATGAAAATTGCTGATGCTATCTACCGCAACAATGTCGACTCATTTACAAAGCCATTTCATGGTAAAGTTATGCTTTCAGGAGCCTTCAGGTTGGACTCTCAGTACACCTTCATATTACGGACGTTCAACTCATCAACTAGTTCGTTGGCTCACTGGAGGAAGGAGCAAGGATCACATCTGTAATCATGGTTCTAGCCTTTTCGGTCGTTGGAGCAACTTCAACCATGGTATCAGCATCAACAATAATCTCTAGAGGAACACCATACATGATCTTAGAAATCGAGAAGGATCTCTGGAGCGTAATCATTGATGGTTGCAGCACCAACAACTCAAGAACAACATCCTCAGGGCTTCATCAACTATCCATTTTCTGAAGTGATACTCGATGTATCGTACTTCTCCAAGCCCTAATGATTCATATCAAGATATGTATACATGAAAAAATGATAACATGAACATCTTCCCAAAGATTTCACGACGGACGGGTACAAATCAAAGTCTTCGGCAAGATGTTCTCATCGCTTTTACAAATGAGATACGACGTGCTCCAGGCCATGGGTTTAAAAAAACGTACCAATGGTGAGGAATATGACAATACTTCCTCAACGAAAGATGTTCGTCTATGTTTCTTCTACAATATACCAAAAGGGCGCATCAATCGGACATACGAGCTGAAAGATATGGCCTTTACCATCAGGTCTATGAAATCTGAAAAAATTGTACGGGATTACAAATTACAAATGTGCACGCTTCGTTGGATGATCTCTGTAACTCAAAATTGAGTGATTCTTGTCTCATGAGATAACTCGGTCTCTTAGATTCAAAAGTTGGGGTCAAGCATCAAATTCCGACGTAGTATGAGGTTCCTCCAGCTTCCAGAGCATATAACATGCAAGCAGAAATTTGTAGACGGGTTCATAACCCCACAGTCGAGCGATCTTCACCAGGTATTTTCGCTAAGTTCTTTATCAAGGTACCTCCAGCTTCTACCATCTAGATATTTACATAAATTTTATACCCGGGTCCTTTATCTAGGTCTTTCCATAAGAAGAAAAAACGAAAAGAAAAGGTTTAACAAAACACTGGGGACTGATGCTCCACTACAACAGTTTCTTCAGTCTTATCTACTAGTGGATCGATTTCTTCTATCACTAAAGCAGCAACAATCGAGGTTTCCATAACTTTAGTGACAACCTTCTCATGTCCTTAAAGTGCAGGGATGGTTGTCTCTTCATCAATAACTCCAGGGAAGCTCGAGTTATCCTTATTGGTTTCAATATCCTCAATTTCGGTATTTGGCACCTAATACGAAGATTACATGTGGTTAGAGCAATCTAAACATGAAACCGAATCAGATCATAAAATACAGCCTACAAACAGTCCAACATCATCAATGTTCATCATTATACACTCAAGACGCAAGCAAATAACATGAAAGTCATGAAAGTACGTTTTGCGGCAAGCTCGTCTGAAGAGACTCTACTCTGCCATGTACAAGATGATGAACTGGGAGAAATCTAAAAGGAATCTGAGGGTGATTTATATACCATTCTCTTCGTATAGATGTACTCTACAACATATCAAAATTTCATAATAACTCGGTGAATGAACAATGATATGTGGTCAAAGCATTGGACAACGTACAGTCTGAAAAGGTTCTGAAAGTCTCCTGGAAGTTTACTGTTTCGCCTTTTTCAGGCACTGAACGTGCTAAAAACTCAAAAAGATTCTTTGCTAAGCTTGGAAATTTTCTGGGCATGAAGAAACATGAGTAGATCGTGAAAATCCGACATCATATGAAGATTTTACAGTGTTTTTACTGAAAGGCTGAAGTCTGAATTTTCTGGTGACGTATTTTCGGCAAAATTTTCATACGGGTCCTTGTGCATTCATTCACAAATCAGCAATTTCATACTTCTATGAAGAAAATATACAAAGGGTATTTACTGGAGTGGTCCCTAAAATGCTCAAAGGACCAGAATTGTCAACATCACCATTGGAAACATCATTGCTTTCACTCGGTTTCGAAATCCTGGGTTTTCTTCTTCACCATCCTCCGAAGACGAATGGGCATCATCAGTACTTCCTCATTCCATGGAAATCTCCTCCTGGATACATCAACAATGATTAGTGATATTTCATTCAAGGAATGCTATGAACGACTATACGAAGAAGTACTTACATCTTCTTCTTTGACACTCAACTCAGAAGCCACTTGCCTAGTGGAAAATTGAAAACCGTCAATACTTGATGGAGCAAAGTTCTGCAACATAATAGCAAACCTTGGTCTTGTGATCCTAATTGCATGGACAAGAAAAATTCATGATGTAAGGAGCACTAACAACTCACCAAAGAGACAGGGGACTTTACAGTGCTCGAACTTGGATGACGTTCTTAGGGTTTATATTGGGCCAAGAAGAATTCGTCATTCGCATTTGGAGAACTCTTAGTCACCGCTTATTCCTCTTCGCCGACTAAAGGGGTCTCATAACCGCCGTTTAACGTCTCTATAAAGTATATGTGGTATCCATGTGACATTTCTACTTCAGAATGTCATTCAGAGGTGCAAATTTCATCAAAGCAGTGGAATTATTGCATAGCAAAGGTGCTCACATCAGCGTCTATAAAATGGTAACGATCTAACTCTTACCTATTTACAATTTCACTAGCTGTAGTGATTATAACGTCAGAATTTTGAAAACTTGCTCATTCCTTCAAACCTGCAAGAATGAGAAAAATTCATTATTCAAAATCATGACTTGATTTTCATAAAACCGTGAACCACCCATATAAATTTTTACTATGTGAACGTTCACTGATTTTCAAAAATCGGAGAGACGTCCACTCTACAATTGTGTAAACTCACATACATACACTATTTAACCATGTCTACTTTCAACAGTTGTTCAAAATCAAAACATGGTTTTACAAAATATATAAATATTTGGCGTGAAACTCACGTAAATTTGAAAAATATATCTATATATTTTTGCTCCCTCGCACGAGAATCTGTCTTTGAAGCGAGAGTATATTTTCAAATATTTTCGAAAGATCGAAGATAAATTTTTCCATGAAAGCTCATAAACAAAATTTTATTACTAACAAACGCATGTCTATTCAAAAAAAAGAAACTTTTCTCTCGTACGAGCATCCACTTTTGAAATGAGAGTTTATTCCACTTTGTGAAACTCACATATTAGAAAGATAAAATTTCGGTTTTCATGAAAGCTCATAGACAAAATTTTATATCATTAGACTAAGGTCTATTTTGTTTGTTCCTTAAACTTACGAACGAACGAGCGTCTATTCCTAAAACAAGGATTTCTTTTCATGGGCCCGGGCCCATGAATCCTAAATCGACCAAGGTTCCGTCATCAAATCAGCGGTTCTACACCAATTTATGTTCACCGGATGATGTTCTATTATGCCACTGAGGTTTCTGCTCAAACCATGGTTTGCTCATTCATTCGAAATCCAGTAATATCTTATCTTATGACTAAGTTCAATTACTTATTTCTATTTGTACCTGGAAAATCACCATTCAATGCTGACTAAGGAACATGACTGTTCCTCACTAAGCAGGGGACTTAATGTAAATGGTGGATTTTTGACATTAGGGTAAAACTGTAAAACTATACTCCAGATTCGGCAACCGGATGAGTATTGAGGCCCATGTCTCTCATTAAAGCATGAAAGCTCATGCCATGAATATCTGACTGAGAAGGCTGTATCTCAGATTACATGTAGATGTGTAGTCTCTCAGCTGAGACCACGACACATCTCATGAATATTGAGCAATTTCAGTAATTACTCCGGATCCGGCAATCGGATGAGTATTGAGACTCATGTCTCTCAATAAAGCATGAAAGCTCATGCCATGAATCTCTGACTGAGAAGGCTGTCTCTCAGAGTACATGTAGATGTGTAGTCTCTCAGCTTTGACCACGACACATCTCATGAATACTGAGCAATTTCATTAATTACTCCGGATCCGGCAATCGGATGAGTATTGAGACTCATGTCTCTAAGCATGAACTCATGCCATAAACCTCTGATGGAGAAAGTCTCTCAGAGAATATGTATATATGTAGTCTCCCAGTTGAGACCACGGCACATCTCATACTGTATAGAATCGAAAGATTGGGCAGCTTCTAGACATCATGCCTGCTAGTATAGAGCGACAACATCTTCGGGATGCAACCAGGTTTTACCCGACTATGTAAGAGGAATATGACACTCCAACAAGTTCATATTGCTCAACCCTCAGATGATTAATGCTCCTAGACATGAAGCCCTTCTAGTATATAGCCATAAATTTATCTGAAATCGTCTGAATATCCAACAATATTCTACGAACCATCGTCTGAATATCAAGCAATATTCTATGAGCCATCTTTAATCGTCTAAATATCCAGCAATATTCTACGATTCTTCGTTATATTTCATCACTTCAATTCGTGGTTCTTCCCAGCAGAATACCACGGGTTAGTGATAAATATCTAACGAAACAGGCATCTGAGCATCGAATAAGGCCAGACACAAAAATGGTGCAAGTGTAATTAACAGATAATGCACAGACCAACATTTTGAATGCATGAACAAGCATTTCAAAAAATACGAACGAACGAGGAGCCTATGCAAAATAGAAGGAAAAATAAGAATAAAAAATTATTAGCAAAAGCGCCAGGGGACTGGGCTCACCAGCCGGCCAGTCATGCCGTGACCAGTCCCGCGCCCAATTTTATACTTTATCATACTTTTACTATTTTCCTGATCTCATGAAAATCCTCTCGTTCGAGCAAATTTTCTGTATTTCAAAGGAATTATCTAAATCACATGATTTTATCAAAAAATGATAAAATTAGGGAAAGGTGTCATGGGACCGCCGGCCGGCCGGTCATGCCTTGGTCGTGGCAGGTCCCACACCTCATGTCCCATTATTTTATTATTTCTCTCAAATTACGAAAATTCCTTGATTTTATGAATTTTCCTTAAAATCATGAAAATTACCTAATTTCATGTATTTTTATCTAAATCACATGATTTTATCAAAAAATGATAAAATTAGGGAAAGGTGTCATGGGACCACCGGCGCCGGTCATGCCTTGCCCGTGGCCGGTCCCACACATCACGTCCCCATTATTTTATTATTTTTCTTAAAATATGAAAATTCCTTAATTTCATGAATTTTCCCTAAAATTACCTAATTTCATGTGTTTTCTCTAAAATCATAGAAAATATTAAAAAATTAGGGAAAACTTGTGGGACCGGGCTCTAGCCGACCGTCCATGCCCGTCTATTATTTTATTATTATTTGGTGTTTTGTTTCCTGATTTCATGAAAACTTCATGATTTCAACAAAATATCTTTGTTTTCAACAAATCCCTTTGATTTTATGAAAATTCTCTAAAATCATCAAAATTTTGGTAAAATTGAGAAGAGTGGCTTGGGACCCACGCCCATTGGCCGGACGGCCATGCCTTGGCCATTACCGGTCCCACACTCCCATTCCCTATTTTATTATTAGTTTATTTCTCTCATCTCACGGAAGTTCCCTAATTTCATCAAACTCTCATGTTTCATGGAATTTTCCTCAAATCAGAGAAAATACAGTAAATTACATAAAACTGGGAAAGCATGTGGGACCGTGTTTGTCAACCGGCCGGTCATGCGCTAGCCGTAGCCAGTCCCACACCTTGTAATTCCTCGTTTTATTTATTATTTTCATCATCTCATGTATTTTTCCCAGTTTCAGCAAAACCATGGAGTTTGCATATTTTCTCAAAATGTTGCTCAAACATGTACCAGAAAATATCAAAATTCTCAGGACTGAAGCGCGAACACCATGGTGACACGGGCACATCCCCTTGACTGACCAAGGGTGGCCCTGAGGCTTTCAAACAGCTGGTCCCGCATGTTTTAATGATTTTAACCTAATTTGCTCGGTTGCTCATATTAGGTTCAAACTCTTTCCAAACAATTGGAAGTTTGCTCAAACGACCATCCACTGGTCCCATGCCCACCAAGAACCCGTCTCATGACCTCTTGGTTGGTCCTTCATATTTCCATAACACCATGTTTTATTATTTATCGCTCACACGAGCATTATTTCAGTGATTAAACCAGTATTTAATCATTCTTTCACCAACCGGTCTCAGGAGACTTTGGTATTTTTGCTCATTCTAGCATTTGGGAGATATATGGTGAACCCGTCATCCCATATAGCCGGTCCTTATGTTACTCTATATTGATTTGCAATAAATCACCATTTCGGTAAAATTAGGGTTTGGAATCCAGAGCTCTGCAGAAACGTAATTTTGAGCATATTCAAACACTCTGATAATTTTACGTTGATTCCGTAATCAACACTTTATTTATATTGCTCGACCCAGCAGTCAGTAACTTAAATTAATATTTTATTTGGTCTTGCTACCAATGATTTCATCAAAAAACAATTTTTTCTCAAACTAGCAATATTCGCTCAAACCGGCAATATTCGCTCAGATTAAAGAATATTGGTTCAACTATCAATATTCAACAACACAGTTTGCTCGTTTTAGGTTATAATGATATCTCGTCTCAGTAGCCGCATTAAATTCATGAGTTTCAGAACATGTTCAAAACATGTTCAACTCAGCACTACATGGACTCATCGTCCAATAAAGTCAGCAACCGACTCCACAATCACGAGATTTCAATCGTGTCACATGGGGGGATATTAACTAGGGTTTTGGTCTGGCGATCTACGGCACGTGTGTTCACCCCCGATGATAATGTGAGCAAGTCATGCAATCAGTTGGAAGAGTCAGCAAAGTAGTGGGTGGAAAAATAACCAAGTCTCTGCACGATGAGTAATTGGTTTAACACGATTTCCCACTTCCCCACTCTCTGATTCCAGCACTGTCACACTTCATGGGATCATGGTGTTTTCAACCCCAGTATTATAAAATATCTCCAAATCCGATTGAAAGAACATTCATTCGAAGATTCGAACACTCGAACATCCGTCTAGCAATTTATCATCAAAGTTCATACAGACAATATTTCGTCTACACGAACTCAGAGAAATCACACTCAATTGAGCAAATTTCAATCATTCAGAGCATTTTCACGCTGAATTCACAACACACCTATAATCTCAGATCATCATTGATTTCACGCATTTATCAGCTTCCCTCCTACAGATCAACCCATCCTCTCTTGTGACCGATTGACTCTGGAATGGCCATTGTTCTAGGTTTAGGCCGAAATCTTAAAGATTGATCTCTCGAACTTAAAGCACTCCCTTCTTGCAGTGCATCTTTGTGAGGTTCAACATTTTGCTCGGTTCAAGGAGTCTCCACACGGTCGACTCTTCAATTTCGTAAAACCAGCAAATCGTTTTTCCCCATCTACAACAGCGAAGAAGATTATTGAGGAATCACAAACAATGAGACGAAGATGTTTGTGACTACTTTTATCTTGGCTATCCGAGATAGAAATCTCAAGATAATTATTACAATTGTACTCGTACGATAGAAATAGCATGATTATATCACACAACTACAAGATAAGTAGTATCGGCCTGGCTTCACAATCCCAATGAAGTCTTTAAGTCGTTAACCTGTTTTTAGAAGAAGAAAACCAAAGGTTAAAGGAGAATCGACTCTAGCTTTAGTAAACTAGTATCACACAAAATGTGTGGGGATTAGGTTTCCCAGTTGCTAGAGTTCTTCCTTATATAGTCTTTCAAATCAGGGTTTTCAATCAATGCTAGCTTAGTAACAAAGCATTCAATATTCACCATTAGATGAAAACCTGATTAGATACAAGCTAATATCTCTCAACCGTTAGATCGAAAACTTAGCTTGTCATACACACATGTACTTGACGTTTTGAGTTCATGTAACCGTACCCAAACGTGTACAATGGTTGGTTCAATATTAGTCAACCAAATGGTTAGCCAAAGGATAACTTTCATATCAACCATATTCGTGTTCACCGTAACTAGTCCAAATGACTCAAATGAACTAGTTAGAGAGTTGTTCAATTGCTATGAGATCTCAAGTACTACAAGAGACACAATTGAATCAAAAATGATGTGATTCACTCGAATCATTAATCATGAACTATAAAGCCACGGTTTGCAAAAGAATTCCTTAGTAATTTAGAATAAGTTCACGAACAACGTTTTCAGATATAACCTCTTGAGTTCGCGGACTCAAGCTAACCAGTTGAAGTTACTAAACTCCAGCTGAATTTCTCGGGATGAGAACTTCTGTTAGTTCGCAGACTAGGTTCGCGGACTGCACCTGAGCTTCAACTTCAGAAGATATTCTCGGGTTCGAGAACTTATGCCAGTTCGCGGACTGGGTTCGCGGACTGAGTTCGCAGACTGAGTTCGCGGGCTGAGTTGCTGCTCATGTTCTGGTTCCACTTGATCAACAAAGTTCACAAACTTAGGTTCAAGTGTTAAGGACTTATACATATATGTGTTGCCACAAAAATGTTTATAACCCACAATGGTTATATAGTCTAAACTCTGATTTTAATCATTGAAATATTCTCAGAGGTCGTCATATAGTTGTTTTCACGAACTAGTTTTCGTCAGAGCGATTTCCAAAGTGATTGAAACATAACATGACTTTCGTCACTATGCAAAGATGAACTTGGCTAAAGCGAAAGGTTTACCAACACACATTTCGAGAAATAGATAAGCGAGATATACTCAGCTCAAAATGTCATATGTGCATATTCTTAGTCTATATAGTAAAATGACTTTTGTCTCAAGATAGGATATAGAGTAGATAGACTTTCAAGTGATAGATAAGCTCAAGTCTCCACATACCTTTTAGTCGATGAAGATCCACTGGTTCCTTGAGTAGTCATTTGTCTTGTATGATGATATCCATGGAGTTCTTGAGCTCAACTACACTTTATATCCTAGTCCGAGACCTTAGATATAGTAGACTATAAATCAAGACTATATAGTTTTGATCACTAAGATTGACAAACATGCTTGAGATAGCAATGCATGCGAGTTTGACCGAGCAGTGCTCTAACAATCTCCCCTTTTGTCAATTTTAGAAGCAAAACTATTAATACATATGGAATACAAAAATTATATAAATAAACTTTGTAGATCCTATTCCACATGCCTAATCTTCAACAATACTCGAAATCTTCGTCACTTCCAAGTAATCCAATGATCCCAAAGGTTGTAAGTTTAGTGTCATCGTTGTTGAAAATCCGTAGCTATAACAATGAGAAAAGCACTAGTTCTCAATCATTGTTATACAATGTCATAGTATTATTACACAGTGTCAAAGTCCAATTGCATCACAACTTTAACAATAATACTATGGTGATACTTCACTCCCCCTTAGTCAATACTCCATCTCACATGGAAACCACTCCCCCTTACATAATGATCTGAAAACCATATGTATTTGTAGTGTGAACTACAATTAATTCTCCCCCTTTTTGTCAATAAAATTGGCAAAGGTACAAGAACGGGATCCTAATAAAATTTCCGTAAGAGACATTTCATGACCAAAGGTGGATGTTCTATCATCTTGTTTATATGCAATCATAAAACCGAGGCTAAATGCATTCATCAAGGAGTTTATAAATATACAAGATAACCCCTAAAAATTCCACAGCCGCACTTCCCACAAAGATTTGGAAATTAAGCGCAAGTTCAAAAGAACTTTCCCCCATAAGATGTCATTCCCTAAGGAACAACAAGAGCGACCTTAATTTCAAGATAAAAGAAGGATTTCTTTAGACTCAACAAATTGCATACAAGTATGAATTTGGAATCCAAAATATTCAATCATATTAACCACAACGAACCATGATTAATTTGACTAAATATGCTCAACACAAGTAAACTTATGGAGACTTAATTTATCGATTAGATTATTCAAAAGAAAACCCATAAATATTCTAACCGGATTACACAATTAGACTAATCACAAAGTAATCAATTCAATTGTCCACACTCGACATGAGAAAAATCTATTGAGTGCTAACTAAATAATCGCACAAGATGATTGATTTAGTTTATTTATTTGGGCTCAACATAAGAGATTATGGAACCCCGACTAAGATTATCGTAGGAAATGACAACCTTAACCATACATGTACTCAACATGAGAGAAATGATGGAATACAAACTAAATAACCACAAAAGTTGATTAATTTAGTTTTTAAAGCTCAACATATAGCATCTCATGGAACAACCAATCATGCCAATAAGAAATCGACTTAGTTGTGTCGTGCTCAACATGAGATACACAATGGAACCTTCATGGTAACACATAATAATATGGAACAATTAAGCTCTATATCGTGGATAACAAAACAAGGACCTATTATATTTTTCCATCACAAAGTAATATAATAGACTTTATCCTTGAATCAGAAAAGATTTTAACCTATCTTTCATCAACAATTGACAATATAGGCTTAACTTTTGTGTTTTGTCAAAAGTCCATTCATTCCTTTATCAGTATTTGCAAACCAATTTGTGAATGACTTTACTTTTGACATTATATGGGTTACTTATGCAGCAAAAACAAAAATAATTATGAATAAGAAGTAGCAAACACTATTCAAAGCTAAGCATGAGAGTTTTTACACCCCATAATATTTTTCAACACAGTCAAGAGAAGATGTCAAAGAAAGTACCATGAAACAAAAACAAGAACATAAAACTAGAGATTAGTCACTCAATCCATAGTATTTTCTCCTAATTTCATAAGGAAAAAGAACCAAACTAGACTTAATTGCGATAATATCTTTCAGCAATCTTGAAAACTGTCTCAAAGAGTTCAGGATGAGCTTCCAACACAAAACTGAGTTATTCTTGAAGGCACTGGATTCTTATATCATGTGGATCTCCAGAAGTGACTCCATGAGCTCCAGATGTTCCAGAAGTGACCGGTTTCTTCATCTTGTTGATATCAGTCTGGGATAGTGGAGAAGGAACAGCGGTGCATGTACCTATAGTCTTGACATTGAACTTGCTACAAAATCATACTAACAAGACATGAAAATCCCAGGTTTTTCTTCTGAGAAACCATGTGAATCATCTGGAGAATAAGTAATCCACAGAAATCGACTTCTTCTCCAGAGATTAGATAACACATTAATTCAGCAAGAGTTCTGCTCCAAAGATTTCTATCTAGAGTACTTGGAATCAAGTTAGCAACATCAAGTTTACTAAAGACTCTTAGGCGAAAACTAATGTAGTCAACACACAATTTTCCATTAGACCACGATTCATTTCTATTAAGCATCGTCTCAGTAAGTTTTCCTTTTCTTAGCCTAATCTTTTCTGGTTGAGGTACAACTAGAGTGCGATCAAGAGGCAAGTTCAGTAAATATGCAAAAAGATTTTGATTTACCTCAATTGGCACTCCCCCAACCAATGTCTTGAAGTAGCACTTGTTTTTGTCTACTGCATGAAGGTTAACATAGAACTGACAAGTCATCTCAGGATATGATGACCCTAGACCATGATGAATATAGCCCCACTCATGCTTGTTCATGAACGAGTAAAACTCAGGTTTGTTAACAGTACTATCATATATACGTTCAAAAACAAAATTCCCTTTTATAAACTTAACATACTTATACCTAGCAAGCACACTAATGAAGCTAATACCAAGACCAGGGTCAAAAATAGGTTGGGAAATATCTAGACCAATTTTATCATCTTCAAATTCTTCATCACAATCATTTTCGCGAATGGGTTGATAACTTGACTTTCATCACGGTTAAGCCTCTTTCTGTGACTCATTTTTGCTAAAGTACACGAACTAGAGAAATTGATACTTACTTGGTTCATGACTGTTGCTAATGGTAGAACCTCAACCAAGAAACCCTTTTGAGAAACTCTAGCGACCCAAAGTACGTAAACCTCTTCTGGTTTCAGTGACATACACCAATAGGAATTTGATTTGAAAACAAGAGAAAGAGGATCATGGGTATGAGAATAGTTTAGGTTTTTCTTCTGTCCGTGAACTGAAGAAGAAGGGTGAAAGAAACAAGGTGAGTTATTTTCCTCTTTTTATGTGTTGGGAGAACCAAAAAGACACGTTCATGGACATGGTTGATTCACGAGCCGGTGAAAAGCATGTGATAGTCGCGTGTGTAGACAAGGACCCGTTTGGAGTGGTCTGGGAGCAGAGAATCAAAATTCATTTGTGAATTGTATTTGCACACCATGACACCAAGAGAGGGTTTATTTTCAACAACTCTTGAATCTTGTAGTGTTGAGAAACACCAAGGAACTATTTTTATAAGTCTATCACAGAACTTCAAGAGAACCCAAAATGATCTGTGTTTCGGATTTCTTGTTTTCCAACATATAAAAAAACAGTTTCTGCAGATAGTCTTTAGTACTGCGGATGAAAACTCTTTTGGTAAGAAGAGACATCCTAGATTCTTTATAAAAGAAGACAATACTACTATCTTGATATGAAGTACCAGGAGTTGATCAACGAATCAAATCCTTCCTTGAGGTGATACACTCAGATGACTGAGACTTAAACTCCTCTTCTAATTTATTTAGTTTATCATAGCTAATTGAATTACGCAGAGGAATATCATTGTTCTCACTGATTAATAAATTAATATCAACCTCAACATGAATATTATTCATTATAGTTTGATTTATCCTATCAAGAGATTCTTTCTCTTTCTGGAGATATATCTCAACATCAAAAGATAAGCTCTCAAGCTTCTTTTCAAGCCCTGAAAACACTTCAAGGGATTTTAAATCTGATGGAGGTTTAAATAGAATTTCTTCTACAGATTTTATTAAATCAGACATGGAAGAGAATTCTGAAATCCCTGGATCTGGTGGTGCATTTATTGAGATAACACTCTTGTCCATAGAGTCATATCGCTACAAACACATAATTGTGAGGTCTTTAACGTGTTTGCCTGCTCTGATACCAATTGAAAATGCGAGGGTCTAACAACCTCACCCAATATTTCGATTAGAAATCTGTATGGACAACTCCGAGTTGTTTTCTAGAGAATCAACAAGAAACAATCAATAGAAAATACTCAAGGAGTTATTATCTCAATCTCTCGATTTGATTTACTCAAGCAAATATGATTCGCAGGCCTAATCAAAGAGAGATAACTTGGATGGTACCAAAGACCAATATCCAAGTGTCAATCGATTTAAGTCAACCACCAATAAGGTCGGATATTCTAATCGATTGAACAACACACAACCTATATTATTTCAATTATATAAAAATATAATGCGGAAAAGAAATAACACAGACACCAGAATTTTGTTAACGAGGAAACCGCAAATGCGGAAAAACCCCGGGACCTAGTCCAGATTAAACATACAATGTATTAAGCCGCTAAAGACACTAGCCTACTCCAAATTAACTTCGGTCTGGACTGTAGTTGAACCCCAACCAATATCACACTAATCCAAAGTACATGTATGCTCCTACGCCTCTGATCCCAGCAGGATACTGCGTACCTGATTCCCTTAGATGATCTCACCCACAACCAAGAGTTGCTACGACCCAAAGTCGAAGACTTTAGCAAACAAATCTGTCTCACATAGAAAAGTCTACAGGTAATAGATAAATTCGTCTCCCACGAATAAACCTATGAGTTTTGTTCCGTCTTTTGATAAATCAAGGTGAACAAGAACCAATCGATAAAACCAGACTTATATTCCCGAAGAACATCACAGTTTCACCTCACAACAAACTTAATCGACGTAGCGAAGAAGATTATTGAGGGATCACAAACAATGACACGAAGATGTTTGTGACTACTTTTATCTTGCCTATCGGAGATAGAAATCTCGAGCCAATTATTACAATTGTACTCGTACGATAGAAATAGCAAGATCAGATCACACAACTACAAGATAAGTAGTATCGGTCTAGCTTCACAATCCTAACAAAGTCTTTAAGTCGTTAACCTGGTTTTAGAAGAAGAAAACCAAAGGTTAAATGAGAATCGACTCTAGCTATAGCAAACTAGTATCACACAGAATGTGTGGGGATTAGGTTTCCCAGTTGCTAGAGTTCTCCCTTATATAGTCTTTCAAATCAGGGTTTGCAATCAATGTTAGCTTAGTAACAAAGCATTTAGTATTCACCGTTAGATGAAAACCTGATTAAATACAAGATAATATCTCTTAACCGTTAGATCAAAAATTTAGCTTGTCATACACACATGTACTTGACGTTTTGAGTTCATGTAACCGTACCCAAACGTGTACAATGGTTGGTTCAATATTAGTCAACCAAATGGTTAGCCAAATGATAACTTTCATATTAACCATATTCGTCTTTACCATAACTAGTCCAAATGACTCAAATGAATTAGTTAGAGAGTTGTTCAATTGCTATGAGATCTCAAGTACTACAAGAGACACAATTGAATCAAAAACGATGTGATTCACCCGAATCATTAATCATGAACTATAAAGCCACGGTTTGCAAAAGAATTCCTTAGCAATTTAGAATGAGTTCACGAACAACGTTTTCAGACATAACCTCTTGAGTTGGCGGACTCAAGCTAACCGGTTGAAGTTAATAAACTACAGCAGAATTTCTCGGGATGATAACTTCCGTCAGTTCGCGGACTGGGTTCGCGGACTTCACCTGAGCTTCAACTTTAGCATATATTCTCGGGTTCGAGAACTTACGCCAGTTCGCAGAGTGGGTTCGCGGACTGAGTTGCTTCTCACGTTTCGGTTCCACTTGATCAACAAAGCTCACAAACTTCGGTTCAAGTGTTAAGGACTTATACATATATGTGTTGCCATAACAATGTTTATATCCCACAATGGTTATATAGTCTAAACTCTCATTTCAATCATTGAAACATTCTCATAGGACGTCATATAGTTGTTTTCACGAACTGGTTTTCATCAGAGCGATTTCCAAAGTGATTGAAACATAACATGACTTTCGTCACTAGGCAAAGATGAACTTGGCTAAAGCAAAAGCTTTACCAACACACATTTCGAGAAATAGATAAGCGAGATATACTCAGCTCAAAATGTCACATGTGCATATTCTCAGTTTATATAGTAAAACGACTTTTGTCTCAAGATAGGAGATAGAGTAGATATACTTTCGAGTGATAGATAAGTTTAAGTCTCCACAGACCTTTTAGTCGATGAAGATCCACTGGTTCCTTGAGTAGTCCTTTGTCTTGTATGATGATCTCCATGGAGTTCTTGAGCTCAACTAAACTTTTTATCCTAGTCCGAGACCTTAGCTATAGTAGACTAGAAATCAAGACTATATAGTTTTGATCACTAAGATTTAAAAACATGCTTGAGATAGCAACGCATGCGATTTTGACCGAGCAGTGCTCTAACACAAGTATTATTCGAAGACCTGAAGAACGTAAAGAAGTAACAAGATACAACGACGACATCATTTTTCCTCTTGAGGTTAGTAATATTGACTTGAACTATTTCATTCCTAACGTATCTTTCAAGTCGTGCTATATTGAAAACATAACTGTGAAGTTGTGAATGAATATTTTACTGCAGTAGTGAGACATAATCATAGTGTTAAGGAATTAGACTATGAAGTATAACGCTTATCTTTTGAACTTCGTAGATATGACATCAACATAATCTTATGAATGCTATTGTGATTATGTGTATGGGTAAAGGTGAAGATTTCATCATAGGAAACAATGTTTTATATTTTTTTAAAGGAAGTACATTCATGAACTTATTTATGAATCGAAAGGGAAATCGCTAGGCTTATTGGTAATTTTATTCATTGCATATCTTTGGATTACCAATATGTGTGAGACGGTAGAACTGATCATAACTTGTTATGTATCTTGGTATAAATAATCACAATGCCTGACTTATGATTTGGTATGACTAGTTTTGATTAATTAATGTAACCAATCCTAAGTAATTACCTGAGATGGTATGATGGATATTTGTAATTGTTGTGACCGATCCTAGTAATTGGTGTAACCGATCACAAAAGAGTTGTGTAATCGATCCTTGTAATTGGTGTAACCGGTCCTAGTAATTGGTGTAACCGATCCTAGTGACTGGTATGGCCGATCACAAGCAATACGATGAGTATATGGTAACTGGTCCTGGTAATTGATGTAACCGATCCTGGTAACTGATGTAACCGGTCCTAGTAACTTGTGTGACCGATCACAAGTGTTCCATATTAAGGTATAACCGATCCTAGTGATTGGTATAACCGATTTAACCCATGAATGTGATTTGATATTTGATCAATCACATAGTTATCTTGGAATACAGATGAACCAATTCTAAACTTGTTTGGAAGTGTGGCATAATCGATTCCAAGATTGTAAATATGGATGAGGATTTATAAAGAAAATATGTCAACATACTTTGAACACAAACAGTAACTCTTATATTTTATTGTTCAAAGATATTCCTTAATTACTCAAGGAGATCCCGGTCCGAAACAAATTAAGAATCTTTTAATTAAGGTTGTTAGTTTTATATGTTTTAATTACCAGCAATTAATGCATATTTCTAAAGAATAAAAATTAGTAATGTGCATTTACTAATTGGAGATTTTCTATTTAGAGATTTCGAAAAATATTGGACAAAGCATTTCCTGGAATTATGAAAACCGAATGGGCATTTATTGCATATCTTGAGAATACATTCGGTTTTGGAAATTCCTTGGTATCCAAACATCCTTGGTCTATAAATACCTAAGTTTGCATTTCTAGCAAACTATCCTAAGAGCCAGGAAAACTTCATCTTTTTGTTGTTTCTAGTGGATCCGTATATCCGGAGAGGAAATTACCATAATTAGGCGAAATCTCTTACGACCGCTCGTTTAAAGACTTATGTGGGATCAAAAATATCTATGAGTACTGTTGGTGATAAAATAGATAATTGTAGTTTATTAGTTTTCAATTGATTTGATTGACTAACGGTTGTTGAACTTTGATTGCACTTAGTTTCATTATTCTTGAAAATATTATCTTCTGATATAAGATTCACTCAAACTAGATCGAAGTGTAGACGGGATCTTTAGAACTGTTTGTAGATCTAAAGACATCTTGTGATAATCCATTTTTAATAGACTCCGTTCTGTGCGTGATTGATCACAGGAGATTCAAGTAGTGTTGTGCGGGTTTAAGTGAACATTAAAGAAGATTTAAAGCCAAAGAAGATTTCTTATTGGTTTCTCATATCTTTATGTAGCACAAACCTTCATCGTCTGGGATCCAACTAGAATCGGATTTGTTCGATTGATTAGTTGCGTGGGATCGGTAACACCTAATAGTTCTCTTGAGATCGATTTTGATTGTTACAAGTCTGAATCTTATTGCTTAGGTAATAGAGATTGGATTGATCTAACCAGGCAAAGGAGTTTATTAGTTTAAACGGAAGATCCTTTGCATATGACTTGAGATATCTTTATCTGGAAAGAATCAATAGAGTTATTACCAAACAGATTTGTTGTTCCTTTACTGTCTGGAATACGATCCAAAGGAATTGTTCCAGTGTGTACACTTATTGAATGTCGGAAGTACAGGGATACTGAAGAAACTAAGTAAACTAGGGTCATTTGCTTGGTCTCAACTATACGAAGTTGGTTTAGATTTTGTATAGGAGCTTAATTCTGAGAAAGTTCAATTCTGGACTAGGTCGTAGGGTTTTTCTGCATTTACGGTTTCCTCGTTAACAAAATCTTGATGTGTTTTTTAATTTTCTATTTCCGTAATTATAATTGTTTATTATAATTAGAAGTAAAATACACAAACGGTAACTCCACTTTACTTGACAGTGATCCTATAGAGTTTGGTTAAGTACGGAAATATTATCAAGTAATCACACTTTGATTGTTGTATTGTCTCGATCTCGTATCCATAGATGATCACACAAAGTGTGAATACCGATTTGTCGTATTGTCTCGACTTTGTCCATACACAATCACTTTCGGTAAGAGTACTTATAAGTGGATAAATTAAAGATTGTGGTGTATTTGGGTATACCCTCGTCTTTTCAATTGGTATCAGAGCGGGCAAACACGAAAAGATCTAACAATCTGTGTTTGGTGCAATCCAACCTATAAGAAATGAACTCGAGTTCACATGAAACAATTTCAGTTAATGTACCACCAAGATTTGACGGAACAAATTATTTATGGTGGAAATATGCTATGAGATGTTTTCTTCAATCACGAGACTTTAATACTTGGCTATTAGTCTTCGATGGTTATCATCGACCGAAAGTAGAAAATTCGGAAACTGATTTTAAACGCTTAGTGGATTATACAAGCGAAGAAAAGGCTTTTGTAAAGAAGAATTCAAATGGTTTGAATGTTGTTATACATGTTGTAATATGTGATCTACAACATCATGTATCAACCTGCCAAACTTCAAAGGAATCTTGGGATAACCTTCAGATCGTATTCGAAGGTAACACATCAGAAAAGGAAGCTAAACTTTAAAATCTCACTTCTGACTGGGAAAACCTTCGGATGGATGACAACGACAGTTTTGAAGAGTTTCATACTCCCTCCGTCCAAAATTAGATGAGCTAGTTGGTTTTAAATTTTGTCCCAAAATAGATGAGCTATTTCACTAATCAATGTTTTTTTTTCTCTAAGACTACCCTTTTAATTGATTATTGTTACTATAAGAAATATGTATAATTTGATAGCCATATTTATATTCGTTGTGTAGGTGTTTTAAAATGATTTTCAATGGGATAAAGTTTACGAAAAAACCGTGGTATAGTTTAAGAGATAAATCATTTCTAAATTTTACTAATTATTATCCATAAGGGCATAATTATAAAAAAAATACTTAAATATACTCCCCTTTCCTCCTTTCCTTAAAAAATGTGAAAACTAAAACTAGCTCATCTAATTTGGGACGGAGGGAGTATTAAACTCTCTGAGATAGTTAATGCTTCTTTCTCTCTTGGAAAGATTATTTCTGGAAAAAGATATAGTGTGCAAAATTCTCAAATCGTTGCCATCTAGATATGAATCTAAGAAGCATGCAATCATCGAAGCTAACGATCTTTCATCCTTATCAAGAAGTTGTCTTGTAGGTAAACTAAAGATATTCGATAAGGAGTGCTTGTCAAAAAAAAAAGACAATTTGGCCTATAAAGCAATTAAAAATCCGCCGACTCAATATCCGGGAGATTCCCAAGATCATGAAGATCTAGATGATGAAGATGAGACTGAACTAAATCATCATTTGTCTCTTATTACTCAATGATTCAAGAAATTGTTGAGACACCGAAAAAGAGAACCTCTTGTATCGAAAAGAAATCATACTTTTACGCATAAAAGTGAAGATACATGGGATGACGATGATATTATTCCTCAATGCTACAAATGTAGAGGGTTTGGTCATATTTCTTCAGATTGTCCAACTAAGGATATTCCATGGAAGAGAAATGCATATACTGCCACACTTGATTATTCCTCTGATGAGGATAATCAAGACTGTATGATAGACCATGTTGAAACCATTGTAGAAGTCTATGATTCAAAAATACTTTCAACAATAGATACTCAAGAAGAGTCTACTCCTAAGTTTTTTCAACAAGAATTTCCTTGTAAAGATAAAATAACTCAATTTCTTTAATCTGAAATCAATGGAATAAAATCATCGCTTGATCAAATCAATGTAAGTTATCTGAATGATAAAGTAAAACTTAACAAACGTCTTGTGAAAATCGAACTCTCTCAATATTCAGAGAAAGAACAAGTATCTAAACTCATTCATGACATCAACTGTTGTCAAGATGAAATCAGAAAGTTAAAAGTAGAAAATTTGAAATTGAGAGATAAATTTGTCTGCTCTGGTAAATCAATACTTGATATGAATATATCAAGGAAACTTGGATGAATAAACCTATCAAACCTAAGGGTTGTAACCAGAATACTTCTGGGGATTGTTTTCGATGTATACAATGGGGGCACTATAAAAAACAATGCCCTGGTGTCACACAGAGAAAGAAACTCCATCGATCCAAAAAACCAATATATATGTCCAAATCAAAAATCACTTCAGAGAATCAACGTAAAAAATTGAATAATGTGATTTTTAGCCATCAATATCTTGTCTCAGATTTGATAAACGAACCTAAAAGTTCAAAAATAAAAGATTCTCAAATTTGTAAGAATGTTGAAACCTCTAAGGGAAGAAAATTCAACAACCGAAAATTGATAACCTAACTTGGTTATCATAAACATGAATCCTTACTTCTTTACTCTCAAAAAGTAAACAATAAGGATATGTATGTAAATATTTTAATAAAAATATTTCTAAATAAATTTTCGGTTAAGGAATTAAATGAAATGATATTCTCAAAGATTGTCAGAAAAACTCCTCTTATTAATAAGAGGAAAGGTTTTACATTTCATCATTCATAGAGATCTTACAGAATGTCTACCTCTAGCTACAACTCTCACAAAGTTGAAAAAGTCTGGACTATATTGTTCCCTAACAGGAAACTTCATCTTGAATGTTCAGATGGTGATTCAGACTCATCTCCTGAACTTCATCAAGATGTTCCTAATGAAGAAATCTCATCTCTTAATGATAATCTTCTCAAGAATCTTTCACTAAAATTATATCTAATCTTATGTGAAGTAAGGAACATGGAAAAGGATTTGTGAAAGGAAGTAAAGAAAGTCAATGACAATGTTATTAGTCTTGAATCAAGATTAGTAGTCATAGAAGATGATTGGAATCCTGTGAAATCTTCTGATCTGACTTCAAAAACATCAGAGAAACTCTAAAGAAATAAAATTAGAGTCTTGTGACCAAGAAAATAGACATAGGTTTTTGATTTATTTCGATTATTGTATAAGGTCTATTTTTGAAAAAAACTATCAGTTATTTATGAATAAAAATATTATTTTATAATTTTTCTTGTGATAGTTTCCGATTACATAGTTTGTGCTTGAATGTCTATATTTTTCTACGTGTTTTCGGTTTATGGAATGTCTGATTTCGGTTTTCATAACCTTAATATTTTATCTCATAAGATGTGAACCCTTATAGTTTGTGTGACTTTTTGATTTAACATGATTAGGTTTTATCCCATGTTGGTAGGCTTTATCAAAGGATCATAAGGTGTTTCGATTGAAACTCATATGTAAAAAGTCACAATATGTTGAATCAATTTATGTTTACATGAGTTGTGTTTAGCATAACATATGTGTTTTGGGTTTTCAACTTTTGCTATTGATTCAAACTTTCTTTGGCAAAGGTTGCTCTTGTTGTTGTTCTTTTGTTCTTGCGAGAGGATGACAACATATTGGGGGAGAGTTCTAACTTGAACTTGTACTCAATGATATATATTTCTGGTGAAAAGAGGATGCAGAATCTGAGGTAACGAATTTGTTAGTTAATTGTTTCTCCATTTAAGAAAAGCCTATTTATATTGCATATAATTTTTCTTTTTCTTAACAAAATTTCGATACAATTGATATATTACATTATGATGTGTATGGATGTGTGTGTGTGATTCAATTGTTTCCGGTTAAGAAAAATTGTGTCAATTTATTTGGCATTGTTTGGTATCTTATTTATTGTTTGGTATCAAGTGTATTTGCTTAACGAAGTTTCGGTGCAATTGCGGTGCTATAATGTCTATGTTCGTTTCAATTGCTTCCGATTGAGAAAATAATTGTGCAAGTCAATTTATTTCGGTTTGTATGTATTGCTTATGGCTTAACAAATTACGAGATCATTTGTTTAATCCAATTCGATTCCGGATAAGAGAAACTAAGTTAATTCTAATCTTAGTTAGACTTATCAAATTGAAGGATTCGGTTATTAAAGTCTAATCGAATGCCTTGATAAGAAATACTAGTTAACTAACCTAGTGCTTGTCTTGTCTAAAGAGAAAGGTCCTTGTTATTTTCTGAATAATTAGAACCTAATGAGATAAATAAAGTTAATTCTTATCTTTATTTTGGTTTTCTCGAAATAAGCGATTGTATGTGTACAATCGGTTTAACAAGGGAACTAAGTTTCTTAGTCAATTTGTTAAACTACTAGGGAAAATTGCTTCAAGCAATAGTTTTTTTTTAAAACATATTAAAACTAAATTACTTGTAGTTTCGGTTTTAATATTGGTTATCTAAAGTGGTATGTGAAACCTTCGTGCTTAACTCTTATAGGTTGTATACAAGTCTTTTAGATTTGTAAGATCCTTTCGGTTTGACCTATATTTGCTCGAACCTTTGTCATTTTGTGACAAAAAGGGGGAGAAATATATGGAGTAAACAGGTGATTTGCAATCACTAAGGAAAGGACAATTATGCTTAAATGTTATATTGTATGGGCTGTCGTAGGCACAACGAATTAATAAATATATTTCCCACTAATTAACTGGTAATATAGCGGTAGTAAGAGATCGTTCCCATAGAGAGCTGTGTGATTCATAGGTTATTTGAAATAGCAAGATAAAGTAAATAGCAAAGGGGGGTTTTGGTTTATAAGATGAATAGAAAGACAATAATAAAGAAAATAGATGATCAAGGAATCCTTCGCCGTTACCAAGTGATAGATGGATTAGTATACTTATCTATTATTCGTAAGAACCATTCATCACCAACCGTAGGAAAGTAGCTAGAGCAGTGCTATCCCGAAAGTTTCTCTTGTAACCGGATACCGAAGCGCTCGCATATCAAGTTTTATCCAACCGAACTACCAAGTAGTAGCGCACTCAAGGTGTAACCCAATCGGAGGCTTTAAGTTATGTGATCTTTGGTTGATCCTAGCAGTTAGACTCTTAGCGCAAGGTCCACTTACTAATGTTGTCTCCACACACGATTGCTCCATAGAATCCCTCTGTGAGGTCTCACGTTCTCTACTTGTGTAAGGATTATTCAACAATTACACAGATATCCTAACCCTTTACTAGCAATTGAATGATCAATATATTAATCTAGTGTGCACTCCAGACAATCTAATTAATCAATCATAAACCCTAGAAATTGTGAAAACAAACAATTATGTGATTAAAACTCCGAATAGATTTATATAACTAATAAAGCTTCACGCTAGAACATTGAATTCATCCTTAACCAACAAAAGTTTAGCTTCTCATGATTACACAATTACCCGGTTTCCCCCTAAAGGGGTAAACCCTAAAATATTAATGAAGAACAAAAGTATAATATGAGATGATTGATTCTATGACCTAATACCTTTTTATAGGTTTACATTGCTTGGCCATCAGGTATTTAGTTCGGTTCAAAAACCCGACCCGAAATACTAAGTAACGACCCCAAACGTTCCCTTATAGGCCTTCCAAGGTGTGCATACACGTTTTCATACTTGTTAAGTATGCGTACCTCAAATTCCAGCAGAAATTTTCGGAACTAAGGTATGCGTACCTTACTGTCTTCATTATTCAATAAAAACTCGTTTTGGCCACAAATTCTTCGTCCGAACTCGGAATGACCTCATTCTTTTTGCATTATTTTTATATTTCAATTCTATTCAAGATGGTGATTATAAATCCTTGATCAGAATGAGTTAAGATTGTTCTTTGGCCCTTCTCTTGATTTGAGCGTTTTGCTCATTTTCGTTGCACTTCTTCCAGTTCTCTTGGACTTGGGCACTTGGATACTTGGAATACTTATCTTCCTAGATATTTTCAGAACTTTGTAGCTCCTTTTTGGATGATTCACCTAATATAAACACATAATAGAAAACAAGAGTAATAATACAAAAATATGCAAGAATAATAGCTAAAACAAGTATGGAATGGACACTAAAATCATATGAATTATGCACTTATCAAATTTCCCCACACTTAGATTTTTCTATTCCTCGAGCAAACTAAATAAAACTAATCCTAAATACAACAACTCCATCTCGATGAGAAAATGGTTACAGTTAGCATGTATAACAAGCCTTTAAACCCCTAGGTGTCCCTAGTGGACGAGTTATAGTCTCGTGAGGGATTACAAGAGGTATACCCACAAAACCTACTCCAATTTATCACCTTGGAAGAATCACTAAGGATAAACACAAAGTAGAAAGCCAAAAAATTAGCATGTATAAGTTCTTTAGCTGCAAACATACCACATACATTCCAATCATCGCACACAAGCAATTACTTACGTGTGACATTCAACCTGATTGAAAAACTCTACTAAGATAGTCATCGTACTTGTTGCAACGTTTGTCGCAACACTCGCATACTGAAATCACATGGATAGATAAGAAAATGGAAATAGAAATAGAAAAGTTAAGTGTGCAAATGTTGACTAAAGTGAAAGATGTTACGCACAATACTTGTACGAATGTCTTCAAAGGATTCTTATTTATAGCGCAATAGTTGAGAAAAGCACCCATTTAACTAGACCACATGATTAGATACTCTAAGCATATGTTCCTTTTCAGAAAGTACATGATAGTTTCCTTGGATCCTGCATTCCACGCTTGTTTAGGCGACGAAGACAGGGGCAACGTTTCACACATACTGCTGTCCAAGTGTCAAGAACCTCATCAATAGTCTTTTTGACTTGCTATATAATGATGATATGGTTTTCATTTTCATCGACTATGATTAGTCCGTAATTTCAGACCTATCATTTATTAGTATCGATAAATGAAGAGGAGCCTTATATAATTTATTTATTTTTCCGGCCCACTCTTACGAGTGTAAGACAATTGTCTATGGGGATTTTATATACTCAACCAATAATTACCTTGCTACAACATCCACGGCAGTATCAGGATCCCACCAAATCACTTTAGACAAACATAAAACTGCAAAAATAAAAAGAAAGTGATTCAGTAATGATTAATTGTGAGGATAAATTTTTCAAATGACTACCATAGCTGAGTTTCACATTCAATTATGAACGTATAAATTTAAGGATTGTAGAATGATAAAATGGAACTCAATCTATAGCTGTAAGAACTGATTCAACCTGAAAAGGTTTAGAGTGTCATATTAAATAGCTCATAATTAACTCCAAAATATGAAGTCTCAAGAATGCAAGAAATCAAATAGTATTATTTTATTTTTATTTATTTTTATTTTTTGGAAGTTTAACAAGCTAAGCTCCAACAACATACTACTACATTGATTGAATAGGTTGTTGTGCTAACCTACCAGCGAGCCTCATAGGTAACCTAGCCAAGGGATCCAAAGAAGATGGGGGGGCTGAGATTGTGTCACAATAGGGGAAAACTAACACTACCTTCCATGTTAATTCCTGCAATATTACGCCATTGGGGGCTCGAACCTGGGACCTCCTAGAACGCATGAAACTTTGGGGAACGGGGATGACCAGCTGAGCTAGGGCTCGTTCTTTATTTATTTTTATTTTTATTTTTATTATTCAGTTTTGTGGTTTACCTTATACATATTGTGTCGATGATACTTCCCCCCCTTCCACTAACTCCCTGACAGTCACTTATTTTGATGCAGTTAAGAAGAAAATCGCAGACTAATTTTCTATGTCTGCAAGAGATTCCGCCTTATAGCAGTGCAACATATTCAAGCATGCTCAAGATTATTTATTGGATGTACCCATTAGTGGGCTTAATCAATGCCTTGGTCCTAGACATTTTAGAGTTGGGATTTGCTATCGCCTTGGCATCCTATTGTTCGTTGAGAATGGTTTATTCCCAAGTTGTAACAAATCCATGGATATTTTTGGGGATCACGCGCTTCATTGTGCTAAGGATATAGGCCCCAAGTTTTGACATGATCATGTTCGTGATGTTATCACTGACATTTGTTACAAAGCTGGTGTACCTGCGCATAAGGAAGTTTCTTTGGGTTTTCTGACGGATGATGACAAATATTTGAAACCTGCTAATATTCTTGTGCTTAACTGGGAAAATGGAAAAGATGTTTGTATGGATGTCACGGGTGTCGCTCCCTTCACAGGTGATGGAATTCGATATTTCGTCCCCGGGAAAGCTATAGCTAATGTTGTCTCTCATAAACACATTAAATATTTGGACAAGTGTGTTTCACATGGTCATGGTTTGGGTGTCCTAGATTTTTCTACTCTAGGAGAACTGGGTGAGGATACTTTGTGTTTTTTCAAGCATTTGAAGAATTGTTTAGTTAGCAATGACGCTAGTAGTGGTTTTGGTAGTTTTATTTTTCATAGATTAGGCATTACTATTCAAAAAGGTGTTGGAGCCCATATTGTTGCTAGGCTGCCAACCAAAAGCTTTGTTTAAATTCTTTTATTTTTCTGGTTTATCATTATTATTATTTTTTTATTTTATTTTTATAAAAGATTGCCTCTAGGGGCTTTTATTAAACAAAATCAAATGTAGTTTTTTACATGAATGGATGGGAGCCGAGCAACAATTTGTGCACCGACTCCTTTCTAGATAGCCAAACCTACCCTATGGAAAAGGGAACCACCTATTTTTTTATTAGCATCATAGTTACCTAAGCAGTTCTTCAATCTCTTCAGCAGGACAACCATATCTTCACCAAGTTCTCCCAGAGTCGTGAACGCCAGAATACCAAAGCCATAACCGTGGGATGTACATATGTCCAAATATTTGTTGCGCTTTTGAGTCATGGCTAAGGAGATAGCATGCCCCGGTGTGAAATTGCCTCCTCCTGAGAAGGTTGAAACTCCAGTGACATCAAAACATACGCCTGATCCATTTTCCCAATTATGCACAAGTATATCTGCAGGTTTTGAGGTATGAGTTTGATTCTCAATAATAATAATAATAATTCATATCTGAATTTAAGCCCGACCTCGCTAGCACAGTGGATGGCGTGGTCACCAAAGATATCCATAAGCTTGCCACAACATGAACATTTATTATTATTATAACAAAAATTTGATTACACTGGGTTTGATGGAAACCTAGCCACAAATTGGGCCCCAACACCCTTTTGAATATCTGTTCCTAATCTATGAAATAAGAAACAACTAGAGTCGCAATTTGCGTTGTTGTTAGCAATGCAATTCTTTAGGCGCTTCACAAATGCCACCGTGTCTTCACCAAGTTCTCCTAAGGTAGTGAATGCAAGAACTCCAAATCCATAGACGTGAGTTGTACATGTGTCTAAGTACTTGTTTCTCTTATGGGTAACAGCTCTAGCGATTGCTTGGCCTGGAACGAAATTGTGAATGTCACCCGTGAAAGGAGAGACCCCAGTAATATCTATTTTATTTTTAATAAAAAAGCAAACAAAGTCATATTTTTACAAAGAGTTTGTTGGTAGCCTAGAAACAAGCTAAGCACTAACACCTTTCTAAATAGTAATACCAATACGATGAAAAAGTGAACCTCCTACTTTGGAATTAGCATCTTGACTAGCAAGACGATTCTTCAACCTTCTCAAAAATATACAAGTATCTTCTCCCAATTCACCAAGTGTTGAAAAAGCCAAAACACCAAACTCATACCCCTGTGTTAGACATTTGTCTAGGTATTTATTACATTTGAGAGTAACAGATGCACAAATAACATGTCATGGGGTAAAGTAAGTAGTTCTAGCCCTAGTGAACGGCGAGACACCCGTGATATCAAAGCACATATCCCAGCCGTTTTCCAAACTGTATACGAGTAAATCTGCTGGCCTTAATGCATGAGCGGTGTCGGACAAGAAACCATAGAAACCTCCTTGCGAGCTGCCACACCGGCTTTGTAACAAATATCCGCCAAAACATCATGAAACAAGTCGTGTTGAAATTTGATGTCGACTGCACTAGCACAATGTATAGTTGTTGATAATGGATTTTCATTTAAGGCTAAAATTGTAAAAGCCAAAAAATTATGCGCTAACATCTTGTAAAAGATAAAGCCATTAATAAGTGATGAATACTTCTTCACTTTACCAATTCACCTAGAATGGAGCATGTGGAAACAATCCCAGTCTGTGAATTAAATACAAAATTATTAATTAATGCATAACCAGCCTTGTATTTCCTGTACTCATTATCAGTGCGGCATGACGACTGAGTGTTGTTCTCAGCAGAGCAACACGAACCTCCAAGCATTATAATGAAAGCATGTACGAAATACCCATACAGGCTGAAACTCTCGGTGTGTTATACTGGCCCGATTGAGCATATTACTCTCGGTGTGCTATACTAGCCCGATTGAGCATCTGGACTGATCATTTCAGTCTCAGAAACGATCACGACCATCCAACTTCACCATCATGAATTGGATAGCTCATATCATATCCATGACCCCAAGCAGGTATTGGAATATTCACTACCGAACCAACACGGGCCCCGCATGGTCGGCTTCCCCAAAAGATTGGCATAGCCTGCCAAAACGTCCAAGCCAGAGCAGTATGGGAGGAAAACCCTAAATTAGGGTTTGCGGCACATTACATGTGTCGCAAAACAATCTCAACCATCCATCTTCACAGGTATAAATGGAGGGTGTAGATGTAGATTCAAAGGGCCCAGAGCATGTCAACACAATCACCGTGGGCTCGCCTACATACCTGACCAATCGGTTAGGACCAACCATGTTCGGTCAGGACCAACCATGTTCGGTCATCCCAATTCGTGCACCCGAACATAGCATGACGCACGTCCGTGAAACTCAAAATTAGGGCTTTGAACATCACGAGCGTCTATTTTCTCCGGCACGAATGAAAGGTCCGAGATTAGATTAAACAGGTCCGGTCATACCAACATGACCACCGTGGGCCCATATATATCCTCACCTGATCGACCAAGGTATACCATGCCTGGTTATCCCAAAACACACGCCCAAACTAGCGTGGTCACACTTCCCAAATTGCAAACTAGTCTCGACCACTCAACTTCGCCAGACAATTTGAGTGTCTTAGATCACGTTTTCATGGGACAGTCAGGTATAAGCACGAATACCAGACTACCACCTACACGCCAGACCAAACGTCCAAGACCGAACAAGATTGGTCGTCTTGGAACGCGCACCTGAAGTTGGCACGATGTGCGGCTTTTGCGGCACCAGTTTTCTGTCGCAAATTGATCTCAACCACTCAACCTTGCCGGAAAAATTTAGTGGCACAGATCACACTTTCGTGAGACAATGGGGTATGGGCACCTATACTGTCATGCCATCTACACGAATGTATGATCGGCCATCCAAAAATCGTATCCCAAGCTTGGATTCGATCAGGCTGAAGAATGGTGCTTGCGCACCTCCTCCAAAACCCTAATTTCACCAACAGTCGCAGATGAGTGTCTCAAAAATAATCTTGTCCGTCCAACTTCACCGGCTTGGTTATACAGCCCTGGTCAGGAGTTAATTGGTCAGTGTGGCATCATGGTGATCACCACCTGTCACCCTACCACACCATGTGGTCGGCCAAGGGAGGACTTTCTTGCGCAACCTCCAAACCATCACATGAAGTAGGCTGTACATGAGGTTATTTTGAGACGCTCAAACAGCGATGCTTCATACATGCTGAGTATACTCTATGCAGTACCTGCATAAAATACACACGATACTTCACAAGTATCTACTTCCTGAATAACGCAGTTATTCAATTTAGCATTACATGCTACTTTCTGTGGGTCCCACGATCCACACACTCAAGACATTAATCATGTCACAAACTGGGGGATACATATTGGGGTATTGGTCTGGCAGTTTACAGCGTGCAGCGCACAACGCGCCATCACAAGAACGTGTCAGGAAGTCATGGACGGTTAGTGATGATGGGAGAAGTGGGAAAGACTGGTCGTGTAACACTAAAACATTACTCCACTACTCTATCACTCCACTTTCTCCACTTCCCACAAGATATGAGGGTTAGTCTAAAAGACTTGTATAAATAGGTTATCCATCCTATTTTTTCAAACAAGACAAGACAACAGAAACAAGTGTTGATACAATCGTATTCAAACACCGGAACTGATAGCTTACATCCTGCAAGCCAGTTCAGCTTTCTGATACAAGTCATACATAGCCAACACCTTCACATTCTCAACACCTTCTTCGCTTCCCTCCCTAAGATCAACCCCATCTCCTTCACTTTGTGACCGAAACAAGTCTGGAACGACCATTTCTTGGTTTAGGACGGATTTGAACAGATTGATTTCTCGAATATTCAAACACTCACCGCGTAGTGCATTTGTTTAAGGTTTAGATTCATTCCTCATCCACACACCCCAAATTACCAAAACCAGCAGGAATAGTTTTCACCCATAAACAATTGGCGACCACAACGAGAGGTTAATCTCTCGGTTGTAAAGTCAATTTCTTCGAAATCCGATTCAATTTTATGAATTTCAAGAAGGGTAGATCTTAGAACTAATTCAATCAGCAATTCATTTCAAGATGGTGGAACTCAAGCCTGGATCAACAATCATTTCTGAGGGACCTAGTGTAGATAACACTCCCGGTGTCGATGTACCTGTCAGTAGATCTACCATTGTCAATACATCTCGTGGAGTCGTCACTTCTATTACCAACGCTAGCGGAGCAGGAGACATTTAAGAAGGTATAACACCTCCCATCACCAGAGCCAGAGAAGCTGTGAATCCTAGCATCTCCTCAAGTGTAACGCCTCGGGTGGTCACCAGGGCAACAACCTTCACTTCTTTATCAGGACGAGGAGCCGGAGGAACGAGAGGAGGACCACCGCCCATTACCATTGCAGACTTGATGGAGAAGCAGGAAGTCTTGGATAAGACTCAAACGGATATGGCCGCAACTCAGAAAGAGGTACTCACTTTCCTCAAAACTTTGACTGAACGATTACCACAAGATTCACGACAACCCGGGGGAAACGTTTCTATCCTGGCCCACACGTATGAAGAAACTCGCGTTGTTCCTGAACGCCTAAGAGATATGAACCAACCGTCCAACTTAATCACACCCGAGGACCTGGAACGAATTCTCCAAAATCGAGGCAAAGGGGACCGAACGGATGTACACCAACATCAGCCACCGTACCCTCAAGATGTGCAACGAATTCTTCTTCCAAGATGTTACACCTCTCCTCAATTCTCTCTCTACGATGGTACTGGTAATGCTCGTGAACACGTCTCTCGATTCTTGGAATCCTTGGAGGAGCATGAATACAATCATGTTCTCCGCCTAAAATAATTCTCAAAGTCACTTACGGGAAGGGCGTACACCTGGTACAACAACATCGCGCCTAACAACATATCCAATTGGAACGAGATGGTCAGTGCCTTCTACAGAAATTATTTCTTCGTGTCTGAACAGATCACCTTTTCAGATCTGGGGAGAATTCTTCAGCGAAACAACGAGCATCCCAACGACTTTGTTAAGAGGTTCATAACCCAAGCACTAGATTGTCACGACCCGAACGTCACCGAACGACAATTGGTGGAGTTATGCATTAATGGGATGATACCCATATACCGCGCTCTATTAGAGAATCTGGGCTTTCAAACGTTCTCCGAACTCCATGAAGCTGCCAAATGTTCAGCTACATCTGCACCGGCATTGCTAGAAAGAACCAGAGTTGTTCGAAGTGAATATTCATGTGAAAGTCGGGGAAGCAGACGTCTCACGAACAAGCAATACAACACTGGTCCTTCTGTGAGTGTAGTTGGCGAAGGAGAAAAAAGGAAGTCTTCGGAAATAGAACAACAAACCAAGCGGGCATCCCCGGCACACACGACTTCGTCTCGAAATGGAGCGGACAAATCTCCTGCACAAGACACCGAATATACAGTCTTTTCTTTAATAAAACTCTTGGAAGCATGGATCCAAGATGATGCCATCAAGCTGCCTCCTATCAAACGTCCACCAACTGAGAAACACATGGTGGATCCCAAGTACTGTCGCTACCATAGGTTCGTTCACCATCCAACCAAAGACTGTAACAGGCTAAAACAAATCTTCAGGGAAAAGATAGAGACAGGAGAACTCCAGCTTGGAGACGAAGGTGTTCATAGAGATCATCTTCCTATCAGGAACTGCATGATTTTTGGGGATTCTATTCGCAAGACTGTACAATCTATGATGGAGCACTTGTGTGAAATCTTGTATTTATCCAAGGGACAGCGTCAAGACATATTTACGGCCCTCAACCTCGTTGTATCAGGCAGACGTTTCTATCCAGAAGCAGTCCAGAAACCCCAATCTTTCCTAGAAAATGCGAGTAAGGGAAACTGGGGACTCCTAACCGTCACTCATTTGAGATACATTGAGTTCGATAGCGCGTTGATTGATACGGCCTCTGAATTTAACATCATTACTGTCAAAACCTTGAGAGCAGCAAAGATTTTGAAGCGGGAAGCTACTCGTCACCCAACTGTGGTTAAGGATCCAGAAGGAGAACTCATAAATGCATATGGATACATTGATCTTGAAGTCAAATTGGGTGATGACTCGACACAAGAAAAGTTCTACATAGTCAAAGATCATCCCCACTATGACATGATCCTAGGACGCTCCTGGATACACGACAACAAGGCAATACTAGGAGTTTGTCCTCTACTAGTTTAGATACCTGAAATAATCTCCAACACGCCTTCTGGACCTGATGACTGTCTGTTGCCGCACCAAAAACTTTCCAATATGACATAACTTCTCGGAGAGAGATTTTCAGCATACATTGAAAGGTTCCGAACTCAAGTAAGTCTCATCACACAACTCTTTTTACAACTAACCACCCCTTGCTCTGATAAGTCATGGGGACTGGCTCTAGCCGAAAAACTAATCCTGGCTAAGAGATGCGAATGGGATGCCGGCCCCTTCAAACAGTTTATCAGGATTCTAGAAGTTGTATCGATCAAAGACGACAAGACCAAGACCCCGATGTCTACACGCCCAAAACCGTTCGAAATTGGAGATCTAGTAATGAAGACAACCGCATTCAAGGTTGGAAGCATTATGGTGAAAGTGGCTACCCCTCCTGATTCACCCAACGAGAAGTAGGATGAACCATACCTGGTAGCAGATGTCATCCTAGGCGGCTACTGCAAACTCATCAATGCTGACAAGCCAGAAGGCGTAACAATTCACTCACGGTGGCTCAAACCCTACCGTACTTAAGATACTGTGCTATCACTTTCCAGCATCCTACATGCTTTAAGACGCTGTAATACTTCCTCCAGCGTGTTTCCCTTTACAATTTCACATCATATTTGTAATTCCTCTAGAAAATGATTGCAATACTTGCATTCATAATTAGGGTTTCAATTTTCAAATTAATTGAAGTATTATTTCCATCTGAGAACCTATTTACCCCTAAAGACACAAAGTCCAGCCTAAATCAACCCACTAGAGCAGGTCAGGAAAGAAACCCTAAGCAAAAACATCCTGAAAATAGTCGAGGGAAAAGATATGCGCGGAAAGGGAAGGAGCTTTGAGACACTCACCCAAACAAGTCCAGGAAGATCTTGCATCATGAACACAGGTCCCTAGCTATTCCATTATGGAATTATTTCTTTTATCACAAAGAATTACGTGTAAAGGCGCACCCTTGCGCCTGAGAAGGTTCCGTTGCAGTCTTGACAAAGGATTATAAAGTAAAAACCTTTATTCAAACAATCAAATAATAGAAGAAAATCTTGAACTAGGCTTCCACTGAGTACAAGGAAGATGTTCACAAATTACAAAATATACTTGGGAAGAGGAAAAAAGAAGAAAAGAGGTTTAAATCGTCAAGAGGGTCGACCGCGCCTGCACCACCATTGGGTTCTGCTTCAATGCCATCACCTGTTGATGCTCCTCCATTCGGATCTGCCTCAGCTTCTGCATCAGATATTTACGCAGCAACGCACTCCGTCCCAACATTATCAGCAGGAGCATCAAATGCCACAATAATATTAAGAGCTTTCAAACGCTCAGGTTCGTCTGTGTCGGAATCAAGAATTATCACGCCGTCCTGGATTGGGTAATCACACTTATCTTCATTTATAGGTCGTTTATGCTCAACCCTCCGCCTCTTCAACTGCGCTGCAAATATCTCTGCCCTTGCGCTTACTGGTGCTTGCAATGCTTCTTCGCGCCTCCACCGTTCCTCCATGTCAATCGCAGCTGAAAGGGCACAGATGCATCCCCTGGAAATACGCAGGTGCAAAATAGACATCCCCTGTATAGCACGGCCGACTTCGCGACATCTGAGGAAAGTTGTCGTATGACGAAAGGAAGTACACCTGACCCAAGTAAGGGTCCAAGCTCTGTCCAGATATGTACGAAGGAAACCAAAGCGACTCACCGGATCAAGTCCTGCTTCCTTCACAACCTTAATCATGACTAACCAGTTCCAGGGTAACGCCTGACGATGTCGAGCTATCCGGTAAATATGTATTCACTTTAGCTTGGTCATTTTAGTGTATAAATTTTTCACCATCTCATACCTACCCCATAATAGTGTAACTATTATGCACTAGGCAGGGGACTTAATGTTGATGGTGGATTTTCATTTAAGGCTAAAATTGTAAAAGCCAAAAAATTATGCACTAACATCTTGTAAAAGATAAAGCCATTAATAAGTGACGAATACTTCTTCACTTTACCAATTCACCTAGAATGGAGCATGTGGAAACAATACCAATCTGTGAATTAAATACATCATTATTAATTAATGCATAACTGGCCTTGTGTTTCCTGTACTCATTATCAGTGCGGCATGACGACTAAGTGTTGTTCTCAGCAGAGCAACATGAACCTCCAAGCATTATAATAAAAGCGTGTATGAAATACCCATACATGCTGCAACTCTCGGTGTGCTATACTATCCCGATTGAGCATCTGGACTGACCATGTCAGTCTCAGAAACGATCACGACCATCCAACTTCACCAGCATGAATTGGATAGCTCAGATCAGATCCATGACCCCAAGCAGGTATTGGAATATTCACTACAGAACCAACGCGGGCCTTGCATGGTCGGCCTCCCCAAAAGATTTTCATAGCCTGCCAAAACGTCCAAGCCAAAGCAATATGGGCCAAAAATCCTAAATTAGGGTTTGTGGCACATTACATGTGTCGCAAAACAATCTCAACCATCCATCTTCACATGTATAGATGGAGGGTGTATATGTAGATTCAAAGGGCCCAGAGCATGTCAACACAATCACTGTGGGCCCGCCTACATACCTGACTAATCGGTCAGGACCAACCATGTTCGGTCATCCCAATTCGTGCACCCGAACAGAGCATGACGCACGGCCGTGAAACTCAAAATTAGGGTTTTGAACATCACGAGCGTCCATTTTATCAGGCACGAATGAAAGGTCCGAGATTAGATTAAGCAGGTCTGGTCATACCAACATGACCACCATGAGCCCATCTATCCCCTCACCTGATCGGCCAAGGCATACCATGCCTGGTTATCCCAAAACGCACGCCCAAACTTGTGTGGCCACCCTTCCCAAATTGCAAACTAATCTCGACCACTCAACTTCGCTGGACAATTTGAGTGGCTTAGATCACGTTTTTATGGGACAGTCAGATATAGGCGTGAACACCAGCCTACCACATACACACCAGACTAATCGTCCAAGACCGACCAAGATTGGTCGTCTTGGAACGCGCGCATGAACTTGGTACGATGTGCGGCTTTTGCGGCACCAGTTTTCTGTCGCAAATTGATCTCGACCACTCAACTTCGTCGGACGAATTTAGTAGCCCAGATCACACTTTCGTGAGACAATGGGGTATGGCACCTACATTGTCATGCCATCTACACTCATGTACGATCGTACAGCCAAAAATCGTATCCCAAGCTTAGATTCAATCAGCATGAAGAGTGGTGCTTGCGCACCTCCTCCAAGACCCTAATTTCACCAACGGTCGCAGATGAGTGTCTCAAATATCATCTCGTCCGTCCAACTTCACCGGCTTGGTTATACAGCCCTGGTCAAGAGTTAATTGGTCAGTGCGGTGTCATGGTGATCACCACCTGTCACTCTACCACACCATGTGGTCGGCCAAGGGAGGACTTGCTTGCACAACCTCCAAACCAGCATATGAAGTAGGCTGGACATGAGGCTATTTTGAGATGCTCAAACAACGATGCTTCATACATGTTAAGTATACTCGATGCAGTACCTGCATAGAATACACACGATACTTCACAAGTATCGACTTCTTGAATAACGCAGTTATTCAATTTAGCATTACATGCTCCTTTCCGTGGGTCCCACGATCCACACACTCAAGAAATCAATCATGTCACAAACTGGGGGATACATGCTGGGGTATTAGTCTGGCGGTTTACAGCGTGCAGCGCACAACGCGCCATCACAAGAACGTGTCAGGAAGTCATGGACGGTTAGTGATGATGGGAGAAGTGGGCAAGAATGGTCGTGTGACACTAACACATTACTCCACTACTCCATCACTCCACTTTCTCCACTTCCCACGAGATATGAGGGTTAGGCTAAAAGACTTGTATAAATAAGTTCTCCATCCTATTTTTTTAAACAAGATAAGACAACAGAAACAAGTGTTGATACAATCGTATTCAAACACCGGAACTGATAGATTACTTTCTTCAAGCCAATTCAGCTTTCTGATACAAGTCATACATATCCAACACCTTCACATTCTCAACACCTTCTTCGCTTCCCTCCATAAGATCAACCACATATCCTTTACTTTGTGACCGAAACAAGTCTGGAACGGTCATTTCTTGGTTTAGGCCGGATTTGCACAGATTGATTTCTCGAATCTACAAGCACTCACCGCGCAGTGCATTTTTTTAAGGTTTAGATTCATTCCTCATCCACACACCCCAAATTACCAAAACCGGCTGGAATAGTGTTCACCCATAAACAATAACATGGTCACCATACTTATCCATAGCACGATTACAACATGAACATAAGCTATCTTCCTTAAACATTGGTATACCCAATCTATAGTTAAGAACTGCTGGAAATTGATGAGGTCTGACTGCTTGATTAAACCCATGAATGGGAACCGCTTTGAGAAAATCCATAGCATGATTCGTTATATTACATTTCCGAAGAGAAATATCCCTCGCAGATAGTGAATACTTGGTGGGAAGTTCCTTCTTAATCACATCAAAGTATGTCGCTGCCATTGATTTCATGAAATGGGGGGCAGCATCGTTGATGTTAAATTGAGAAGGAAATAGACCCCATGTTTGAGTATATACCTGGAGAGCTTGTTGATATCTCTGTCTCGAGTTAAAAGTTGTGTTACCCTGTAATAGAATGCCTTGTAAGTGTTGAGTTTGTGCGCAAGAAGCCAGGAAACAATACTGGGAAGTATCAGCCATAGTGTAAACACCTAAACCTCCATCCTTGATCGGCATATTAGCAAGTCGTTGTTGAACAATACCAAAACCAGCACCATCACCAACAACCAGTTGTCGGAGATACTAAAACGTAAGAGAAGCAGCTTACTCTGTGGGTCTTGCAGCTTCTTAATATTGTGCATGAGCAGGTTTGTCTTCTCCACTCTGTTAACAACCATATTACTAAAAAATTGTAGATCCATACTTACAAGTCCACTGATAGGGTGTAGAATACATCCTATTTATTATCTATTGTTTATGCTTTCTCTGCTATTTTTTTTATAAATTATGTATTTTACGCGTGTTTTTGAGTTATTAGGTACTTTGGAGTCATGCGGATGAAAGGGAGAAGAAATAATCCAAAATTGAACAAGAAGGGAAGAGACGTCATTTTACAGGCAAGCACTATCTGGAGCACAGTCAAGATTAAGAGGCGACTCTATTTGAAGGAGCGCTACATACAGACCAATCAAGGTTAAGGGGGTTGCCACCTGGGTGCACCTTGTCTAAGCGTTGCGGTGTCTGAATCCTGGCTAAATCATTACCTAAACCTAAATCGAGAAACCAGTTCTCTCATTCATTCAATTCTGAAATTGAGAAAAGAAGCAGCAGCTGCCGCTGTTTTATCACCTGAAATTGAGAGTAAATCTCGCTGTTGCTGATTCAGTGAGAAGAAGGAAGTGAATCGGAGGAACAGGTGATGCAGTAAAGATAGTTGATGAAATTAAAAGATGGATTTGAGATGTTGATGTCGATCTCAGTAGATCGAGAAGAGAAGATGGGTTTGTGGAAGAATTGAGATTGTAACAGATGATGGTGATTGCAGGATTGTGACTAACTGGTGGGTTTTTGTCAAATAAGAAGATGGAATCGATCATGGGAGAAATAGGTATGTTGTTAAAGTGAAGAAAAAAACCATGTTGCTGATGTTGACGGTATGAAGGAAGATGTTGCTGCTGTGGCTAAATGGGACAAGAAATCAAATGGGTTATAAGCTGAAGGACAGAAGAACGATGGGTTTTGAGAACAATTAAAAAATAAATGAGCTATGGAAATTACTTGGAAGATGAAGGTAGTTGTTTTTAGATGGGTTTTGATGGAAGATTTAGGGTTCAACCCTGTTGCCGATGATTGAAATAAGATACTGCTGAGTTTTTGTTTGCAGTAGTGCTTGGAAGAATGGGTGATGGAGAAAATGGGTCTGTGGCTTTGCTGAAATACCAGAGTTGGAGACTGCTGCTGCTGAGTACAATGGGTTAGTGATGTTGATGAAGCTGCAGGAATGAAGGTTGTTTGAAGCAGTAATTGTGTTGATTGAATTGCCTTAGATGTATGCTAGGAATTACAGGAAAGAAAGGCCTGAAATTGGCCTGGGAAACACCAGAAAACAGCCAGAACTCGGCTGGAATTTTATACAGATGAGTCAACTCAGTGACTCGTTATACCAGCTCAGTGATCCAGATCCAGTAAGACCACTTAGACGATTCAGACTCCGCTGACTCCTTTCTTCCTTGACCTGGTTGACCGTTAGAGACTGTTAGTCTGACAGTTAACTTTGACGGATCTGTGACATAATATTCCATTGTCAGCGACGGAATTTCAGGTAACCGCCAGCACTATTCCGGTGATGATTTCCGGCGATGTAACCAATTTCCCGGCGAGCCAATAATAGCATAATTTTGTGTGAGTCTCTTACATGGGTGTGAAGACTTAGATTTAGGAATTGGATGAAAACTTGGAAGCTTTGGAGAATTGGACTTGAAATTGGAATTAGGCTCAAATTGCGAAAGTGGTGTTATTTTGAGAAAGAGATTCTTTTCCTATAAGGATTGGAGAGCATTGAAGCCTATAAATAAAGGAGTTCTCTACAACTTTTTACACACATCTACTTTGGAGAAGGAGTTAAAATGCACAAGGATTGGAGGAAGGAGCAACCAACATTTTTTCAATAAGCTCTTCTTTCTTCTCTAATTATTATTATTATTATTGTGTGAACTCCAAACTATGAGTAGCTAATTTTCTTTTTGATTGAGGATGAATTCCTAGTTCTTAACATATGATTTGAGTTTTGTTTTCAATTCTATCTTGACGTTTTTCATATGATTATCGTTTGTTTTTACTAATATTAATGTTTATGATTGATTGATAGGTTGTTTAGAGTGCACGCTAAATTGATTTGTTAATTTGATCTAAAGCTAGTGAAAGTTAGGGAATACGTTATAGTTTCTTGACTCTTTACCCAAATAGAAAACACGAGACCTTGCGGAGGGATTCCGTGGAGCAATTGTGTGTGAAAACAATGCTAGAAAGTGAACCAAGCGAACCGAGTCTAACTACTAGTACTAAACCTAAATTCATAAATCTTAATGCGTTCGGGGAATTACATCTTGCAAGCGAACCTCAAGGTGGTTCTTTTGGATAGAATCTGATAACTAAGCGGGCATGTTACTCAGTGAAATAAGGAATTTTGGGGGTAGCTAAGCGAACTTGCTATCCTACGGTTGGTGATAATCTGTGACTAATAAAAAGTGGAAAAGAACATAACTTGAATCATTGTTTTGCAACGAAGAAGGATTCCTTGATCTAACTTCTCTTATTGATTTCAACTTACACTTTTGATTGCTTTATTTACTTTCTTTTGCATTTAAAATCTAAAACCAACCCCCTTTTGTGACAATTTTACAACTAAAAATCTCTTGCTCCTCATGGGAACGAACTTGACTACCCTATATTACTTGTTAATTAGGTAGTAAAATAATAATTAATTTGGTGTGGTTACGACACACATCATCCACCAAGAACTTTGACTCCTTTTGTTGGCTTGCTGATATTTGCCGGAAAAACACCTACAATGTCCCTTCTTGGATCAACAGATGGCCAAAAAATCTCAGTTTTTCTGACGTTAAGATGTAAACCTCTCGCAGGTCCTTCATCTTGTATAATTCTAAGAGCTTTATCAACTTCCAGGGTATCACCAACAAGGGTACCATCGTCCAAATACCACGCATGAAGATCAAGGGTACATTTAGCGGCAATTTTGTTGACAGGTGGGTGTAAAATCAGAGCAAAAGGAAGTGGACCTAATGGGTCACCCTGTTGAACACCACAAGAAGATGATAAGACAGAAGCATTATAATATAATCTCGTAGGTTTAGAGTAACAGAACTCAACCCATTTAGATATGTTGGGACATTTTTCTCTGACTTCATTGACCAATATGATAGGATCCGGAGACTCCTATATAATAAACCGCAATCGCACGGTGTCTACAATGCAGACAGAGGCAAGTACGGGTCGTTCCCACGAGGAGCGGTGGAAATACTATAATCAATATCTCAATAAAATTCAATATTTTGGAAATTTATAGAACTAAGAAAGCAAATTTATAAAAATGTGACCAAAGATGTGAGAGTCTGTATCCAGGGTTTTATGGAATCCGCTACTATTTCTATTCAATTACTAAAATGAAACATAATTATGAACATTTGTTTATCTTTCGTTCTATTGACATCACCTATTATAAGCATAGAGTCGCAAATATCATTGGTATACCCTAAGCATGGCGCATCAAAAGAATAAATCCAAGCATACACCATCAAATTGCATCAGTGAGAAAATTATACGAAACTAAATATTAGTACACAAATATTATTTGACTATTTTAAGCATAACCTATCAAAGAATTTAACCCAAGTATGGACTATCAAACAATGAGACCAAACAAATTTCTAAGACTATCAATTATGCATAAAGGTTCTTAAAACCGGTGAAGCAACAACTTGTTTTGCAATCAATTGATAAACAATTACTCAAAAATTAATCTAATCAAATCATAATGGTCTATTGCTAAATAAACAATTCAATGTAGCCTAATACCCATGTAGTTTCAACCATAAACCCTAGTTACATAATTTAGCAATACATAGAAATGGGTTTCTTAAAACCCATAAAAATAATAATCAAGAGAGGTAAGAAATCAAATCCTTTAACCGTCGTCACCGGCGTAGACAATCTTCTCCCTACTCTTTATCTTTATGCTTTTCAACTGGACTTCGCGGCGGCACCAATGCTCTCTTCCTCTTTTTGCTCTGTCGCCGCAGCCTCCCTTGTATTCTTCTCTTTTCGTTCCTCTATACTGTTGAGGACAAGTCTGACTAAGACCTAGCAAAATGCTTAGGCCCAGTCCATCACCCACCGATACCGACCAGTTCTCAAGAACAGAAACTGGCCATACACTTCTTTCCAAAGTCTGGCCAACTCCAAATCTTTGTCCACCCGTTGTACCAAACAAAAGCCAACGGTATACTTAAGCGTCTTGACCTCCATGTATCCTGACTTCTCAATTGACCAACCATTCTCAGTCCACCTACAACTGCACAGCTCGAGCAATCAACCCCCACAAGTGATTTAAACCCGCCAGACACAAAACCTTCTTCGCTGTCAACTGCTCGATACAAAACCCATCTAACTGATTCACCATTCAAGCCTCGGTAAATTCAATCACAGCAGCACTTCCATTCGGCCAAGCATCTCTCGGCACCAGTTCAAGAATCTATCATTGACTGCAATTATATCGACCAAAGCTCGACCAACTCCATCGTTACTCAACTGAAATGAACTCCATCTGCAGACAGACAAGACCGAAATAGCAGCCATGAGCATCATCCTTCTTCCCTTATCCCATCTCGTGTACTTCAGTTTACATCCAATTTTAAGTCGTGGTCATCTAAACTTCTTTCCTCACGTGTGCTAACTAAATGCAGCCATCAGCAACCACCAATCATTTGAGAGCCCATCTCTATTTGTCTGCAGTCTTCTCACAACCCAAAAGTGAACACAAAACAGCATACGCAGTATACATAGAACCAACAGATCATGGCCCTATTTTCTTCTTCATGTTGCTGTGTTTATTAATCGACCAAGAACCTTCATGCTTTGAATCCGACACCGAACTGATCTTTCTTATTCGCAGCTGTTCATTTTCTTCATTGAGAACATCGACCATGACAGCAAATAGCTCGTGCAAAACTGCTTACTCCTCTCTTAATCTCCTTGAACCCACAATTCTCTTGTTGTTTTCACGGCACACAACCAACCTCAACAGCTGCAACTCTCTCTTAATCAACTGCAGACGCCACTTTCTATTCACTGAATCCATTGCACCGAACTCAGCCAACACGTCTCCAACTACAGCAACATCTTCCTTTAGAAACACCACCACTGCCATCCAAATTCAGACCATCCAACACCTTTTTCTTCCGGCCACAGTGCCAACTGTTCATAGAATAAACCAGCATGCCCAAGCTATCAAATCCGTTAAACAAGCCATACTTCCCATCTGTACTTCTTCGCTTCCAATAAGCCAGCGCTCATGTTCTTCCTTGCACATGTAGACCAATTACAGACACCCCATGGAAGAGTGCTTGCTACCGTCTTTAATCACGTCTTCACCAACGCCCACCATCGTCTTTTTTTCGATTGAATAGCAGCTTCTTGAAGAGATATAAAATGATGCTCAGATCCCCTTTTGATAATAATATAATACTGATGTCTCTCTTGTATGAAATGAGAACCCCAAGACACCACAGATGTGGTTAAAATGGATACGTCCCACTGTTTCCTAAACCAGCCACGTGCTTGATTAAACAAAGACATTTCTTCGTTTCATCATTTAATTATTCTGCCATGGGACACTTGAGTGGGCGCGACGAACAACATTGCTGCTATTAGTCATAAAATTCATTTAGGCGTACACGTTAGACGTTTATTTTCCGGATAATCAAATTCATTTGTACTTTCAACAAAAACACTGAAATAGTATTATTAAACATAAAATCGAGTCCTAGCTAATATAAATATGGGCACAAAATGTAGCACTTACGTGCTTATCAACACCCCCACACTTATATTTTGCTAGTCCTCGAGCAAAACAAAGAATTGACCCGCTACACAGCTGGTCATAAATATCCGCTCAACAGCTGGATATGATGATGTCTGCTAAACAGCTAGACGAATCCACTAAACAGTGGATAGAGATGTCTGCTAAACATCGAGACAGATCCGCTAAATAGCAAGATCGAGAGAAATATCTGCTAAACAGCTAGACAAAAAGACCCGCTAAACAGCTGGTCATAAAAAAAATTCAATTTTTTTTTTTACTCATTTTTTTTAGACCCGCTACACAGCTGGTCATAACATGCAAGGAAAAAGAAAAGACCCGCTACACAGCTGGTCATAACCCTCAAAATCATTTTTTTAGACCCGCTACACATCTGGTCAAATTATACCTGCAAACCTACATTATAGACCCGCTCAACAGCTGGTCATCAATTGCAAGAAAATTCCTGAAAAAGAAAAGTAAAAAGTTAACCACTCCCCCACACTTAAACATTACATTGTCCTCAATGTAATTGAGTCATCCAACATAAAAATTAAGATGGGAAATTCATAAAAAGCGAAAATAAATAAATAAAAATAAAACAAGAAAATAGAAATACCTACTGGAATGTACAAACAAGATTCTCCATATATCAACAACCTAAAAATTTGGGGATCAACCCAGAATATAGTATTTACAAACAATGACAACCTCAAATCCTCTTTGTAGCAACATAAAGATATAGAGGCTATCAAAAGGAAAGAGCTACCCTCAAACCTGGTTTTTGCAACGGATATATCATCGGTAACAAGAATTACCGACTCAAATGGTTCACTGGGGATGGGAACTGAAACGATATGGGAGTCATGCACATGCAAAGAGAAATCACGAGATGCAAAATAATCTAATAATACAGGAGAAGCACGCAGTTCTAATCCAAAATTAGGAATCTTCTAAAAAGTTGTGCTAACAATTCTAGGTATATTAACTTCTCCACTGGGTTTGTAACCCTGTACTAAATCATCATCATAAACATCATCAACCTGGGAATCAATAGGAATATCACAATAAAGATGATTAAAAGAAACCTTATAGATAGAATGTAATGTCTCTAAGTCGTTAGACTTAACTACGGTCTCTTCAGAATTAACACATTCTTCATAAGCATCATTGTTACAGCACTGATATGTCACACCGTCTAAAAGAATGGTGTCCTCAATCCTAAACTCATCCTTTTGAATTGGCGAGTGATCATTAACACGATCAGGAGTTGGACTAAATACACCATATTCACTTGGTATGACAATGTCTCTATTCATATGATCACAACTATCAAGTTCATCATCATTCTCCATACACATTGATTCATTAGTTAAAGCGGTTTCATCATTAATATCAAGAGTATTAGAAAAATTAGAACTTGTATCCTTAGTAAGACCACGATATTTTGCCGAATGCATTAGTTTAGCAATCGATAAATCAGTTTGTTCAGAAAGTTGATCAATATAAGCTTGAGTTTTACTCTGCTCGGCAAAAAATAACTCATTAGCTTTGGTCTGTTCAGCAATTTAAATATTGAGGCGTTCTAATAAAGATAGTTGTGATGCATATGGGTCACAGTAAGATTGATCATCTCTCTCATACTGTGACGGAGAAATGTGTGAATAATAATTGGAATCAACAAATTGTGGCTCATAACCAGGGTAAGGTTGGTAATGATCATAACCTTCACAAGGTCCGGAATGATCATACCTATGAGAATAATTCCAATCATTATTTACACAATCGGCAGGTTCTTGATAATGAGAAGGTGCATATGCATACTCCTCAGGTGAAATATCAAATGACTTCTCTGTCTCAGCTCTTTTGGTGAGATTCCAAAAAGCTATAAAAGAAGTCAACTCACTGGAAACCATTATACAAAGTAAAATTTTCCCAATACCTCACCTTGCAAAAGCTTTGTGAGAATATCAAGTACTTACTTTAGGCATGTTGTTGACTCCAATCGCCGCTCTTCAGACTAAGGTACCTGAGAAAAAATAAAATAAGCTACGTAAAAAGAACCAAAAGAAAATATAAGAAAAATAATCTATGTACAGTAAAATAATTATGTACAAAATACCAATCACAATAATTCACAACCGCTCCCCGGCAACGGCGCCAAAAATTGATAGGATCCGGAGATGCCTATATAATAAACCGCAATCGCACGGTGTCTACAATATAGACAGAGGAAAGTACGGGTAGTTCCCACGAGGAGCGGTGGAAATACTATAATCAATATCTTAATAAAATTCAATATTTTGGAAATTTATAGAACTAAGAAAGCAAATTTATAAAAATGTGACCAAAGATGTGAGAGTCTGTAACCAGGGTTTTATGGAATCCGCTACTATTTCTATTCAATTACTGAAATGAAACATAATTATGAACATTTGTTTATCTTTCGTTCTATTGACATCACCTATTATAAGCATAGAGTCGCAAATATCACTGGTATACCCTAAGCATGGCGCATCAAAAGAATAAATCCAAGCATACACCATCAAATTGCATCAGTGAGAAAATTATACGAAACTAAATATTAGTACACAAATATTATTTGACTATTTTAAGCATAACCCATCAAAGAATTTAACCCAAGTATGGACTATCAAACAATGAGACCAAACAAATTTCTAAGACTATCAATTATGCATAAAGGTTCTTAAAACCGGTGAAGCAACAACTTGTTTTGCAATCAATCGATAAACAATTACTCAAAAATTAATCTAATCAAATCATAATGGTCTATTGCTAAATAAACAATTCAATGTAGCCTAATACCCATGTAGTTTCAACCATAAACCCTAGTTACATAATTTAGCAATACATAGAAATGGGTTTCTTAAAAACCATAAAAATAATAATCAAGAGAGGTAAGAAATCAAATCCTTTAACCGTCGTCATCGGCGTAGACAATCTTCTCCCTACTCTTTGGGTCTGTTTGGCAGCTTGGATATGAAAAACGTTGTCCAGGTTAGGGTATTCCTTGGTTTATCCAAGACTATCGTGGCAATGGTTATTTTAAATGGTGTTTGTTTTCCACATTGGGTTAATGTAGTATGTTGTTTGTCAACAGACCTGTATACAAGCTAAATTAATTAATTAAAATAAAAATTAAAAATTAACCATATAAATTCATGGTTTTGAGCATAAGAAATATTTAAATAAAAAAAGTAGTTACTAAAATAACTGTCTAACCCAGGAAAGGATTAAGGTATTCCAGGTTTTACATGGAATACAAAAACCCCACCTTTTTAGCCTCCTAAAATCTAGGTAGGATACACTATTCTTATCTTGACATGGAATAAGCACCCACACAAACACAATATACGGTTATTTAAGGGATAACCCAACCTAGGTTAGGATATCAAGGCTGCCAAACACGACCTTTATCTTTATGCTTTTCAACTGGCCTTCGCGGCGGCACCAATGCTCTCTTCCTCTTTTTGCTCTGTCGCCGCAGCCTCCCTTGTATTCTTCTCTTTTCGTTCGAACCCTATTTTGGGGCAGCCTCAAAAAATTTGGGGCATTCATATAGGACAAAAATGTGGGTGCCAGTAGTAATTCAATGGTGGCCCTTATCCTAATGGTTGTTAAGTTACTATAATACCCCTTCCCAATTTAAATTACATTACTACCCTTCCACTTAATTAAATTCTAATCCTAAAACAATCCCACTAATTAACCCATCCCACTAATTAACCACCCACTAATTAACACACTAATCCGTTACTTATAAAAAAAAAATTTAAGTTTTAAAAACAAAAACCCCTCTCTTTCCCTCTTCTTCTCATCTTCTTCTCCAAAATTTCAGAAAAAAATTTCTTTGATTTCGTTGTTGATTGCAGTTGTAAATGCCACCTCGTGTTAAGCGATGCCCTAGAAATACGGTGCCGAATCCTGGTTTATCTTCCGTAGCATCTCAATCTAGGGCTTTTGAGAAAGATGGAGATGAAGTGGATATCGGATCGATTGGTGTTGGAGAGGGAGAGATAGAGGCCGATTCTTTAAAAGTGCACATAGAAAGGTATTTCCCACAAACCCATTGTTTATTTTTGCGTATTTCTTTGATTTATGACCTGAAATCGATGATTCGGCCTCGTTTTTTTTAGTATCAGGTTCATGTTCTAAGAGACAGTCCTACGCCGAATTTGTTTTTTTTACCCTGATGAAGAACATTTCGGCTCTAATTATTGAAATATTATTAGCCGAACCATTCTAGACTTACTTCTGCGTACATTATTCGGCTTATTGCGATAAAGTTCTAATGTGCTGAACCTTTCTCTGACAAAGGATATAACTGTAGTACATTTTATTCGGCTCATATTGATAAAACTCGTATGTGCCGAACTTTAATCTGTTTATGGCCAATAGATTCCTCTAAAGTTATCCAGTTATAGGTGAGTTATGAAAATGTGTGGTATAATGATATTTATTTAATTTGAAAAACTAATTAAGGTTTGTCATTTGTTTTAGAACCCATCCCGGAAAATTCAAGGACAAGCTTAAAAGGAGAACAATGGAAGTGACTCCTTCTAACTCAAAAACTCCCAAACCTCGAGGTGGTGGCATAAAGAACTTACATGCAGGCAAAAGGGGTATTGACACGACTTTCTCTTTTCCCGTAGAACAAGAGGATCACAATGATGAAGAAGGTCAAGAAGAAGAAGAACTAGAACAAGAATAAGAACAAGGACAAGAGAAAGTTGTAAAATCAAGGGAGACATGTAATCACATTCCTCATCCGGATAATGTTATACGTCCTCGGAGGGATGGTTTGGCCCATGGTCTCCCTGAAGATGGTGGAAGAGTGTTGATTGGCTACAAGGAGTCATGGGACAAGAGAATTTACGAGACTCCAGATCACAGGGATGCAGTCCACGTACTTAGACACCAAACCGCTGCACACTGGAATATTTTCAACGAGGCTCCTGAGGTGGTGGCTTTAGTACAACGCTCTGGTTTATGGCCTGCTATTTTCTATGCACAAGATGATTTTGATGCAGTTACAAACTCAGCCTTTTGTGAGAGATTTTGTCCGGAGACTTACACATTTCATCTCCCCTTTGGCGAGATGTCAATTACTCCAGACGATGCACAGAAGATTAGTGGTCTTAGAACGCATGGGAAAAATGTGTACTCAGCGGTTTATGAAATGACTTGGGATGAGTTGTATGTACTTGCTGAGGAAACTCTTGGTTGGCCAAAAGACAAAACAGAATTGGAGTTTGCCTGCGCTGCTAAAGAGGTGAAGTTTGTGGATTCTTGCACAAAGAAGTTGAAGAAAATCAAGTTGACCGCTTTGAAAAAGTGTTTTGGAGACACCAAGGAGAAAATTTCAAAGGGGGAGTTGGTTATGGACGAGGTCATAGCTAATCGCACTGCTACCGCATATTTATTGTATACTTTAGGAAGTGTTATATTTCCCGATAACAATGGAAACAAGGTTAATGCTCAATACCTCCAATTGTTAAGGGATTTGAAAAGCTGCCACAAGTACTCTTGGGGAACCGCAGCCCTTTCTTTCTTATTTGAGAAACTTGGGACTGCGTCTAGGTTAACAAGTAGAAACATTGTAGGTTATTTCACAATGCTTCAGGTAAGTTTACACATTGTAGTTCCATTTTTTAGAAAAACTCGGCTTTCAATTTTGATTCTTATGTATGCCGAACCTTTTTTTCAAAGGTTCGGCTGTGTATAATATAGTTCACATAGCCGAACTTTCGTGATTCGGCCTGAAATAGGTTTTTACATTAAGCCTAACTTTATTTTGTTTCCCAGAGTTATCAACCTCCATGATCCAATTCTAGGGATCCTAATAAATAAGTTATTTGTTTTGTTTTTTATATTGTTGGTGCAGGTATGGATATATGACCATTTCCTGGATTTGAATTTAGCCGAGGAAGATGCTAAATGGGTGGACACATTCCCTTCCTCGGGCAAATGGATTTTCAAGGAAAATAAGAAGATGAATAAAAAGCAAATCTTGATAGCGTTGAGAGAAAAGTTAGACTCTTTGAATGTTGAACAAGTTGTATTTCAACCATACAAAAAGGATGAAGAAGATGATGAAGTTGTTGAGGATGAAGATATGTCGTTGGGGATGTACTATGGGCCATTGTTTTATCCCGAAGGCTTTATATTATTTGATCCCCGTCGAGTACTCCGTCAATATGGATTTATCCAAACGATTCCGGTGCCTGAGGAATCAAAGTTCAAGTTGTTGCCCAAGTGTTCTAAGGGAACAAAGAGTACGAAAAGTTCATGGAATGGCGAATATGATCCCGATCCTACCATTGATTGTTGGAATAAATTGGAAGATAACAAATTAAGTTGGGTTGACTTAGAAGAGTTACGTGAGGATCCTTGTGAAGTCGAACCGGCTTATATAGATTGGTATAACCAAATCTCACATCCTTTAATCATTAATAGGGAAAGTCAAGCTTTGGTAGATGGTAAGAGGGGAAAGCAAACACAAAAGGAAGTCGAGCCGAAGACGAGGAAGAACACAAAGGGCATGGTTGAAGATGTTTCTAAGTCTTACCGAACTATGGTATATTGACTGCATACTTTTAAACTTGTTTTCACTATTTTGGTCTAGTGTTGCTTATATGTTTTAACTACATTTTATCAGATTGCTGGGGGTAACGACGTGTTGAAGGCTATGAAGAAGAAAATTGATTGCAATGTGGATATGGCGGTGGAAGAGATATAATATATGTACAGTCGTTGGGATGGAGTAATCAACAAAGGTGAAGGTGCGAGTGGAAGGGGTGCTAAAAAAGGGCATGGTGGTGGAAGAGGCGGTCGTCCTCAATAGAGTATTATGTTAAATGGAAGTACACTAGGTTTTAATTCTTTAGTTTTAAGTAATGTTTGATTTTAGCATAATTTTATTTACTTGAAGAAAACAATGTTATGTGTTTGGTTTTAGATACAATGTTTTGATGTTTAACTACAATGTTATGCTTTTATGTTTAAGTGAAATACTAAGCTTTGAGTGCACTGCGATATGCAAGTTACAGGTCCAAGTTCGGCTTATTAATGTGTTATCGTATTTGCCGAACCTGATACTGACCTTGAACAGTTTGGTTAGTTAAAAGCTCGGCTTATTGGTAATTAACGCGTATCCGCCGAACCTTATACTGTTACCTTCCATAACTGTCTCAAGAGTAAGTTCGGCAGTAATGTCCATGTTACTAAATAGCCGAACCTAATAGCAAAGTATTAGAATTTTATAGAAACTTGTAAATTACTATACTACCCCCTAAGTTTATATAAAAACAAAAAAATCTCTTTGGGGTCATCAATTCGGTCCTTCTCCTCTTCTCCTCTTCTCTATTCAAACCTCTTTGGAGAAAATCGGTTAAAACCATATTTCATCGCCGAAATTGATCGTCGATTCATAAAAATTTGATCGTCGATTAAACACAACTACAAAATGGCTCGTAAGAAACAAAAAGCAACTGGTAGGCGGTCCAAATCTTCTTCTAATCCGTCGATTGAAGAGCAAGAACCGTTAGAAGGAGTTGAAACTGAAATTGGGAAAGAAGTTCAATCAAGTGAAGAAGAAACCCCGGAAATGAGGATTAGAAGGTATGTTATACAAACCCAACCCTTTAATTTGTTGATTAATGCATTTTCGGGTAGATGGAAATCTTAAACACCGTACGCGTTCGGAATTATCCAAAAGATTCCGACAAATCCGTTATACGATGAAAGATTACATCAGAGTATTAGGATGGGTTAATCAATATCATCCCAGCGAAACTAATGAGGAAAAAGTGAGTAATCCAAAATATTACTGATCCATTAGAGAGTTGTTTATTTATTTTTTTATAAAACTAACCTTGGTTATTAAAAATTTTTAGGAAGCTAGAATTCAAAGGCTTTGGGATATACGCCATGGAGGAAGAAGATACCAGCTCGGAATATGTTACACATGGCTGAAGAGAAGAATTCCTAGATTTATTAGAGACCTTTGCGCTGAGATGCACTAGATTGACGAAATTACATCAGGTTCGGCATTTAAATATAAAAATATTTCTGCCGAACTAATAGTGTTTTTTAAAATTTGAAAAGTAGCCGTTGGGAATGGTACATTATGGATGGTTCGGCTTGTAATATAAATGCCGTACTTGCCGAACTAGATCGGTTTAATGAACTTTTTAAAATATAGCCGTTACAAATAGTACAATCCGCCACTCATATATATATCCACATACGATATCTCATTATTAAAGCACAAAATGGCAGTGTCTAGACCTAACTATACTCTAGAAGAAGATTTATCTCTTTGCAAACATTACGTAACTTACTATCCGGAGAAGGGTTCCGAGCGACGAGTAAAGGGTTTAATGAGTATGTACTACTTGGTCAGAATTCATGAAGCATTCACCAATGAAACAGGTAATCCAAACAACCGGGATAACGCTTCCATGTTTTGTCGAATAGAAACAATTAAACAAAAAGTTCGGGACTTCATAGCTATGATTCGGATTGTGACTCGATATAGGCTTAAAGGTGAAACCAATGATGAGGTTGTTGTTCGAGCTCTAGAGGAATGGCGTAGATGGAAAGGGAAAATTTTCAAATACCAAGCTCACTACAACATCCTTAGAAAGTTTGTCATATCTCGTTTTGGTTATTAAATGCTTGTAAATTTTTACTTTGTAATGGGTATTGATTTTGTAATGGTTATTTTGTAATGATGATTTAATGATTTCAAACTATTTCAAACAATTGGTCATTTGTATAGTTATCAGGATCGACTCCATTGTGATTTTTTCGAATAAGCTGAACCTTTAACTGGAGATTGAGTACATATAATTACTCGAGTTCGGCACCAAAAAAATGTCAAATGTTAGCCGAATCATACACTGTAAGTAATATTATTAGGATCGGCTTATTATTGAATACATCGAATAAGCCGAACCTTTAACTGGGCGTTGAAATACAAAGTATAACTAAAGTTTGGCACACACAAGAAGTCAAATTAAAGCCGAACCTGTTACTGAAAGTTCTTGTTCTTCCATTGTTTGCACCAAAAAACAGGTTAAAAAACCAAAAAATATTATCAATTCATAACATGCGCTTTAGGATACATTATGTAGCATTCATAATCTCATATCAACCTAGGCATCCGACGAAAAGAAAATGCAAAATAATTATACATATTAGAACAAGTACTATGGTGATCCCAACCTCACAACATCTTCTTCGTCATCTTCAAAAACATCTTCTTCATCATCCTCGAAAACCTCTTCTTCATCCTCATCATCCATTACAAACACTAGTCCTGCTGGAAGAGGTGGATGTAAACTTCTCCAAAGCTCCATCTCCGTAGCGTAATTTGCACACCAATCCATAGCGTAATTTTCTTCAAAAACAGGCCAAAAGGCTTCGGGAGACAATGGAGGTATTGGGCAACCGGATCTAAGCTTAAGACCGATATAATGGCAGCCTTGAACAAATGCGATGACAAGTCTTCTATCTTTCACACTCTCATTGCAAGGCTTTGTTGGCGGAGCATAGGTGGAAAAACTTCCGGCCCTTGAAAACGAATGAACAACACAATTAAAGGTCTCCGCGATTAAAAACCCACATATCGGCATTTGCATCCAATGATCACGTGTGATGACGGCATCCCCATGTAAACGCCGTTCAAAACTAATGAACTCTTGTGCAACCCCGTGGTCTCCGCCACCTCGCATCATTGACTTGTAGAAGTCCCTGTTTCGACGTAGAGTTTGTAACAATCTTTGATGAATATGATTTACTTCATCCCCTTGGGAAACCGGTTGGTTCCCATCCTTAAAAGGTCCTAGTTGTTCCGCGGTGACATGGAAACCACAATTTCCATCCCCTTCGACATCGTCCATGGATATAATAAACTCATGAATGGCTTCGGGTAGGTTGTCCAAGTAGGTTCTGTAAATCATATTAGAAGGTCTCAAATACTTCCCTAAACTATCTCTTTTAGGACCCTTCATTTTCCCTTCCGCATATACGGTCTTTTTCTCCTTTTGCTTGGGAAGCGTCGTGGTCTTTCTTGTTTCTATTTGTTGAGATTGAAACATCTTACCTTTAAGCTTTACGTCTCCTTCCAATGGGGGAGGACATAGAGGACCACTATTATTAACATCTTTGTTACTTATTTCACCTATAACCTTGCTCGGTCGACCACGTTTCTTTGATAGCTTCACTTCATCCATCTTGTCTAACTTCTCTATTGCCTTCTTCTCTTCTTCGTACTTTGCATCATGGTACTCCACCCCGCATGGATCCCTTGTGGTAGGTGTTTTTTTTTTTGGTAATAGCATATGCTATTGCTCTCTGCTCTTGTCGGTTCTCTTTCGTGGGTGGCCTACCTTTTTGTGGTCCCTTTTCCGGTTCTAATATACCTTGTTGGGTGTGAGGATAAAGGATTGGCATCATGTTTTCCCAAAAGATTCGTTTATGAGGTCGCAACATCCCACGATACATTTCAGCCAACCTTTTTCCGTAAGATGTGTCCCAAATATCTACATCATCGTCCTCGTCGGGCATTGGATCACTACTCAATTGTTTCCAATGAGAATCAATAGCCTCAAAATGTATCCTACAATCCTTGTACCGAAGTAGTTCATGCCGACACGGAAGTCCCATGCTTTCCCTCATTTTACAAACACACTCTTCTTGGGAGTTGGCGTCCATTTTGTCCATCAAATCCACTTCCTTCATTATAAGTTCAAGGCACAAATGAGAGACCATATGGGTTAGTCCCCGGAGCCACTTATCATCCGGGAATTCATCATGCTTCATCATTACATTTTTTTCGAATAACGCTGTAATTCTTATAACATCACTCATGAAATAGTCTTCCATTTCGTCAAAAACCGTGACGAACGTGTCCACGCACCCAAATAGATTCTTCTTCAAACGATAGTGAGCCGACTCTACCATACTTGTAGCTTGGTTGTCGAAGTGCTTGTGCTTGTTTTTAAATGCACTAACAAATCTATGTGCGTTCGTATCCAAGAATTGCTTCCGTAAATATATAATGATTTCCGGGTATTTGACGCCCCAATTCGCAATGAGCTTTGAAACATTTTCTTCAAACACTTCTTCGGTGATGGACCAAGTCAAAGCTTCCCAATCATTGTGAAAACATGCCCACATCCGTTCATTAGACTCATATGCCTCCTTGAATTCTTTCTTCTTCACTTCTCGTTCTCCATCCGGTAATTTAGAAATCTTCTCTAGCTCTTTCAACTTCAGCGGTTGGATTATCCCTTGGCATTTCTTCTTAACATTATTCCATACATGAAAGGTACAGAGAAAGTTTTGCGCGTTCGTAAAAACCTTCCTTATAGCAAACATCAATGCCGCCTCTTGGTCGGTTACCATGACCTTTGGAAGAGCATCCTCCCGGAAGATTAACTTCACTTGTTCCAATGCCCACACATAGCTTTCTTTCAACTCATCATGCAAAAAACAAAAAGCAACGGTGAAAGGTGACTTGGTTGACGTATGACCAACAACGTTCATCAAGGGCATCTCATACTTATTGGTCTTGTAAGTGCAATCCAATATAAGAACTTGTGGGAAGCATAACGCCAACTTTACGCATTCTGGATGCGCAATAAAAAGGTGCGTCACATGGCCGAATTCATCCAATTTCTTTTGGAAATCATAGTTCTTCTTTTGCGCCAACCACAATAATTGTTGCATCACCAACCTACCTTGCAAATCCTTTCTTCTCAAAGTACTTCTCGCGTTGTAGATTTGTTGCAACGTAGTCTTGTTATTCTTATCATCCGCCTTCAACTTGCTAAGAATTTTAGAGGGTGCCATACGTGCTCGTGTCATTTTATCTACCTCCGCATATTCATGAGCTTTGAGTCTTCCGGCTCTATAATGTCCATGAAGATCCTTTGGACGTGGGTGGTTATGACGGCAATCCATATCTTTATTCATTGTGAAAATGTCTTCATCTTTATTCCAATTTAAGATGATCTTGAAAGGACAATTTATCTTCCTTGTTTTAGTCTTATATTTTTTCCCGGTCTTCCCAACATATGGCTTATCTTTTTTCTTCTTGCTTACTTTCTTCCCGCCCCTCTCACAAACCATCTCAACCCACTTCTTTCGGCTTTGTCTACCTTTAACTAGGACGCAATTGATTTTCCAAGCACGTTCCTCAACCCATTTAACAGCTTCTTCTTTGGTTTTCCACGTCGACATATCCACAAGTACAAAACTTTACTTTTATTAATGATTTTGCACACAACATAGTGGAAAATTTATTAAAAAAATTAACTACGGTTTTTTACCTACCAAGTCAGTTTGGAAGTGATCTCTAGTATCTTCATGAATTACATCAACAAAGGTGGTTGATCCTCCATAGTTTCCATTTCAAGAACAATCTACAACAATATCGCACGAGTTTTGGGTAAGGTTAAGCTCACACGGAAAACAATAAGAAAGCCGAATCCAATGTTCGGCTATTTCGTGTTTGACATATAAAGCCGAACTACGTTTGTAACATGAATTCGGCCGATTTCGGACTAATCTGATAAGCCGAACCATAACACTTGAGTTTCATAAATATTAGAAAACAAAAATTTATGTTCGGCTAGAGAACGCAGCATAAAGTTTCTAACATTACATCGTAACTCGTATGTTTTCAAAGATATGGTTCGGCTATAAACGTTACCTCAAATTTGAGCCGAACCATTAAGCGTGTTTTTGGCGCTAAAACAATTGAAGGACAGATCGGCGCATTGTTTTCTCAATCGAATTAATGAATGTTCTTATTTTCCATGGTTAAACACAGATGTTATCTCATTTAACATTGTTCTAATGTCACGAACCAGTTGCAATAATCATAACTTTTGGTGAAATCAAGCTACAAATCGGACATTAAACAACTTATACAACCATACCTGTGTATTATTAGCATTGGGTTCCTCATCTATGTACTCATCTCCTGGATTTGGCTCCATAAATGAATCATCTTGAGCTTGAGAAAAAAGTTGAGTTTGTGTAAAATCATTTTCATAATCCAACAAATTAGCCATTTCAGGATCTCCATCGTAATTGATATGTATTTTCTTAGCTTTACATGATGAAGATTCACCTTACTCACTCGAATTTGTATCACACATCTCTCAAACAAAGAAAAATAATAAATTTCCCTCTTTTTTTCCCTCCTCTCCTTCTTCTTTCCTCCTTCTTTTTCTAAACTCACTCACTAATTTAAACAAAAAATTATTATCATTAATTCACACTAAACTAATTTTAGTCATTAACTATTAATAAAGTTTTATTATCACTAATTAACCACTAATCTAATGAGGGGTATTTTAGGATTTTTGAAAAATTCTGGATAAGGGCAACCATTGAATTACTACTGGCACCCATTTTTTTGTCCTATATGAATGCCCCAAATTTTTTGAGGCTGCCCCAAAATAGGGTTCTTTCGTTCCTCTATACTGTTGCGAACAAGTCTGACTAAGACCTAGCAAAATGCTTAGGCCCAGTCCATCACCCACCGATACCGACCAGTTCTCAAGAACAGAAACTGGCCATACACTTCTTTCCAAAGTCTGGCCAACTCCAAATCTTTGTCCACCCGTTGTACCAAACAAAAGCCAACGGTATACTTAAGCGTCTTGACCTCCATGTAGCCTGACTTCTCAATTGACCAACCATTCTCAGTCCACCTACAACTGCACAGCTCGCGCAATCAACCCCCACAAGTGATTTAAACCCGTCAGACACACAACCTTCTTCGCTGTCAACTGCTCGATACAAAACCCATCTAACTGATTCCCCATTCAAGCCTCGGTAAATTCAATCACAGCAGCACTTCCATTCGTCCAAGCATCTCTCGGCACCAGTTCAAGAATCCATCATTGACTGCAATTATATCGACCAAAGCTCGACCAACTCCATCGTTACTCAACTGAAATGAACTCCATCTGCAGACAGACAAGACCGAAATTGCAGCCATGAGCATCATCCTTCTTCCCTTATCCCATCTCGTGTACTTCATTCACATCCAATTTTAAGTCGTGGTCATCTAAACTTCTTTCCTCACGTGTGCTAACTAAATGCAGCCATCAGCAACCACCAATCATTTGAGAGACCATCTCTATTTGTCTGCAGTCTTCTCACAACCCAAAAGTGAACTCAAAACAGCATACACAGTATACATCGAACCAACAGATCATGGCCCTATTTTCTTCTTCATGTTGCTGTGTTTATTAATCGACCAAGAACCTTCATGCTTTGAATCCGACACCGAACTGATCTTTCTTATTCGCAGCTGTTCATTTTCTTCATTGAGAACATCGACCATGACAGCAAATGGCTCGTGCAAAACTGCTTACTCCTCTCTTAATCTCCTTGAACCCACAATTCTCTTGCTGTTTTCACGGCACACAACCAACCTCAACAGCTGCAACTCTCTCTTAATCAACTGCAGACGCCACTTTCTATTCACTGAATCCATTGCACCGAGCTCAGCCAACACGTCTCCAACTACAGCAACATCTTCCTTTAGAAACACCACCACTGCCATCCAAATCCAGACCATCCAACACCTTTCTCTTCCGGCCACAGTGCCAACTGTTCATAGAATAAACCAGCATGCCCAAGCTATCAAATCCGTTAAACAAGCCATACTTCCCATCTGTACTTCTTCGCTTCCAATAAGCCAGCGCTCATGTTCTTCCTTGCACATGTAGACCAATTACAGACACCCCATGGAAGAGTGCTTGCTACCGTCTTTAATCACGTCTTCACCAACGCCCACCATCGTCTTTTTTTCGATTGAATAGCAGCTTCTTGAAGAGATATAAAATGATGCTCAGATCCCCTTTTGATAATAATATAATACTGATGTCTCTCTTGTATGAAATGAGAACCCCAAGACACCACAGATGTGGTTAAAATGGATACGTCCCACTGTTTCTTAAACCAAGCCACGTGCTTGATTAAACAAAGACATTTCTTCGTTTCATCACTTAATTATTCTGCCATGGGACACTTGAGTGGGCGCGACGAACAACATTGCTGCTATTAGTCATAAAATTCATTTAGGCGTACACGTTAGACGTTTATTTTCCGGATAATCGAATTCATTCGTAATTTTTACAAAAACACTGAAATAGTATTATTAAACATAAAATCGAGTCCTAGCTAATATAAATATGGGCACAAAATATAGCACTTACGTGCTTATCACAATACAGTTTTATCTACCAAGTTAAATGCGTTTGAGAAATCAACTAGGAGCATTGTCATATTGTTTTGACTCCCCTGCAACTCAAGTAAATTGTTAGCTGAGTGTAAAATACCTTCACTACCACAAGGAATACCAACTCCAAACTGGTGGTTTCCTAAATATCTGGTCATATCCTTACACATAGATGAAGTAGCCAATTTTGAACATAATCTTCTCCATATAATGCCCACAGCAATGGGTCTTATCCCACCACCAGGCTTGATCAAATGGATCAAAGGTGCGCTGGCTATATACTCTCCAAGGATTGCAGGGCATGAGCCTGTCAACCATAAGTTGACAAACACCAACAATGGACTGCAATAGATCATCAGCTAAGGCAGCAGCAGCACCACTGAGAGCATCGAGCAAATGTTGAGCTCTAAGGTCATCCCTACCACAAGAAGTTCCTTTTGGAAAGCTTTTGACAGCCTGCAAAACATCCTTAGAGTCAACAGATAATGCAGGTGAAGAAATATGATCTGCTGGGATAGTTGGGGGTGGTGCAGGTGGATGTTTTTGTTGCAGATCATAGAGAGTATTAGGATTTGAAGGTGCAACACCATTAGAAGACAACGCACGAATAGCGGCTGTGTAATGGCCATAACTTAATTTCCTCCTGCAGGCCTCCAAGTTGGCATCCTTCTTCTTCTTAGTAGAATGCCTTACCTGGTGAGTGGGTCTTGACAAATCAAGTAATTTTTGTGCCAAGCCAAAGCATCCATTAGGTTACCTCCAAGCCACCAACGCCTGATTGATTGCTGCTGTCTGTAAAATTTTCCTTGTACCAGATCTTTCTTCAATTGAGCATTTGGGTACATATAAATTCAAGGTATAGATTGGAAGAAGTAAAAGACACAGCCAAGCCTCAAGGTCCAATGGCTTAGCCAACACATTGTCCAAGGTTTCCTTCAAAGTTATAGAAAATTGCAATCTGCATGGTGGAGGAATACTAACCATAGTGGTGATTTGTCATTGAAAAATTAAGTCAAGCATCTCCACAGTGAGGTGTCCTGCAATATCTGCCTCCACCTGTGCATCAAACACTATAACTCTACTTGATAGAGGTTTCACAATGTCATGAATTAAGAAGTATAACACCACTGCCATTCCAAGGACCAGCAATAATGTCACAGCCATGGCTGTCATCACGACAAGGTTTCTTCCAAGCATACGTACGGAAGCATTTAGTGCACAACCACCAATGCATGTCTTGTAAAACCCTTTCCCAAGCCACAAAAAAATCCACATCAGTCTTAATTCTTTCTCTGCAAGCATCCTCACCATCAGCAGTGGGAAAGTGTCTATCTTTTATATGCTTGTAGATTGCACTCCTAACATACCCTCTACCTGCAACACCATTCTGACATCTATCATAATTTTTAAAGGGGCAATGTACCCTGTCACCTTGATTTTAAGGATGATGTATGTGAAAGAGGAAGTTCATCATGATCTTGAGAACGTGATGAAGTTGATGGACAATCGCTCTGAGAATATGCCTGAGTTGAAGAACGTGTTCTAGGCATTGTGCTGAAACCCCAGAAAACTAACTACTATAAACTGCAACAATCAATCCCTAACCTCTTCACAAAACAGAAGACTAAAAAGAACAATTAGGATTCAATGAATGGGAGATTAAGAGTTCAAATTAGGCAAACAATCTCAATCGAAAACTTAAAATACCATTCAATAAAACACTAATTAACAAAAAAAAAACATCCACCAACACAAGACTTCAAAGCTGTTCAATCACTTAGAGAAACCCCACTACTATAAACACCACTGAACAAACACGGAAAAATCACAGCCCCAAAACGATCACAGCAGAAGATGAATACTCAGTTGCACTACATAGGAATGAGAGCTAGCAAAATTAACTTCTCCCTTGCAATGAAACCACAATACCCATCCCTAAAACAACTTTAATTTGACACAAGCAGACTTAATTTTATAACTCCTACACCACTGAACAATCACAGAACAATCACCGCCTGAAAAACCAACACAGAACATATGCTTAAACAACTCACCTTGCAACACTGAGGATGGAAAGCTAGTTGATTGAACTTCTCCCTTGCAATCAAACCACAAAACAAATCCCAAATTCAACTTCAATTCCACACCACAAACAATCTGCTCGAAAAACCTGAACCCAGAATTACACCGAAACACCTCTTCCAAACGAAACGGACCCCAACCAAACAATTCCCTAATCCAACTAACTCACGATGTTATGAAGAAACAAACACTCCCAGAAAAAGACCCAAATTTTGAATTGAAACTCGACAGATAAAGACCAAAAAAAAAAAAATCTCCCACAAATTTCCGAGAAACACTACCTCAATTCTCTAACAGTTGAATCAACAACACCCACTGAACCAATTTCAACTTCTGCAAATCAGAGAAGAAGATTGACGAACACAAATGCAAAAGCCCTAACCCAGTTCTTCAATCAATGAACCCCAAAACCTCAAATCCCCAAAATCGAATACAATTGATGTAAAGAAAAACAAGACTGCCAATCTCGAATTAAAACTAAAAACTACGAAAAAGAACAACAAGATTTTAAACACTAGTTGAAACTACAGAGAAAAAGAACCCCAATTCCAATCGAAGAAATCCCCGCTACAAACTGAGAAAACGGGAGTACAAAAACCTAATCATTTTTTTTTATTATTATTATTTTGGATGCTTGCATGAACTAGAAAAACAAACAAGAAAGAAACAGTTAAAAAAGATCAGCTATTACTGAGATTAGCATGCTCCAGAATAGAATTAGGGATTTTTAATTATTATTATTATTTATTTATTTTAAAAATTCATCTTTTTTTTTATTTTTTTTAATTATAAAGGAGTACCTCGATGGGCATTTTATTAGAAAACGTAAATATGTTCAAATTACAACTTCAGTGGAGGGTGTAGGTAGCCGTGCAACAAGCTGGTCACCTACTCCCTTCTGAATAACAATCCTTAATCTATGAAATAGAGAACTTTTTATTTTAGAGTTAGCATCATGATTCTCCATACAGTTCTTCAGTCGCTTCAAAAGTACTTCGGTATCATCACTGAGACCACCAAAAGTAGTGCAAGCAAGGATGCCAAAACCATATCCATGTTCAGAGCATATTGCTAAATACGTTTACGCGTAATGGCCTCTGAGATGGCTTGCCCAAGGGTGAAATTGCGATATCTGCTGTTAGTAAACGGAGAAACAATGGTGACGTCAAAACACACATCCCGGCCGTTCTCCCAGTTGTACGCTAGTACATCCGCGGGTATTAGCCCAGAACCAAGTGATACCTCTTTATGTGCCGCGACACCAGCTTTATAGAATATGTCCCCAACCAGGTCCCTTACGAGATCGTGTCTGTATTTCGAGCCTACATCCTTGGCGCAGTGTAACGCATGATCTCCATAGAGGTCCATAGGCCGACCACAGCTAGTACATTGGTCAGCTTCGACAAAGAGGGGTATACCTAATCGGTAAGACAACACAGATCTGAACTGTCGTGGCCCAATGGCCTGGTTGAGTCCACTGATAGGTATAGCAAGAAGGTAGTCTTGGGCATGTTTCTCCCTGTTGCATTGCCATAACGCTGAGTCCCTCTCTGATAACCTGAACTGACTGGGTATATCTCTAACCACAGCTTTGAAGTAATGCACTGCCAATGAACGCATGGGGTGAGGGGCAATGTCTTCAATGCTGAAGGTATTAGGTGACAAACCACAGACCGTCATGTAATGATCAAGTGACTGCTGGAGAACAACACTGGATTCAGGGAATGATGACTGACGCAGAATGGTGATCTGTAGGTGTCGAGTTTGGAAACATGATGCAAGGAAACTGCAGTTCATGGTATCTGCCATAGTGTAGATGCCGAGTCACCCCTCTTTAATAGGCAAGGTCACCAGGCGTTGTTGAAGTGGCCCGAAACCGGCACCATCGCCAATAATCAATTGGCGTAGATATTGCATGAGGTGGTCATCGAAAAGTGTTTGAGCAGATTGGAGAGATGATGGCTTGGTTGTCCGCAGTGTGAAATAGATCTTCGAGACTCCCGTACAGTTACGCAGAAGGATAAGTTCAGATTGGGGATCTTTCAATCTCCTGACAGATTCTATTAGACCAATTGTTTTGTTGACTCTACCTTGTATTAAGTTGCTGCAAAATTTTGTATCTCGACTGACCGGACCCCCTAAGATTTTAACACCATCAGGTGGTCTACTGATGTGAGCAGGGAAGACACCTTCACACAGCCCCCTGGGGTCAATTGTAGGCCAAAACAATTCGGTTTTATGAATGTTGAGATGTAAACCTCTGGACGTACCTTCTGGATGGATTATTCTTAATGCTTTCGCTACTTCCAGGGTATCACCTATGATCGTACCGTCGTCAAGGTACCATGCCTGCAGGTCGAGCTTGCATTGTGCAGCAATTTGAATCACTAGAGGAAGGAGAGTTAATGCAAAGAGTAGGGGCCCTAATGGGTCACCCTGTTGCACACCTTGCGCAGATGATAGGATGAACTCGTTGTAGTATAGTTTGGCAGGTGTTCTGTAACAGAACTCGATCCATCTGGATATATTGGGGCACTTGGCTCTGGCTTCCCTAAGCAGTACTGATCGTTCTACCTGGTTAAAAGCGTTGTGAAAGTCGATGAGTAGCATTGACATGCTGCTGTCATCATGTTTGTGTTCCAGGAGCTTGTTGACTGAATGGAGAATCCATTCGCCTCCACATGGGATACCGACTCCAAATTGGTAGTCTCCAAGGTATAACGCCATGTATTTACTGACAGATGCAGCTGCGATTTTCGAACAAAGTCGTCGCCAAATCGTTTCTACTGCGATTGGTCTGACACTTCCATCAGGTTTTAAAAGCGGTGTCAAAGGGGCACTTGCGATATACTCACCAAGTTCAGCAGGGAAGGCACCAGCAAGCCATAAATTCACAACGTCGGCTATCTAATTCAGTAACTCATCTGCCACGGCAGCTGCTGCTCCCTCTAAAACATCAAGCAAATATTGAGCTCGTAGTCCATCCCGCGCACATGAGGTTCCTTTAGGGAAGCTCCGGATAGCATTCAGGACCCCCTTGGCATCAGTAGTGATTGCAGGTTCACTGAGTTCTTCTGCAGGGAGGGTGGGTGGAGGAGCATTAGGGTGTTTCTGACAGAGTGCAGCGTATGTGTCTTCATTGGCAGGGGCAATGCCATTAGAAGACAATATTCTGATTGCGGAAGCGTATGTGTCTTTATTATTATTATTATTATTATTATTATTGTATAATTGTATAATTGTATAAAGAGTATTACATTAACTTATTTGGAATCCTAACAAGCCAAGCTTTAACAATGCACTACTACATGAATTGAACAGGTAGACGTGCTAACCTACAAGCGAGACTCATGGGTAACCTAGACAAGGGAGCCGAAGCGGGAGGGGGGCTGAGATTGTGTCACAAGTGGGACAAGCTAACTCTACCGTCCATGTTAATTCCTGCAATATTACGTCATTGGGGACTCGAACCTGGGACCTCCTGGAGCGCATGAAACTTTGGGAAACGAGGATGAACAGCTGAGCTAGGGGCCCGTTCTTTTTATTATTATTAATTATTATTTTTTTAATTTTTAATTTTTTTTTTAATTATTATTATTATTATTATTTTATACAAGCCAAACATGCTTAACTACTCCCCATACTTAAACACAACGTTGTCCTCAATGTTCAAAACCGAAAATTCTGATTTCTGACATAACAGCCCTGAAAAACTCGAAAAATGTACAAATTGGTAGGGAACTAGGAAAAACATCCTAAACGAAAGTTGTTCTCCTATGTATTTTCTATAAGTTTTCAAATGTGAACAGTGTTTCGACAAAATTTTTGACTTTGATGGCCTCCGGACTGACAGACATGCAATCTGAAAAATTTCTGGAAAAATAAAAAAACTCAGATGTCCAGGACAATTGGTCCAACTTAACAGACTCTGAATTCAAGTTTTCTTTTTGGAAAAGAAAGGTATGTCTGTCCTCTTTAAAAGTTGGGGTCAACCACTCACATCGGACTCCGTATGAAGTCTTGGGAGCTATTTTTGTGACAAGTGCGCAGTCAGAAATTTCTGACGAGAATTCGTCAAAACTTTTATTATAGATATAGGACTTAGTAAAATCTAAGATGGGAATGCAAGATGTGATATGTAAAACTAAGAAAACTAAAAACAAAAGGGATAGAGATACAAAAACGATGGGTTGCCTCCCACACAACGCTTGGTTTAACGTCGTCAGCCGACATTAATGTTAACGTCCATACACCAATAATCTGAAAATTTGATAGTCCTTCCAAATAACAATCTGCAATTCAAATAATAGATTCACAAAAGAGTTAGAACAAAATATAAATTTTAAAGCTATCACTTTATTGAAGTTTCCCCCAGACTTAGTCCTTTTTACACTAGGAAGTGGATAGAGAACATAGAATTCAGTAACGTCAAAAGGTTCCTCGGCTTGGTGAACCTATACAATACTCAAATCAAACACATCAAGTGGTTGATACTTAGAATAAAAATAATCCGTTAAAACTTTGGAAGCACACAACTCCAATCCTAAGTGAGGTATTTTCTTAAAAGTTGGGTTAACAACTCTTTGAGAAGCTACTTCGATTGGATGGAAAGGATCAATAGATATAGAATTATGCAAAGGATTAGACAAACCTTGTACGTGATCCTCATTCGTAATTAACAATAAATTATTTACCTCAAGTATATCGTGGTCCTCTGTCGAACTATTATTATCTAGGTCAATTTGGTCTTCCACGACTTCAATCAATTTGGTTTCATTCTCAATCTCAATCTCTTCAACACTCTCATCATTCGAATCAAATTACGCTCTCATGAACTCTTCTTCAGTATAAATTTTGGGGTATTCTGTACGAGTCTCCGTTGAGGGAATAATCGGGTCTACTTCTTGCAAATCAATCGGACTAAAAACATTGTAATCTGGATGTTCATTGTAACATTGATATGCATTTGAGTATGTCACACCGTTCATAACAATGGTTCGGTCATACCAAGGCTCCTCCCTTTGAATAGGAGAATGATCATAATTACGATCCGGAGCTAGTATAACTTCATCACTGTTATAAGAAAATTCCAAAGGTTGCTTATCTCCAAAATATTTGTTTTCGTCCTTAGAAATTTCAGAATTGGTTTGGTTTTGAGGTCAAACTTCTTCCTCATTCCCATTCCCAATGAGTTGAGCAGTTTGTGTTTTTATATTTTCCATATTCCTTCGAAATTCTTGGCGCGATTCTTCTATATTTTTTTTGTGCTCATCCAAATTTTGAATGTATTGGTCCAACCCTTGTTGATGTTGCATCATCTCTTGGATCAGTTAGTCAAGACGTTCTTGAAAACCAACACCTTCAATCACCACATTATTTCCAGACCAAGTCTCCCCTTTTTGAATAGGTGAATGATCATAAAAATGATCAGGAGTTTGGTTAAATATATTGAAGTAAGATTCACTTGGCTTATTGTTCTCCGCACTTAGTTGCTCATTGAGTGACTCTAATGTGGACATACCGGCCTTTAAATGAAGCATAATCTGATCAATCTTTTGTTCATGTTCAAGAGATAAACGATTATATGTACAACTATCCTTCAATCCTTGTGATTGTCCACTTACATTCCCGTTATAAGGTTGTTGATATGTATGTGAATATCCATAAGGTTCCGTGGGATATTGATCATAGCCAAAAGATTGGTTTTGATTATACCCATAGGATGGTTGGTAGTTGTCATATGAATGAGATTGAAAACCATATTGATTACCACTATTGTATGTCTGATCTTGTGCTCCGTACATGTTATTTCCGTAAGGAAACATGACGACTCACAAGGAAAAAAAAACAAGCTAAACAAATAACAAATCAATTAGCAACTGCTCCCCGGCAGCGGCGCCTTTGTATGGGCTGTCGTAGGTACAATAAATTAATAAATATATTTCCCACTAATTAACTGGTAATATAGCGGTAGTAAGAGATAGTTCCCACAGAGATTTGTGTAATTGATACGTTATTTGAAATAGCAAGATAAAGTAAATAGAAAAAGCGAGTTTTGGTTTATAAGATGAATAGAAAGACAATAATAAAGAAAAGAGATGATCAAGGAATCCTTCGCCATTACCAAGCGATAGCTGGATTAGTATACTTATCTATTGTTCGTAAGAACCATTCATCACCAACCATAGGAAAGCAGCTAGAGCAGTGTTATCCGAAAGTTACTCTTGTAACCGGATACCGAAGCGCTCGCATATCAAATTTTATCCAACCGAACCACCAAGTAGTAGCGCACTCAAGGTGTAACCCAATCAGAAGCTTTAAGTTATGTGAACTTAGGTTGATCCTAGCAGTTAGACTCTTAGCACAAGGTCCACTTACTAATGTTATCTTCATACACGATTGCTCCACAAGATCCCTCTGCGAGGTCTCACATTCTCTACTTGTGTAAGGATTATTCAACAATTACACGGATATCCAAACCTTTTACTAGCAATAGAATGATCAATAGATTAATCTAGTGTGCACTCTAGACAATCTAATTAATCAATCATATACCCTAGAAATAGTGAAAACAAAAGATTATGTGATTAAAACTCTGAATAGATTTATATAACTAATAAATCTTCACGCTTGAACATTGAATTCATCCTTAACTAACAAAAGTTTAGCTTCTCATGATTACACAATTACCCGGTTTCCCCCTAAAGGGGTAAACTAAAATATTAATGAAGAAAAAAAGTATAATATGAGATGATTTATTTTATGAACTAATACCTTTTTATAGGTTTACATTGCTTGGCCATCAAATATTTAGTTCGGTTCAAGAACCCGACCCGAAATACGAAGTAACAACCCCAAACCTGCCCTTAGGCCTTCCAAGGTGTGCATACATGTTTTCATACTTGTTAAGTATGCGTACCGGTATACGTACCTCAAATTCCATAAGAAATTTTCGGAACTAAGGTATGCGTACCTTACTGTCTTCGGTATTCAATAAAAATTCGTTTTGGCCGCAACTTCTTCGTCCGAACTCAGAATGACCTCATTATTTTTGAATTTTTTTAATCTTTAAATTATATTCAATATGATGATGATAAATCCTTGATTTGAATGAGTTAAGATCGGTCTTTGGCCCTTCTCTTGATTTTGAGTGTTTTGCTCCTTTTCGTTGCACTTCTTCCACTTCTCTTGGACTTGGGCACTTGGAATACTTCTCTTCCTAGCTATTTTCAGCACTTTGTAGATCCTTTTTGGATTATTCTCCTAACGGAAACACATAAGAGAAAACAAGAGTAATAATACAAAAATATGCAAGAATAATAGCTAAAACAAGTATGGAATGGACACTAAAATCATATAAATTATGCACTTATCATATATCTAACGAAAGAGTAAAGAATTAACTAAGGGGGAGAAACATATCATATTGCTTTATAGTTATCTTGACTACAAAAGTGGAATAACAAAGATGTTCGGATTGAATATCTACCTATCTTACCTTTAGGGGGAGTATAAGCTTTGTTATTCAAATGTCAAAAGCGACATTTATTGATTGAATATATGCAGGTTATTGTGTTGTTGAAACTAGGAATCAAGCGTATGTATAATAAATTCTTGTAATTTTTTTATCCATATGTATTAAGAGTTTTGTCACTGAAATTGACAAAGGGGGAGATTGTTAGATCATAGCTCGGTTGAACCCACCAAGCGTTGGTATGTCAAGTTTGGTTGTCATATTTTAGTGAATCAAAACTCATCTAAGAGTCGCTTGATTATGTACTAGAGAAAACTTCGTATAGGTTCAACTAGAAAGTATAGGAATATGAGACATACAAGTATTACTCGAAGACCTGAAGAACGTGAAGAAGTAACGAGCTACAATGATGACATCATCCTTCCTCTTGAGGTTAGTAATATTGACTTGAACTGTTTCATTCCTAATGTATCTTTCAAGTCGTGCTATATTAAAAACATAACTGCAAAGCTGTGAATGGATATTGTACTCTAGTAGTGATACATGATCATATGATCATAGTGTTAAGGAATTAGACTATGAAGTATAACGCTTATCTTTTGAACTTCATAGATATGACATTGACATAATCTTATGAATGCTATTGTGATTATGTGTATGGGTAAAGGTGAAAATTTCATCATAGGAAACAATGTTTTACATTTGTTTAAAGGAAGTACATTCATGAACTTGTTTTATGAATCGAAAAGGAAATCGTTATGATTATCGGTATTGTTATTCATTGCATATCTTTGGATTACAAATATGTGTGAGATGGTAGAATCGATCATAACTGATTATGTATCTTGGTATAACTATTTACAATGCCTGACTTATAATTTGGTATGCATACTTTTGATTAATTAGTGTAACTGATCCTAAGTAATCACCTGAGATGGTATGATCGATATTTTTAATTGGTGTAACTGATCCTAGTAAATGGTGTGACCGATCACAAAAGAGTTGTGAAATCGATCTTTGTAATTGGTGCAACTGATCTTAGTGACTTGTGTGACCGATCACAAGAAATACCATGAGTATATGGTAACCGATCCTGGTAACTGATTTAACCGTTCCTGGTAACTTGTGTGACGGATCACAAGTGTTCCATATTAAGGTATAACTGATCCTAGTGACTGGTAGAACCGATTGAACCCATGAATGTGATTTGATATTTGATCAATCACATAGTTATCTTGGAATACAGATGAACCAATTCTAAACTTGTTTGGAAGTGTGGTATAATCGATTCCAAGATTGTAAATATGAAAGAGGATTTACAAATAAAAGATGTCAACATACTTTGAACACGAACAATAACTCTCATCTTTTATTGTTCAAAGATATTCCTTAATTACTCAAGGAGATTCCCAGTCCGAAATAAATTAAGAATCTTTTAATTAAGTTTGTTAGTTTTATATGCTTTAATTACCAGCATTTAAATGCATATCTCTAGAGAATAAAAATTAGTAATATGCATTTACTAAATGGAGATTTTATGTTAAGAGATTTCGAAAAATATTGGATAAATCATTTCCTAGAATTATGAAAACCGAATGAGCATTTATTGCATATCTTGAGAATACATTCTGTTTTGGAAATTCCTTGGTGTCCAAACATCCTTGGTCTATAAATACCTAAGTTTGCATTTCTAGCAAACTATCCTAAGATCCAGGCAAACTTCATCTTTTTGTTGTTTCTGGTGGAGCCGTCTATCCAGAGAGGAAAGTACTATAATTAGGCGAAATCTCTTACGACCGCTCGTTTAAAGACTTTCGTGGGATCCAGAAGCTCTACGAGTATCGTTGGTGGGAAATTAGATAATTACAGTTTATTAGTTTTCGATTGACTAATGGTTGTTGAACTTTGATTGCACCTAGTTTGTTTATTCTTGAGAATCTTCTCTTCTGATATAAGATTCACTCAAACTAGATTGAAGTGTCGATGGGATCTTTAGAACTGTTTGTAGATCTAAAGACATCTTGTAATAATCTAATGTTAATAGACTCCATTTTGTGCATGATTGATCACAAGAGATTCAAGTGGTGTTGTTCAGGTTTAATTGAACATTAAAGAAGATGAAGAAGATTTCTTATTGGTTTCTCATACCTTTGTGTCGCACAAACCATGATCGGCTGGGATCCAACTAGAATCAGATTTTTCGATTGATTAGTTGCATGATATCGGTAACACCTAATAGTTCTCTTGATATCTATTTTGATTGTTACAAATACGAATCTTATTGCTTAGGTAATAGAGATTGGATTGATCTAAGAAGTTTATTAGTTTAAACGGAAGAGCCTTTGCATATGACATGAGATATCTTTATCTGGAAAGAATTAATAGGGTTGTTACCAAACAGATTTGTTGTTCCCTTACTATTTGGAATACGATCCAAAAGAATTGTTCCAGTGCGTTCACTCATTAAATGTCAGAAGTGTATGGATATTGAAGAAACTTAGTGAAATAGGGTTAGTTGCTTGGTCTCAACTATACGAAGTTGGTTTAGATTTTGTACAATGGCTTAATTCTGAGAGTATTCAATTATGGACTAGGTCCCGTGGTTTTTATGTATTTGCGGCTTCCTCATTAACAAAATCTTGTTGTGTCTTTTACATTTTTATTTCCGCAATTATAATTGTTTATTATAATTAGAAGTAAAATACACAAACATTAACTCCGCTTTTCTTGATAGTGATCCTATAGAGTTTGATTTAGTCTGAACCTATTATCAAGTAATCACACTTTGATTGTTGTATTATCTCAAACTCGTATCCATAGACGATCACAAAAAGTATGAATATCGATTATCGTATTGGCTCGACTTTGTCCATAGACAATCACTTTCGATAAGAGGACTTATAAGTGGATAAATTAAAGATTATGGTATATTTGGGGTACCCTCATCTTTTCACTATAAGATTTGAATCTAATGGATGATTCAATTAACGTATTCAAGATTGCGAATACTCAAAATTTTAAGATGTCACCACTTCGCTAACTCATGGTTCGGGAGTTAAGGACATCAAGAGTGCATCTGAGTCTATCTCTGATGTTAAAGAAGATGCTGGCAAAGAGTTGGTAAAACTCCTAAAGCCTATCAGATCTCTGTCTACTAGAATGTTGTTATTAAAGACATAATATAAACTTCTTAAGCAAGAGATCAGAGAAAAATACATTCAACTAAATATTCTATCCAAAGAGAATATGGATCTCGCTATCAAAGTAGAAGCTCTTGATAAAATTACTCAAAAGCAAGAGATTCATTCGAAGACTCTGGCAAATGATTCTGTTGTGATTTTTTCTGATGAAGAAACTAAAAGTCCTTGCTCGAATTTTACAAATCATGAAAACAAGACTTGTTTGATCACATCTGAAACAGATCAAGACAATGGTAGTTTGTCTAACTATATCAAGTCAGAAGAGAATGAAAGGCTATCTTCTACATCTACTGATAATCAAACGAAATCTTATCCAAAGGAAACTTTGAACCGGTTCCGTGAGAAAGATCTTAAGGAATACAACTTTCAATCACTTGACATGAAACTTATACTTCTTAAAAATACTCTTGTAAAAGTATTAATATAAGTATCTTGTCTTAAAAAAACTGAAATATCGTTCCTCAGTAGAAGACAGAATATACCCCAGCCTGATAAAATCAATTCAAAAGAATCAGATGAAAGGGTTGATGATCACTTCTGGAAAAAGGTTCCACCATACTCATGTCGAAACAATCTTTGTTTACATGAAGGTAGATAGTCTCCCTAATAAACGCTTCCAGAAGAAAGGGAAGGAAATAATATATGCCAAGAGAAACAATCAGGAAAATTTTCCAATAATTATTTCCGATGATCAAGCTGATGTGCATAGTAAGGAAATCCATAAAATGAGAAAAACATATGAAAATCTCATTAACAAAATTAAGAGAGTTTTATCTATCTCTGAAAATTCTCACATCAGTCCATTTTATCCTCATTATCAAACTTATAGCACAAGGAAATATCACCTTCCTGGGAGAAAATACTTTGGGCGGAAACCTCCAAAGAGGAACACGAACTATGTTTCTGATACTCGTTGTAAACATGATAATGCTTACTCATATACAACTTAGTTGTATAGAGTTTGTGCACTCTCATCCAGGCTTGTGCTCATAACTTTTGGTATGACGAAGCACATAAAACGAGAGCACATGTTTTGTGTCTATATTAGAAAATATGTGACAATTTTTGGGTAACTGCGAATCCATTTTGTCTAAAATAATTTTTGTTCATGTTTATCATGATTTTCCATAATTAGGTTTTATTTGAAATTTTCGAATTTAAATAAACCTTCCAGCATGAGAGTTTCGGACACATGAAACAAAACATATTATTTATATATTTTCGGAAATCTTTGGGTATTTTCTGTCCGAAAGTTGTTTTTTCGTAAGAAAAACTCCTCTCTTGCTTGTATTAAGAAACCCTGAATAATTCTTATTAAATCCTTAAGCATGCCTCCAATAACTCGCAGTATTACAAAGGTAAATAAGGAAGAAGCTCAAAGAGTTTAAGGATTGTCAAGGAATCAATACGGAAAGGAAGAAGAAGATTATCTCAAAAATCATGTCTGATTATGAATATGATAGTTCTATTGGATCCCAAAATGAATCATGTTTGTTGGATTTCAACTTTCAAGAACCAAAATAAACCAAGTGGATACCTTCTGATAGCATGGTAAACTTTGTCAATGGTTTCGAAGAACTAAAAACTAATCTCATGATAAAGGTTCGAAATCAAGATTGTCTAAAGGATGGAATTGAAGAAACAAAAGATGATCTTGCAGACATGGGGGAACAAGTTGAAAAACTTGAAAAACAAGAAGTGGTTGCTGATAAGTATTTCGAGACGAGCTTAAATAGTTTGAACATTGAAGAAACCTCGGTGAACAATCAGAGCTCCACTAAGGACTAAGTAATATGATGTAATACTTGATCCAGAAAATAGGCATCAATGTATTAATTTATTTCGATATTTTTGTATAAGGTCTATTTTGAATAAAACTATCAATATTATTTATGAATAAAAATTATTATTTTATAATTTTTGTTTCATGTCCGATTACATAGCCTTTGTATGAATGTCTATATTTTTGCTATGTGATTTTCTGAGTTATGAGATGTTTGATTTCGGTTTTTATTAACCTTAATATTCGATATCATATGGTGTAGCCCTTATGATTTGTGTGGCTTTTTGATATAGCGGGATTAAGTTCTAGACCATGTTGGTAGGTTTTATCAAAGGATGATAAGGTGTTCTGATTGAAACTCATATGTGAAAAGTCACAATATGTTGAATCAATTTATGTTTACATAAGTTGTGTTTAGCATAACATATGTGTTTCGGGTTTTCAACTTTTGTTATTGGCACCATTATTTAAAATCGATTCAACCTTTCTCTAGTAAAGTTTGCTTTTGTTGTTGTTCTTTTGTTCTTACTAGAGGATGACAACACACAAGGGGAGAGTTCTTATTTGAACTTGCGCTTAATGGTATATATTTCTGGGGAGAAGTGGCTGCAGAAATTGAGGTCACGATTTTATTTGTTAGTTAATCGTTTTTCCTGTTTAAGAAAAGCTTGTTTATATTGCATTTATTTTTCTTTTGCTTAAAAAAATTTCGGTACAATTGATATGTTCCATTATTGTGTATGGATTGTTTATATGATTCAATTGTTTCCAGTTAAGAAAAACTGTGTCAATTTATTTGGCTTATGATTTGGTATCTGCTTTATTGTTGGGTATCAAGTGTCTTTGCTTAACGAAATTCGGTGCGATTACGGTGTTGTAATGTATATATTTCTTTCAATTGCTTCCGGTTAAGGAATATAAGTTTGCAAGTCAATTTATTTTGGTTTGTATCTATTATTTTTAGCTTAAAAAAGTTACGGGGTTATTTGTTTGGTCCAATTGATTTCGGTTAAGAGAAACTAAGTTAATTCTGATCTTAGTTAGACCTATCAATTGGAGGATTCGGTTATTCAAGTCTAATTGAATGCCTTGACAAGAAAAACTAGTAAACTAACCTAGTGTTTGTCTTTTCTAAAGAGAAAGGTCTAAGTTATTATATGAATAATTAGAGCCTGATGAGAAAAATAAAGTTAATTATGATATTTATTTTGTTCTTACAATTGATTTTTCTCATCAGGCTCTAATTATTCAGACAATAACGTATACCTTTCTATTTAGACAAGACAAACACTAGGTTAGTTAACTAGTTTTTCTTGTCAAGGAATTCGATTAGACTAGAATAACTGAATCCTCCAATTGATCATCTAACTAAGATCGAGATTAATTTAGTTTCTCTTATCCGGAATCAATTGGACTAAACAAATGACCCCGTAAATTTTTTAAGCCAAAAACAATAGATACAAACTAAAAAAAATCTTTTTTGACTTGCTGTTATTTTTCTTAACCGTAAGTAATTGAACAAATATAAAGATTACAACACCACAATTGCACTGAATTTCGTTAAGAAAAAACACTTAATACCCACCAATAAAGAAGATACCAAATCATAAGACAAAAAAATTGACACAGTTTTTCATAACCGGAAAAAATTGAATCAAATAAAGCAATACATACACAATAATGGAACATATCAATTGTACCGAAATTTTGTTAAGAAAAAGAAAAATATATGCAGTATAAACATGCTTTTCTTAAAAGGGATAAACGATTAACTAACAATAAAATCGTTACCTCAATTTCCGTAGCCACTTCTCCCCAGGAATATATATCATTAAGTGCAAGTTCAAATAAGAACTCTCCCCATGTGTGTTGTCATCCTCTTGCATGAACAAAAGAACAACAACAAAAGCAACCTTTACCAGAGAAAGGTTGAATTTGTTTTAACTAATGCGTGCCAATAGCAAAAGTTGAAAACCCGAAAGACATATGTTATGCTAAACACAACTTATGTAAGCATAAATTGATTCAACATATTATGACTTTTCACATATGAGTTTCAATCGGAACACCTTATGATCCTTTGATAAATCTTACCAATATGGGCTAGAACTTAATCCCGCTATATCATAAAGCCACACAAATCATAAGGGCTACACCATATGAGATCGACTATTAAGATTAATAAAAATCAAAATCATACATCTCATAACTCCGAAAATCACACAACAAAATATAGACATTCATACACAGTTATGTAATCGGAAACTATCACATAAAACAAAAATTATAAAATAATAATTTTATTCATAAATAATATTGATAGTTTTATTCAAAATAGACCTTATACAAAAATATTGAAATAAATCAATACATTGATGTTATTTTCTGAAACAGAGACTGATTTGAAAATCAAATATCTTTATAATTAATGTTGATATCTCATTCGCTTGATAGTAACAATTCTCCGAATTCCTTGAAGAGATCCTTGATCGAAGACTAATTCCTCAACCTTGAGTAAGTTAGGTTCTCCTTCGTTTAATATTTTCAGAAGTAATTCTTGTTTCTTGACAAGATGAGCTTGAACAAGTAGCGATTCCTCAAGAGAACGCTTCAACATTATGATCTCTAATTTTGTTTCTGCACAAGTTCGTGCTATTTTGTGAAACTCTTTTTCTTAATAGATCATGGAATATGAAAGATTGATATTATTGCAAGAGGTGGTTCCGTTTCCATTGGAGTTATATAACCCGGAAGGATCACAGGGAATTTTCTCATCATACCTTTCTGAAACCCTTGCAGAGAGCTTTGCATAGTAATCTGTATTGTACATAATTCTTGTTCCAAGAGGAATATACAAGATTTTTCTCCTTAAGAGATATAAAAGAAAACTGAAACTTTATATATCAATAGTTTCCAAAGGCTTGGTCATTGATTATGGAAATAAAAAATATTCTCCTTTAATATAGGAAAACCGAAATTTTTCGGTAATAAAGATTTTAAGAAAGTGCCTTCTAGTGAATATTTATATAGATCTCGCAAGTTTTAAACTATTGTGTTATATACACTAAACTCATCAAACAACAGTTTGAGCACTTCATGAGTCAGTGTATATAATCAAGATACTAAGTATCTTGTCGAGACAAATTATTCTCTTCAACAGTTGTTGAGAATCTTCCTTTATATGTTCTCTTATGGATCTTACTTATCTTATAAGACAGACCAAACTTATCATAGAAAATACTATCATCAAGATATGTAGGTATTACCTCATGTATTGATGAACTGGAGAATTTTCCATATTCCTTTTTGTTTAGTTCCACCGTCTTCTTCGATACCCATTTCCATGAGTTGCTAGTCTTTCGATCCTCTTTCCTCTTGTGATGTACTGTTCTTTGAGATCCCTTCTGAGGATTTTTGTGAGAACTCTTTGATCTGAGAAAATTAGAGTTATGTATGATTTCTTTCGAAAAATATCTCTTGTTACAACCTTTATTAGAAGTTATTTTCTCATAGCTTGAACAAGGTGATTGTTGACAATCTCTTAAAACATGACCTTTAATTCCACAATGAAAACATTATCTATAATCATGTTTATAATGTTGTGGAAAACTTTGATGTGAGTAGTTCATCTTAGAATTACCAGGAAAATACAGACGTTTTTTTAGAAGATGAAAATTTCTTTCAAGATTCTTTGATATCATCCTTCTTCTTTTTCAAGGAATAGGTCAAATCATATTTTATGGATTTATGGCATTGTATTTGTCTGCGGATGATTTTCTTAGGATCTCACTCCTATTTTCTTGATCCATGCTTTTACTTAGTTTCTCTTATAAGGATTGGATCTTCAAAGAAGATGTGATCTTGAGAGAGTCTAAATCTTCTTTCAGGGTAGTTAGATCAAGAATGATTTAATCGTTTTCAGCTTTCATGTAACACAAGTCTTCTAGAAGCTTTTCTTCTCTTTCTAATGCAAGAGTTAGTTCAGTTATACACGAGAGAAATTGTTCACTTAGTTCATTTAGATGTGATATTTTTATATTCACACAATACATATCTTCTTTATCATTATGAAGAGATTTTTCAGAGTCTGAATCATTGATTGTGAATACAGGGCTTAACTTAACCTCTTCTTGAGAACATTCAGACATATTTTCAGAAGAACTAGTGGAAGAAGCCTCTTTAAAACATTTGCTAAAATTGAACCCATAGAGAGACTTGCCCAAATCTTGTGATACATCAACTGAGTGTGTTTTCTTTTTCACTTTACCTCTCTGTAGGCTCATATATTATAGGTTGGATCGCAACAAACACATATTGTTATATTTTTTCGTGTTTGCCTGCTCTGATACCAATTAAAAAGACGAGGGTACCCAAATACACCACAATCTTTTGTTTATCAACCTATAAGTCCTCTTCCGAATGTGATCGTCTATGGACAGAGTCGAGACAATACAAAAATTTGGTTCACACTTTGTGTGATCGTCTATGGATACGATATCGAGACAATATAACAACAATATCACTTGTGTGATTGACTATGGATACAAGATCTAGACGATACAACAACAAAATTTGTACTTGATAATAGGCTCTGTAATAACCGAAAATCTATAGGTTCAATATCAAGTATTACAGAATTAACGTACTTGTGTATTTTACTTAATTATAATAACAATTATAATGTAAAAAACAAAGTAAAAGACACAGCAAGATTTTGTTAATGAGGAAACTGCAAATGCAGAAAAACCGAATACTCTCAGAATTAAGATGTTATACAAAATCAAATACCAACTTCGTGTAGTTGAGACCAAGTAGACTACCCCTAGCTAATTAGTTCCCTCAGTATCCATGCGCCTTCGACTTCTAGAGCCAAGCACGTGAATAGCAAGTCCTTTGGATCGTATTCCAAACAGCAAAGGAAGAATATGTTTGGTAACCACTCTAATCAATCTTACTAAAAGATAAGATGAGTCGTTGAAAAATGATCTTATGTTTAATCTAATAAACTCCTTTGTATGGTTATATCAATCTATTCAATAACTACCGAAATAGTCAAGTTTAGATTCCACCTAATCAATATAGTTCTCAAAGATAAACTATAGAGAATGCCGATCTCATGCAACTAATCAATCAGATCTATCAAAGATAAACTAATTCTAGTTGGATCCCATCCGATCAAGGTTTGTGCACTAAATCCACAATATATGAAAACTAATAAGAATTATTCTTCGTCTTCAAATATTCTATTGCCTTCAAATACCTGCACAACACCACTTGAATCTTCTTGTGATCAATCACACACATAACAGAGTCTGTTAAAAATGGATTATCACAAGATGTCTTTAGATCTAACAACAGTTCTAAAGATCCTGTAGATACTTTGATCTAGTCTGAGTGAATATTATATCAGAGGAGAAGATTCTCAAGAATAAATAAACTAGGTACAATCAAAGTTTCAACAACCGTTATTCAATCAAATCAAATCAAAAACTAATAACAATGCAATTATCTAGTTTCCCACCAACGGTACTCGTAGAGCTTCTTGATCCCACATAAGCATGTATACGAGCGGGCGTAAGAGATTTCACCTAATTAGGATACCTTCCTCTTCGAATAGATGGCTCCACCAAAAACAACAAGTAATGAAGTTTTCCTGGCTCTTAATATGGTTTGCTAGAAATGTAAACTTAGGTATTTATAGACCAAGGATGTTTTCACACCAAGGAATTTCCAAAACCGAAAATATTCTTAAGATATGCAATGAATTCCCAAATTTGGTTTTCCTGATTCCAATCAATGTAGTTCAATATTTTACGAAATATCTCATAGAAAATCTCCAATAAGTAAATGCACATTATTAACTTTTATTCTCTAGAGCTATGCATTAATTGCTGGTAATTAAAGCATATAAAACCAAAAACCTTACTTAAAAGATTCTTAATTTATTTCGGTATAGGATCAGCTTTAGTACTAAGGAATATCTTTGAACAATAAATGATATGAGTTAATTCTAATGTTCAAAGTATGTTGACATCTTTTCACCGCAAACCCTAAATCCGAAACTATACAAGTTCACGAAGAAAATATGTAATTCATGGAAAAACGGATTTGCATCTTGGAATTGGTTCTACCACACTTCCAAACAAGTTTAGAATTGGTTTTACAAAAATTTCAAGACTACTATGTGATCGGTCATACCAAGTCACAATGGTTAATTGTGATTGGTCATATCAAGTCACATACATGGGTTCGAATCAGTTATACCAATCACATGGATCGGTTCTGTTAGAGCAATGCTCGGTCAAACTCGCATGCGTTGCTATCTCAAGTATGTTTGTCAATCTTAGTGATCAAAACTATATAGTCTTGATTTCTATTCTACTATAGCTAAGGTCTCGGACTATGATAGAAAGTGTAATTGAGCTCAATAACTCCATGGCGATCATCATACAAGACGAAGGACTACTCAAGGAACCAGTGGATCTTCATCGACTAAAAGGTATGTGGAGACTTTAACTCTATCACTCAAAAGTCTATCTACTCTATCTCTTGTCTTGAGACAAAAGCCGTTTTACTATATAGACTAAGAATACGCACATGTAACATTTCGATCTGAGTATATCTCGCTTATCTATTTCTCGAAATATGTGTTGGTAAAGCTTTCGCTTTATCCAAGTTCATCTTTGCCTAGTGACTAAAGTCATGTTATGTTTCAATCACTTTGGAAATCGCTATGACGAAAACTAGTTCGTGAAAACAACTATATGACGTCCTCTGAGAATGTTTCAATGATTGAAATGAGAGTTTAGACTATATAACCATTGTGGGATATAAACATTGTTGTGGCAACACATATATGTATAAGTCCTTAACAATTGAACCGAAGTTTGCGAACTTTGTTGATCAAGTGGAACCGAACGTGAGCAAGAACTCAGTCCGCGAATCGGCGAAGTTCTCGAACCCAAGAATATCTGCTGAAGTTGAAGCTCAGGTGCAGTAAGCGAACCCAGTACGTAAACTTACGGAATTTCTCATTCCGATAAATTCTGCTGGAGTTTATTAACTTCAACCGGTTAGCTTGAGTCCGCGAACTCAGTCCTCGAACTCAAGAGGTTATGTTTGAAAACGTTGTTCGTGAACTTATTCTAAATTACTAAGGAATACTTTTGCAAACCGTGGCTTTATAGTTCATGATTAATGATTCGAGTGAATCACAACATTTTTGATTCAATTTTGTCTCTTGTAGTACTTGAGATTTCATAGCAATTGAACAACTCTCTAACTAGTTCATTTGAGTCATTTGGACTAGTTATGGTGAATAAGAATATGGTTGATATGAAAGTTATCATTTAACTAACCATTTGGTTGACTAATATTGAACCAACCATTGTACACATTTGGGTACAATTACACGAACTCAAAACGTCAAGTACATGTGTGTATGACAAGCTAAGTTTTCGATCTAACGGTTGAGAGATATTAGCTTGTATCTAATCAGGTTTTCATCTAACGGTGAATATTGAATGCTTTGTTACTAAGCTAACATTGATTGCAAACCCTGATTTGAAAGACTATATAAGGGAGAACTCTAGCAACTGGGAAACCTAATCCCCACACATTCTGTGTGATACTAGTTTTCTAAAACTAGAGTCGATTCTCCTTTAACCTTTGGTTTTCTTCTTCTAAAACCAAGTTAAGGACTTAAAGACTTCATTGGGATTGTGAAGCCAGACCAATACTACTTATCTTGTAGTTGTGCGATCTAATATTGCTATTTCTATCGTACGAGTACAATTGTAATAATTGGCTTGAAAGTTCTATCTCCGATAGGCAAGATAAAAGTAGTCACAAACATCTTCGTCTCATTGTTTGTGATTCCTCAATAATCTTCTTCGCAACGTCGATTAAGTTTATTATGAGGTGATTGATGAAACTGAGCTGTTCTTCGAGAATATAAGTCTGGTTTTATCAATTTGTTCCTGTTCACCTTGATTTATCAGAAAACGGAACAAAACCCATAGGTTTATTCGTGGGAGACGAATTTATCTGTTACCTGTATACTTTTCTGTGTGAGACAGATTTGTTTGCTAAAGTCTTCGACTTTGGGTCGTAGCAACTCTTGGTTGTGGGTGAGGTCATCTAAGGGAATCAAGTGCGCAGTATCCTGCTAGGATCAGAGGCGTATGAGCATAACTGTACCTTTGATCAGTGTGAGATTGGTTGTGGTTCAACTACAGTCCAGGCCGAAGTTAATTTGGAGTAGGTAAGTGTTTGTAGCGGCTTAATACAGTGTATGTTTAATCTGGACTAGGTCCTAGGAGTTTTCTGCATTTGCGGTTTCCTCGTTAACAAAATCCTGGTGTCTGTGTTATTTCTTTTCCGCATTATATTTTTATATAATTGAAATAATGCAGGTTGTGCGTTGTTCAGTCGATTAGAATATCTGACCTTATTGGTTGTTGATTTAAATCGATTGACACTTGGATATTGGTCTTTGGTACCATCCAAGTTATCTCTCTTTGATTAGGCTCGCGAATTATATTTTCTTGAGTAAATCAAATCGAGAGATTGAGATAATAACTCCTTGAGTATTTTCTATTGATTGAGTCTTGTTGATTCTCTAGAAAATAACTCGGAGTTTTCCATACAGATTGCTAATCGAAATATTGGGCGAAGTTGTTAGACCCCGGATTTTCAGGTTCTACCTAAACATGGTACCTACTTGTGATCGGTCACACCAGTCACTAGGATCGGTCATACCAATTATAAGGATCGGTCACACAACCTCTTATGATCGGTCACACCAATTAGAACGATCGATCATACCATCTCTTGGTGATTATTTAGGATCGGTTACATCAATTACCAGGACCGGACATACCAAATCATAAGTCTAGGTATTGTGATCGGTTATACCAAGATACATAACCTGAGTTAAGATTGGTTCCACCAACTCACACATATTGGTCACCAAAGAATATGCAACAAATAGCCAGACCAATATACCTACTGATTTCCCTTTCAATTCATGAAACGAGTTCACGAACTTACTTTCTTTATACAAATGTAAAACATTGTTTCCTAGGATTAAATCTTCACCGTAAACCCATTCACATAATCATAAAATTATATACAAGATTATGACGATGTCATATCTACAAAGTTCAAAATATATGCATTATACTTCGTAATATAATTCCTTAATACTATGCCATACTATTATGATCATGTCTATCTACTAGGGTATTATTTATATACAAGCTTCGCATGTTATGTTTTCAATATAGCATGACTTGAAAGATACATTAGGAATGGAAACAAGTTCAAGTCAATATTACTAACCTCAAGTGGAAGGATGATGTGGTCATTGTAGTCGTTACTTATTCTCATTCTTCAGGTATTCGGAGTAATACTTGTATGTATCAACATTCCTAGACTTTCTAGTCTAACCTAAACGAAGTTGACTCTAGTATTTAATCAAGCGACTCTAGATAATTTTTGATACTAAAATATGACAACCAAACTTGACATACCAACGCTTGGTGGGTGTTGATGTGGAAAAACGATTTGCTGGTTTTTTAGAAAGTGGAGAGACGGCCGTACGGACGGAGACTCCTCAACCGAGCAAACTGCTTAACCTCAAATAGATGCACTGCACGGGAGTGATTTGAGTTCGAGAGATCAATCTATAGGACTCCGGCCTAAACCAATAAATGGTCGTTTCATAGTCAATTAGGTCACAAAGAGGAAAGAGGGTTGATCTGTATGAGGGAAGCTGAGAAGTGTGTGAGATCAATGATGATCTAGGATTATGAATGCGTTGTAGGTTTCTACAAATGAACTATTGGGTTCGAATAAGTTTGAATTCTGCTCAATCGAGAGAGATTGTTGCTCACACAATGATTCTTGGTTAGACGATGGATTTTTTCTATCAAAAACTAGTATCTCTTCAATCGTGGATTCAAAAACTTATTTATATTGCTAGAATGTAGACACATTGATCTTCAATAAGTGTAACGGTTGCTCGAGTAAAAGATTGGGAAATCGTGGTTTAACCAGTTCCAAGTCGTGCGGAGACTTGGTTGATTGTCCACCCACTACTTTGCCAACTCCCTCAACTGTTTGCACAAATTACCCATATTTCTCATCGTGGATGAACACACGTGCCGTAGGCTGCCAGACCAAAACCCTAATTAATATCCCCCCATGTGACGTGATTGATGTCTCACGAATGTGGAGTCTGCAAGGCAGACGTGTATTTAATTACTCAGTTGTTGACTTGATTAGGCGATGAGTCTAAGTATTGTTCAGTCGAGCATGATTGTCGAATGCTCTATGATTCATGGATTAAACATGTCTGCTGGGACGTATAGTTCTTGAATAAATGTTGATAATTGAATTACCATAATGAATATTGATAGTTTGAGCAAATATTGCTCGTCCGAGCTAATATTGCTCAATTAATGAATTATTGAATATTGATAGTTGAACCAATATTACTAGTCTCATCTGAGCAAGTATTTCTCGTTCGACGGATCACCGAATATTGATAGTTGAATCAATATTCCTCGTACGGGCAAGCATTACTCATTTAGTAAATTATTGAATATTGATAGTTGAATAAATATTCCTCCTCAGAGCAAATATTGCTCGTTTGATGAATTATTGGTAGCATGACCAATTAAAATATTGGTAGTTGGACCGAATATTGGCAGTTGGACCGAATATTGTATAATTAATTTAAGATGTTGATTGCTGGATCAACATAAAATTATTAGTGTTTTAAACTTGCTCAGAATTATGATTTACGGAGCATTCAGTTCGAAACCCTAATTTTGATCAATTGCTGATCAATTGATAATTTACTGAAAATCAATCACTGAGTGAAGGAGGAACCGGCTACATGGGATGATGGCCGACCACGTATCTCCCAGGTGTTCGAGTGAGCATGCACCAAAGTCCTTTGTTGACCAGTTGGTGAAAGGATGATTAAATGTTTGTTTAACCATTTATCAAAAATAGTGCTCGTCTGAGCGTTAGGTAATAAAACCTAATTATTGAGAGATGAGGGACCGGCCAAGGGATTTGAAACCGGCCCTTGGTGGTCTTGGGACCAGCTGGTGGTCAATTGAGCAAATTCCAAGTTGATTGGAAAGAGTTTGAACCCAATATGAACTGTTGAAAGCTAGGTCAATGCCAAAGATGGTAGATTTCGTACTAAAACTGCATATAATAATCTCTCATTGAGAGGGGGACATTCTGAATTCTACCTTATGGCTCAAACTTTGGGCTGTTAATACCATCAAGAGTAAAACTCTTTGCACAGAAGGCGTTGAAAGGAGTCCTTCCCGTGAAGTTAATTTTGCACCAGAGAATACACATATCAGATTTAATCTTCCCTGGATGCAAAATGAAGAAAGAAAGAATTATGCACTCATTAATCTCAATTTAATACGGTATGGTCTCAACTAAACGTGGTGAATCAACTATTTCAAAACTTTACCTTTATTAAGTGGGTAAGATATTGGTTGCAATTGAATCCTTTTAAAGATGATTTTACTAGAGCTGAATCATCCCCAGAAATTGCTTGCATGATTTGGTCACTCTTGGCCAGCAGGAACTCAATTGTTCACAACGAAAAAAATCGAAGAACCAGCTTCAATTTTGGCGAGAGATAAAGCGATGCTACATGTGTAGAATAATCAATTATATCTTTTGAATATTTTCACAATCATCCATACGTCTGAAATTTTTGGTTAGATCTCTTCGCCTCCAGATTAAATCGAAATCAATTGTAATGGGGCTTGGAATTTATCTTTAGTGAATGGAGGAGTGAGATTTGTCGTTAGAATCTACTTGCAGAAGCAATCTATATTTCTTGTGTTTCTGCGGAAATGGCAGAGATTCGAATAATCGGAGAAGCCATGAAAAAAACTTGGGAGAGAAAAGACGAACAAGAAATGATCGAGAGTGATGCCGAAGGAATCATGCAGAAAATAAATCGGAGGGATTTTTGTGGAGACTACAGAAGCCAAGCAATGTTATGAGATATCGAACACCTAAGTTCTAAGTTGAAGAAAATTCTCTTCATTTTGGTTAACCGCCCCAACTATGGGTTGCCCATACTGTATCCCCATGGGAAAAAACAAATCAAACAGCTGACCATCTCTAACAGCTGACACTCCCGGTCTGGCTTATGCCATCTCGTAGTGGGAGTGTATTTGTGTTATCGGTCCTTTACGATTTTGCTTAAAAAACAAAAAAAAAAAAGAATCCTTATTTGCTTTCTTATTCTTCAACAATGGTGTTGCACGTTTTATCTGCATAACATATATGCATATGCTGGGATTTGTTTCTGAAAACAATATATGGTTTGATTGATAACATTGATAAGATACTATGTTGTGTAGAGTATACATCAGAATTCCTTATCGCATAGTATCTATATATAATATTGTATGTTGGAAGCATGGGATGAGATTGGATCGAATCGACCCTCTGCTTATATCCTAGTCTTTGGTCCTGTAATAACAGGGTAGCAAGTAGCAACCATGATGCATCTATGCACATGGTAGGATTGAGAAGAGACAATACACCATCACATGGGACTTGGTACTTGGAGTGGCCAGTGCGAGAGATCTATAGAGATTATTTTTATTCTCTGGAGCCCAAAATTCCTAGCCAACTCTAAATTTGCATAATCACCATATTGAGAGGAATCGTGCATACATATGGCAAACAAATGTAATGAAGCAATACCGATACGCTAGCATTTGAATGATTCCACAACTAGGACTGCGTTGATGACTAAATTATAGGTTAGCAGTATTATTATTGGTAATGACGAGTAAAGACTAAATGCCACGTACTAATCTCTTGGAGGTGGTTTTGGTGGGGTATCCTTTGGCCGACTTCTTGTCATTTTGGTTGAGTTCAATATACGAAAATGATTAACCTCCCGCGGGTTAGGTCCCGCGGGCCATCCCGTGGATGGGTTTTGTGAGAGAGTGGGGGTGGGTCCTGCCCTTAGCTCACCCCTGCAAATCCGCCGGTCCCAGGGGTTTCCCTGTTTTTGTTTCAGGCGGGATACACTGCAGGATCCAGCCCGCGGTAGGTCTATCAGTTCCGTTCAATATATGAATTTCTTGTATGTATTTCTTTTTTGTTCGGGACAGCAAAGCAAGGACCCAGGTAGAAATTAGAATATGGGTTAGATTCTCCTGGTGAGACCATACATTGTCGTCATTCAAAGAGTAAGAAATCGGTTGATTAGGATCTTTAAGCTTTGATTAAGTGGTTATAGTTTACCTAAAAACGAGTTGATGGCGTGTTGTGTGTTCCATGCAAGAAAGAGAGATCTGCCAAAGACTAGGAAATTGTTGGGCAAATCAGATCAGGACATACAACTAATAAGATCGGTAGCAGTTGTGCGTTGGTCCCGGCAAAAACTCCTAATGATGCAATTGCAAACGCACCATATAATTCTTGTTTGTTAAACATTTTTTTTTTTAACACACTGGCCTCCGGGGTCATGAAATGAAATGTGAGGGGGACCAATCCCATAAACTCCTCTCGATGTAGACAACAAAGCTAGACAATATATCCTACGAAACAATTACCCCCTGCCGCTATGGATCCAAAAAACGAAAAAACACCGAGGGTTAAGAAATATGTTATACCCTGTGTTGAACATCCGGACCTTTACAATATTAAGGTAATAAATGTTTCCAAAGCATATGATACATCAGGTATGTCCATCGACGAAAGGTCATCTTCCAGTCAGTGACCAAACAGCTTGTCTTCCATCCGCGCAGATGCGACTAACAGTTCCTACATTGAAGAAGCAAGAAACCACGGTGGGGACGCATCCCTGGTTCCCAAGCTCAGCTATCTGTATTAGGATCCTACTTGCCCGAAAATGATATACATTCCCGCTCTTTTCCCCCGTTATCTGTCAAGCATCTATTAGTTAAATTCAATAATAATAAAACTTCCTGGTAATTTCAATTCAAGAATCAAGGACTAAGAATGACGATAGCTAATAGGAGAAGGGAGACTGATGTAATAGGAGAAGGGAGCGGCGGAAGTGTAGCACTTCCCCTGATTGCGAGACTGATGTAGTTTGTTTGTACTTGTTATCCACGGGCGATGCCATCAATTTTTCCTCTGATACGTCTTTGAATGAAATGAAATGTCTGACAAAAAAAATTTAAAATGAGGTGGTAATAGGGTCCCAATGTGAGTCACCTTGGTAGCGGCTGTCATTTGAACTTTTTTGATAATTGTCAAACATGGTAGGTTCAGACTTCAGAGTCTTCATGAGTAGTCGTGGGTGGCCTCACATGGAATTGTAGTAGCACTCGCCTGGAAAATGAATCTCGCAATTTATCTTTACTGAGTGGGATCCATTTCTCATATATAAATATTACATCGGTGACTAAAGAATAAATGACAACTCGAAAAAGGAAAAGACAGCAAATCAATTTCTAAGAACAATTGCGATGTTTTCAACTTCAGATACACAGCCTAAATAATAACAATTTAGTTAATAAAAATAAATAAATAAATAAATAACAGAAGAAAACAAAAGAAAAGAAAAAGAAAGAGAAACGGTTACAATTACAAATAGGTTTAGCAATTCAAAAGGGTGTTGGTGCCCAGCTTGTTGCTAGGCTATCCACCAACTTTTTGTAATCTGAACTTTAAAGGCTTTTTATATATATTACAAATTTGAAGGAGTAAACAACATAGACCTCAAAGCTGACATTTGGCACCAAATGGGAGAATGAAAAAGAATAACCCCAAGTAACAACAACAACAACAACACCACCAACAACAGAACCCCTAGTAGTAAGTAAGCTTACATAACTGCAAGCATTACATGCATGGCAAGTAGGAGAGACATAGAGAACGAGCAAAGCAATATCATAACAGGCATGGTAAGAATAATGGAGTACAATTCCTTTTTCTCCCTTCGTGTCAATGGGTTTTCTTTCGGTTAGCTTCAATCCCAACCCCAACTTGGTGTTTTCATCTATCTCTCTTCTCTTCTCTTCCAGCTTTATTCTGAGAATTTTCTTCGGCTTTTTGGTAGTCTGTTCATCTTTAGGAGGAGCCAACTTTGGTAATATCTCTGCTAGAACGGTTATATTTCATGTGACTCTTAACAAGCTGACCTGCTGAAATTGCGGACATCAGAGACAGCTCCCCAGCAAGAACTGACCCAGCAACTATGGTCGCCAACAGTCTTGCATTTGATCCTGGATTTTCTTTGTGTGCACCCTTTACCCCAAGTAGGTTCAGACATGCTGACTGGGATGAAAGCGCTGTTCCACCACCAACTGTACCAACCTGAAAAAAAAGCAAAAGGAGAAAAAGAAAAACAGTTAAAAACCAACTTCAACTCTCAAAGATGTGCAATATGTGTTCCTCATTATATGATATTTAAATTGAAATGTCTACTTCACTATCACATTGCAAGCTTATTGATCTGATTGTAACTACCTTTCATTCATCCAGTAAAAGTACATCCAAGCCAACTTGAAGGAAAAGAATGGAAGTTTGGCAAGAAAGGAATGATTTCTATAACGTACTACTGTATTTATTAGACAAAACACTGCCAACTAAATGTTTAAGACAATCTGTACATGATTAGAATCTCTGAACTCAACCTAAGTTTCTTCTTGGACCCATCACATACTTCCTAACTCTTCATGACTGGTGGTTGAGTAGAATCAAGTCCAGTTAGTTGTTGCCAGTATCCAATAACAGGCAATAAGCTGTTTAATAATTCAAACTTCAGGTAGTGTTTGTTTTTCTTTTAAGCCATCTAATCTAACTTGTGAGAGTTTTACTCATTCAACCAGTCTCTTTAAAGGGTTAAAGTTTTACATCAAGTACATATCAAGTCAAAACTATAAGCTAAGTTGAAATAAAAACCATATACAAGTTTATTTTGTCAAACACTCCTAAGGATAAAGATACCATTATTAATTTGGATGCCACAAAAAAAAGCACCTACAAGTACGCATGTTTAAGTCTATATAATAAAAGCTTACCTCGATGGAAGGCATGGTGACAGAGACGTGAAGATCTTTTCCACCATTAACAGCTTCCATCATGGTGATGCAGTGAGAGCTCTCTATGTTTTGTGCTGGATCCTGTCCAGTGGCAATGAAGACAGCAGACACGATGTTGCTGGCATGAGCGTTAAATCCACCAAGAGAACCAGCAATGGCAGAACCAGTCAAGTTTTTTAGCATGTTAAGCTCTACCAAAGCTGGAACTGTGGTCTTCAACACATTCCTCACCACTTCATCCTTGATAATTGCCTCGCACACAACCGATTTACCACGTCCTTCAATCCAGTTCACAGCAGCTGGTTTCTTATCGGAACAAAAGTTCCCTACAAAAGAATCCAAAGAAAAATCAAAAACCATAGATGCAAAAAAAAAAAACAAGCAAAAAAGTTATACATCACCAGATAGATTACAGACAGTCGGATACAATCTGGTAGGCATGACGGAGGTCACAGGATTCAGAAAGAGAACGAACCAGATATTCCGATAACATCCATGTCAGGAAAATCAGCTTGAAGAAAATCCAAAACATTCTGAACACCTTTAGAAACCATGTTCATCCCCATTGCATCCCCTGTGCTACAGCTGAATCTCATGTATAAATTTTTGCCAGCAATAGCACATTGAACTTTTTGGAGTCTTCCGAATCTGCTAGATCTGTAACCATATTGACAATAACATCAATCAGTACAAAAACGAAACAAGTGTCCACCCTTACCAAGCCAAAACAAATTGCGCCTTTATAAAAAAATTATCTCAAACTTCATACGTCAAACCCTAAATCTCAAATTAACACAACTTTACCGTAGTAAAAGAATAGAATCTCAATCACGTACACAAATCTAACCACCGACAGATTCAAATCAAAATTTTGCTAAATTGAGGTCATAATGAAAACGATAAATTTAACCCAAATAAAACGAAACTTCCAATCAAAATTAGCAAAAATCAGACACACTCAACAAATCCACGGAACTGTACAAATTTCATAAGGGAAAAAAAAAAGAAAAAAAAAAAACTTACTTGTTAAAAACGTGAGCCAAGGTATCGAAATTGTTAAGATCTTCCATAAAGAATTTGAGCTCAGAAGCTCTTTTTGCAGTGCCAAACCTAACAACAGGTGCTCTTGTCATAGCATCTTGTAACAGAACACTAGTAGCACCCCCAGAAACGTAAATCGCTTTACACCCACGGTTTGTACTAGCAATCAAACAACCTTCAGTAGTAGCCATTGGTACTGAATATTCTCTCCCATCAAGTAACAACGGACCAGCAATACCAACAGGTATCTGAACATATCCAACTGGCATTTCACAACATTGCCCTAAAATTGATTCATAATCAAATCCTTCCAACGGTAATCCATCTAGAGATCTTCCTGTCATTCTTTGCAACGCTTCTCTTCGAATCGAAGCTGCTCTTTTACAATCCCCTAGCTTAGATTCCAACGAATACGATGGTAAATTCCCTGAAACCACGGATTTAATGACTTCTTCATCTTCTTCGGACGAAGGTGTAATCAATGGTGGTAGAGAAGGAGCAGTGGTACAATCATCAAGAGAAGCAGGACACGGCCCTGGACGTTTCCTATCATCTTCTTCAATAAGGAATTGATGATGTTCATTTTCGTTCTCGTCTTCTCTAGTAGAGACAGATTGAACGAAATCAATACCAAAAAACCCTAAAAGATAAATAAAAGAAGCGATGAGAGAAACAATTGCAGCAATTTCAGATAAAGTAACGACATGAAGAGGTGTTGACGAACGGATCTTCTCACGCCATCGATGTAGAAGGAAGTATGCGACTGAGAAGAATAAGGTGAAGAATACACCGTTTGTTAGGTATAGAGGTAAAGGTAATGCATCTGACGCTTTTGGTGATCTAGGTGGTTGTTCTTGTAATGGTCCTCCGCCTCTTTTTCTTATGTCTTTGTTATCAACGACGGTCTTCATTTGATGGAGATTTGTGAGGGAAGAAGGGCGTGGTGGTTTGCTGGTGGTCATGGTGTTTCGCCGGCGAGTGTCCATGAAGGGGACTTACTCCGGCGAAAGAATTGAAGGTGAGTAAGAAAGAGAATGGAGGATCGTTAATTTTGTGCTTTCTAATTGGGGGAAATTGAAACTGAGGAGAGGAGTTATTTTAGGGGCGAGATTTTATAGATGGGGAAGGAAACGGAGGGATTTTCCTTTTCCTTTTCATTTTCTGATTTTACTTTTTTAGATGAGGAATTTCACTTTAAGACAATAAACACGTGTGGTGTTTATCTAATCTAACGGTGGTGAATGAAACTAAGTAAGAGATACAACTAAGAAAAGGTTTTCGTTCGTCTGGTTTTTTTAGCACGCATGTAATGACGCGTTTTTTATACGTGGGGAGATTAATTGGTCAAAATCAAAAAGACAACCATGATGTATACTCCATCCGTCCCTAATTAGATGAGCTATTTGGAGTTTCCACAAATTTTAAGGCAGAGAGTAAAGTGGGAGTATATTTAAGTATTTTTTACAATTATACCCTTATGGTCAATAATTAGTAAAATTTAGAAACGATTTATCTCTTAAACTATACCACGGTTTTTTATAAACTTTATACCGTTGAAAGCATTTTAAAATACCTACGCAACGAATATAAACATGACTATCAAATTATACATATTTCCTATAGAAAAAATAATCAATTAAAATGGTAGTTTTAGAAATATCCCTTTGGTTAGTAAAATAGTTTATCTATTTGTGGACAAAACTAAAAACCAAGTAGTTCATCTAATTAGGGACGGAGGGAGTATAGTACTAATGGATAATGGCACGGGATTTTTGTGGGGGCACTGGTGCTGAGCTCTATCAACTTGCCTAACCATCTTAATGTTTTCTGTTGCGTACCATCTTAATAGTTCACTAAGATGTGTGTTTTTAGTATGGCTGATGCCTACACCGGTGTATTGGGTCCATAATCACCAACAAATTTCTTAATAGGAAAGGAATATATGAAATACCAAATTTATAGTAAACTGAATAAGATAGAGCTAAGAAGCAATTGGTATTTGTATTTTATATGTTACGCATTCTGTCCATTTTTTTGATTAGCTAATGATTGTGCAACAATAAAATTTATGCACCGGCTCATGCCAACTCCAAGTGATATAGTTAACACTCTAACAACACAAATTGGATGTTAAATCGACAACCAAATGAGCCATGGATAGACACTACAGATAAGATGGTAAAATCTCGAAACCAAAGTTGTAACTTGTGCAATAATGGCACGGCATTTTTGTAAAAGTTTATAATCTTGACAGGGACATTTTGGTGGTGGTGGTGGTAGCCGAGGTGCTGGTGATAGCTGTAGTGGAAGTGCCGGCGATGATAGCCGCATGGACTTTCATGAGGGCAAGGCATAAATTACATTTCTGAAAGCAACCGTGAATCCAAATGACTATTAATCCATAAAGAAAATTCTCTTAATGAGATTATTACTTGTGAAATCATCTTCTTTATTTATTATTCTGTTTTTATTTTTATTTTTATGAAGCACAAAATCATATAAATGAAATACGAATTTACATCACAATTTTGGCAAAGTAAACATGAAAATATGGGCATTGCGTCAAAAAAAATTAAAAAAAATGATAAAATGGACACGTCATCTGCGGACACTCCATTACCTACCCTTCATGATGAACACGTGTTAAACACATGGACACAATTAATAGTTCTTTTTTTCTCCTTCTTTATCAGCAGAGCAACTAAGCTCTTTCAGTCTCATACAATACTCGATATTAATATTGATACAATCAGTACATGGTAAAATTATCTTGGACATCATTGATTTATTACCTAATTCGGTTTTCTTTTAGTTGTTGAATGATATGAAATAATGATTGAGGTGCCGTAATAATAGGAATTTGAGAATCGTGCAGTGTAGTCAAAATCGCTCTCCAAGGCCGATTACTCGCCGAGTAATCGCTACAGGCTATATGACCGAGGCGATTTCCGATTCCAATCCACTTCAGGTTTTTAGCGATTAAGGCGGACGATTTTACCGACTTGGGCCAATTTTTCAGCAAAACGAGTTAACGACTTTTCCGAATTCGCCTTGCATGCACTAAAATCATAAAATAATTTTTTTTATAACCCCTTAGATGGGAGTTATCAAATAGAAAAACCTCTAGATACAAGATAAATACGTTCAATGTAACAATATTACACACTTAATTACATGATAGCGTTAAAATTTTAATTTTAATTAGGTACAAATCATGACTTATGAGAAGCAATATATAAGTCTCTAATAAACAGTTTACGAGTATTAGACCGGATTTTGGCGATTTCCAAGTACGAGCTTATTGCTCCTCGCTCCAAGCTCCCAACCGAGTAGGAGCGAGGAACGATTTCAACTACTTTGGAATCGTGTACATCTTAATTTTGGGTTTGAATTCATTCCCAGTGGCATTGAAGAAGGCGGTGATGCTTCAAGCAGAGGAAGTTGATTATTTGTGCATGATTTGTGAATATAAATGATTTGATGTATCTCCTGTATGGTTTTTGTGATGATTTGACTAGAATTGAAGGAGGGTGAAAAACCTGCCACAACCTAATTGTGAAAGAAGAGGTGTTAATTAATTGACGAAGATGATAAAATTGCAAGAAGGTGTTATTTAATTGATGAAGATCCAGAAACAAAAAGAGGAAGAGGATCGATGGAAAGGAGAAGAATCGAGAAGAGATAGATTTAGATTTAGAAAGAGAAATTGGGATCAGGTATTTTCCCCTGGATTGAGCGATAATAACGAAAACGTATACAATAGTGTTAAAAACACGGAGGGATAGTGTTATCTTTTCCTGTGCGACAGGGGAAGAGGAGAATTTTCATTTTCGCTTATATTATAGATAGGGTATATGCCTGTGACTTGTGAGTGAAAAGTTCAATGGACATTACCATGAGTTGTACTTATGGCTGCACGTTGGTGGGTCGATTCCGTCTACCGACCCGACCGCAGACCGATTTTTAAAAGTAAAACCATAACCGAGCTCACCAAGTCATTGTTCGAATTTAAATATGTTTGAATTGGTCAGGTTTGCTAAAAAAAAATCTTTGGTTTTTACTATAGAACTTCAATAGATTTTAAATCTTTTAAATTATTTTTCAATTTTTATTGAAATTCAGTAAAGTCACGAGGAACTCATTTCGAATTTGATGACAAAATCGAAATTTGGCTTGCAGTAGCATAAAAAATAAGTCTTTTATCACTTAACACTTTTCAGAGGAGTGTTTACAAAATTAAATTCAAAATATGTGTTTTGGTTGAGATTAAAATACATGTTTAATGTTCGGATTATCATACCTAACCACTTTACTAGACATGCATATATATATATGAGTTCATCATATTTGGGGTATATGTGGTGAATTTTAACAATTTTCAATCGACCATCTCAATCCAAGATTTTGTACTCGGTCTAGACTTAAAAGTACAGTTCAGCATTCAGCTTTCATAAACAAAGTTCGAACCCAAGTGCCAAACAAATCTTCGGTCAGGACGGAGCTTGAGCTTCAGCCAAGGCGAAGACGAAGCTCAATCTTTGACTAGGGAAAGACAAAGATCAATCATAGGTCCAAGAAGAAGATGAGACTTCATATTGAGAGAAAGATGAAGCTCAAGCTTCGAGAAAGATGAAACTCAATCTTTGAGCAAGATAATGCTACGTCTCCATCCAAGAAGAAAACTAATTGCCTAATCCAAAGCTCATCCTTAGGTACAAGACGATTCTCGAGTCTACTCTTTAGCTAGGACTCGAGCTTACACTTAAGATGATATTTATACTTAAGTCTAAGACAAGGCTCGAAGTTAAGCTCACCCAGAAATCAAGCTAGCATTTTAACACAACCCGAAGTTCAGTTTCAACGAAGACGAGAATCAACCTTAATATGTCCACCGTGTCTGCAGTAAGTCATGGCATCCCAATGACAGAGTCTCACGGTTTAGCTATCAACGACTATGTAACGTTACTGAAAAAAGGAGAGGGTAAATAGTACACCACCAACTTCTTCGTTCGGGAACCTATGTAGACAATCCTGGTACATTCGATTTCGAAACTATAGTTAAGATTGTTTTAACAAGGTAAACCTAGTTGAAAAAGCGGAGGTCTAACAACCACACCCAATATTTTGAATTAGCAATCTGTATGGACAAACTCCAATATACCTTCTAGAGAATCAACTAGACAGTCAGACTCAATCCAGATAAAAGTATATCAAAGAGTTTATATCTCTCTCACTTGATTTGATCTTTACTCAAGCAAATAGAAATCTGAGAGTCTTTATCAAATACAAGGAGATAACTTGGATGGTACCAAAGACCAATATCCAAGTGTCAATCAATTTAAATCAACAACCAAAAGGTCGGATATTCTAATTGATTGAACAACGCACAACCTGTATTATTTCAATTATATAACAAAATATAATGCGGAAAAGAAATAACACAGATACCAGAATTTTGTTAACGAGGAAACCGCAAATGCAGAAAAACCCCGGGACCTAGTCCAGGTTAAACATACACTGTATTAAGCCGCTACAGACACTAGCTTACTCCAAGGTAACTTTGGTCTGGACTGTAGTTGAACCCCAATCAATCTCACACTGATCCAAGGTACAGTTATGCTCCTACGTCTCTGATCCCATAAGGATACTATGTACTTGATTCCCTTAGATGATCTCACCCACAACCAAGAGTTGATATGGCCCAAATTTGAAACCTTTAATAAATAAATATGTATCACACACAAAAGTCTACAGTAATAGATAAATCCGTCTCCCACGAATATACCTACGAGTTTTTTTCCGTCTTTTGATAAATCAAGGTGAACAGGAACCAATTGATAAAACCAGACTTATATTCCTGAAGAACAGCTCAGCTTTATCAATCACCTCACAATAGTCTTAATCGACGCAACGAAAAAAAGATATTGTGGAATCACAAGCGATGAGACGAAGTGTTTGTGATTACTTTTATATCTTGCCTATCGGAGATAGAAATCTCAAGCCAATTATTACAATTGTACTTGTACGATAGAAATAACAAGATCAGATCACACAACTATAAGAAAAGTAGTATCGGTCTGGCTTCACAATCCCAATGAAGTCTTTAAGTCGTTAACCTGGTTTTAGAAGAAGAAAACCAAAGGTTAAAGGAGAATCGACTCTAGCTTAGCACAACTAGTATCACATAGAATGTGTGGGGATTAGGTTTCCCATTTGATAGAGTTCTCCCTTATATAGTCTCTCAAATCAGGGTTTCAATCAATGTTAGCTTAATAACAAAGCATTCAATATTCACCGTTAGATGAAAACCTGATTAGATTCAAGCTAATATTTATCAATCGTTAGATCGAAAACATAGCTTGTTACACACACATGTAATGCACGTTTCTAGGCTTGTGTAACCGTACCCAAATTTGTACATTAGTTGGTTCAACAATAGTTAACTAAAAGGTTAGCCATATGATAACTTTCATATCAACCATATTCTTCTTCACCGTAACTAGTCCAAATGACTCAAATGAACTAGTTAGAGAGTTGTTCAATTGCTTAGATCTTTATGTACTATACAAGACACAATCGAAGCAAAAACGATGTGATTCACTCAAATCGATTCATGAACTATAAAGCCACGGTTTGCAATAGCATTCCTTAGTTTATTAACATAAGTTCACAAACATCATTTTTAGACATAACCTACTCAAGTTCTCGGACTGGGTTCGCGGACTTAAGTTCCCGGATGGAGTTCACAAACTCCAACAGAAATTCTCGATCGAGAACTTCCGCCAGTTCGTGGACTGAGTTCGTGGACTGAAGCTCACGTACTTCTCCGGTTTCACTTGATCAACAAAGTTCGAAAATTTTGGTTCAAGCAATAAGGACTTATACATATATGTGTTTCCACAACAATTCTTATATCCTCCAATGATTATATTGTCTAAACTCTCATTTCAATCTTTGAAACATTCTCAGAGGGCGTTATATAGTTGTTATTCACAAACTATTTTTCGTCGGAGCAATTTTCTAAGTGATTGAAACATAACATGACTTTCGTCACTAGGTAAAGATGAACTTGGATAAAGCGAAAGCTTTACCAACACATATTTCTAGAAATAGATAAGCGAGATATACTCATATCGAAATACCACATGTGTATAATCTTAGTCTATATAGTAATACGAATTTTGTCTCAGGATAGGAGATAGAGTAGATAGACTTTTGAGTGATAGATAAGTTCAAGTCTCTACATACCTTTTAGTCGATGAAGATCCACTGGTTCCTTGAGTAGTCATTCGTCTTTTATTATGATCGCCATGGAGTTCTTGAGCTCAACTACACTTTCTATCCTAGTCCGAGACCTTATCTATAGTAGACTAGAAATCAAGACTTTATAGTTTTGATCACTAACATTGACAATCATGCTTGAGATAGCAACACATGCAAGTTCGACCGAGCAGTGCTCTAACACTAGTATATACCCGAATTGTTCACGAGCCGAATTCCAACAAGAACAAGCCTTGTAGTTTATATTTCAAGATACGAATTTAACAAGAACGAATCTTTTAGGTTCTTTACAGTTGAGTTAATACTATCTAGGTTTAGATACGTACAACCTGTGATATTTCAATTATAAAGATAAAAAAATATAATGCGGAAAAGAAATAACACAGACACCAAATATTTTTGTTAACAATGAAAACTACAATCTTGTAGAGAAAGCCCGGGACCTAGTCCAGATTGAACACTCATTGATTGAAGTTGTTACATCATCTACGACCAAATTTCGGACTAGATGTAATACCTTCCTCGGTTGTATTCGAGCACTTGTAAAACTCCTAGTAGAACACAAATTCTCTTTAGGAATCCCTCTTATAAATATTCAAGAAGAACACCAATTCTCTTTAGAAGATACTCTCGAAAATATTCTAGCAGAATACTAATTTTCTTTAAAAGATACAACAATACCGTTAATGCTCTTTGATATTTTTCTTTCACAAAACACCGGTTTTCTTTTCCTTTTGATGTGAATCAAGGTTTTGGAAATCTTGCGTTTGTTTCGGACAACTGCTAGGTAAAATTATATATAAAAAAAAAACTTGTAGATCAAAGAATATTAACGATGAAGCATTGCCTGGTTAATAATGATGCTGATAGTGGTACATGTAGTTTTTATTTTATAGACTAGGTATTGATATTCAAAAGGGCGTTGGTGCTCATCTTATTACTAGCTTACCAAACAACTCATTATATGAATCATGATTATTTAATACTTCTAATAGATTAAAAAAAATATCTAAAAAACTTGTAAATTAGGGATTATTATCTTTTTTTTTTTTACTCGGTCAAAAATATATTAAAAAGCAAAAAACTGTACAAGGGTTAGACCAAACTGGGAACTAGCCAAAAGGACACCTCCCAAACAATATAGATAATATATAAGGGTTATGCCACCTCCCAAAAAACTGTACAAGGGTTAGGCCAAACTGGGAACTTGTAAATTAGGGATTATTATCTATAATACAAAACATAAGGGGTTTTTGAGCTTTGGGCAGTCAGTTAATATTTTCAGAGACAAACGTTGCACCCGACCATCCCAGTCTCATCCCAGCCATTTAAATCAGACGGATGTAAGATTTGTAACCTCTTTTCATCATGAGTATATTTTAAGTGGGTTCTCATAAATAAAAATTATATTAAATGGAAAAAATAAATAAACTAAGACCATTAGCATTAATTATATATATCATTATTTTATTTTTTTAATTATTTTCTCCATATACAAATAAATAAATAAAATTCCAAAACAAACAAAAATCAAGAACAAAATTTCAATTAAATTCACAAACTTAAATGAAAATTAAATTACTTATTTATGATCCATGATAACAAATTATAGAGAAATTCCATGAAAATCATTTGTATTTTTATTTAGTCATGCATCAAGAAGCAAATTTAATAATAAAAAGATGCAAATCATTTATAAAAAAAACAAAATCATATAGTAAGCCCAGATAAAAAAACGAATCAAAGCACAAAATTGTTTGGAAATTACCTTGTTGATACGAAGATGTTTGGCGCATCATAGCCACCATTATATTCCTCTGAATCAACTCCTTCAATTGATAAATATGTGCAAAGAATCACAATTACATAATATCTGATATATAATATCGATCAATCAACTTCTGTAAAATTTTGAGTAGACATATGATGCAAAATCAAAATTTAGTTCAATATCCATTCAGTTGATCTGCGTCACTAGAGAATTTGAACGGTTTTTTCATTAACTCATGTAAATTTTAGTTCGAAATATCGTCAAAATGTTTATTTGTTTGAATATCTTCTACACTGGACAAATGCCGATTTTCTTTCTCTCTAATTTTTCATATTTAAATCGGATGCATGGGTAATGGAATACACATATATAGACCACGTGAATTAATCCTAAAAAAATTATTTCGAACTAATAACAAGTATGTGGGATTTAGCCTAACAAAAGGATAATTAGTAGCCAAATGTCACTCGAAGCAATAATTAAATAAGATAACTACATGTTATATTACCCATTTTCTCATTATTTTTTTTACATTATTAGATCACGTTGCTATAGGTGATTTTCATTTAAGCTTCACCGGGTCATTGGATAAATAATGCAACAAGTGGCGTTACGGCATGGGTTATCTCTAGTACTCTACAAAACTGTAAGAGAAACCTAATCATTCTACAACAAGAACAACTAGATTAAATCTAAAGATATCTTGTTAAAACTTCTTAAGGAATTTATGAGACACCTTAATTGAAGTTTTATTTCTAGTCCGGATTTTGACCAACTAGTGTTGGTATACGATCGTGAACTGAAATCCATCAAACCTAGGGTTTATGATCAACAATCCTTGAATGACCTTATATCAGAATAAAAGGACTTAGCAGACAAGAATTATTGATTAACCTAGATTAAAAGTTACGTAACAATCAAATAGATTATATCCAACTTGGCTTTGCGATCCCTAAGGCAAAGACCTTTTTATATCATTCTTGTTCACGAAGAACAAAAGTAGTGGAAAACAACCTTACGAAGCTTAAACAAATTTTCCAATGGATGAACCCTTTATTTATAGTGAACAAGGTAGCTTGAAACCTAAGCAAGTTCGTGAGCTATTTTCCTTTTTCAAGACTCTCCTTAGTTTGAGAGTCTTTCCTAAGTTACAACTTTTGTATGAATAATGAAAGTGGAAATTGTATAAATACCCCTCCTTTTCATGGATTTCACAAATACCCTTATCCATCAATAATTATATCCCGTATCTTCTAAAATGTAATCCATCTAATTTTGAATCATATAAATACTCTTTCAATATTAATAAAAATTTAGATGAAAATCATTTCATTTATTATCTCACATGCTGGAAGTGGTGTTGGTGGTGATGCCGGCGATGGAGGAGGTGGTGCCACCAGATTTGGGATCAACTTTTGTTGTTGATACCAGATTTGGATCAAATTTTTTTGTTGACACCATATTTTGGTGTCAACTTGGATTGTTGACACGTAATCATGACCTAACTAATTTCTGAGTTTTCAATTTTTGTAACAACTTGGGTTGTTGACACCAGATATGATATCAACTTCGTTGTTGACACCAAAATTTGGTGTCAACTTCGGTTGTTGATACAAAAATCCGGATGAACTTCAGTTGTTGATACAAAAATATGGACCTAACTTATTTCTAAATTTTCAATTTTGTTATCAACTTGGCGGCAACGGTGGTGGCTTTGGAGGAGATGGTGGTCGTAATTGCGGTGGAGGTGGTGACGATGAGTTGTGGTGGAATTGTGATGGTGGAATGTTGGTGATGGTTGTGAAGTGGTGGTGGTGGTGGTGAATTTCCGTCGGTGGAGTTGGAGGCGGTGGTGGAGTGATTGAGAAAGAAAATTATTGTTTTTTGAAATAAAAAAATATATGTGTAATAGATTACTAAAATAGTTTATTTTTAAGAGGATGAGTTTTATATATAAGAGGAGGGGTATATTTATAATGTGATAGGGGTATTTTTGAAGAGTTCTAAAACTAAGGGTATTTAATTAATATACCCATAATTAAATAAATAATTATTTTAGCATAAATTGTATTTTTGTAAAATAAATTACAAGTTAACTTAGAAAGGAGTTTAGAAACATCACACACAATTTAATATAATAATCAGTTGTGTGTGGGAGAATATCCATCTTGCCTAGATAAGGAAACATCAAAGACTTAACAAAAAATAGTTCAAGTTCGTGAACTTTTACAAATAGTTCGTGTAGTGTTTCCCACTCACGGACTGAAACACTTAATAAGTATTTCTTTAATAAATCACTCATAACCTCTTTGTTATAACTCGAAATAGAGTGGATCTTAGCTCGTTGAATTCGTATGCTCATTCAGTACAACATGAGGACATTTCCCGAGACAAAGGTTGTAACACCCCGAGTTCCGGACCATGGTCAAACCCATATGGAGATCCGAACTCGAAGCGTTACGGGTCAGAAAGAGACTTATGCATATATTTTATTATATATATTTATTCCAACATACACAACAACATAAATTTAATTGAAAAGAAAATGAATCCACTAACAACATTCTCAACATAATATTTAGTTGTGATTACATTTCAAACAATGACAAAAAACAAAACCATCCACAAGTTAACTAACTTCTAAATTCCAATTCCTCCATTTATGAAATCTGCAAAAGATGTCAATTGGGATGAGATGACAGATCAATAGAATGCACCCCTATTCTCTAAAGATGTGAAAATAAATTTCAATCAAAGAGAATATACAACAAGAGACTTTGCACAACTTCGAGGATTCAATTATACGTTCAATAACAAACTCACAATATCAATAATATTTCAGACAAATCATCCAATTTACGATTCTATACATCATTGATTCACAATACAATTATGTTTTCAATAATTCATCCATTTTAATTTAACACACTGATTCACAATTCATCCATTTAAGTTTCAACACATGAGTTCATAACACCAATTATGTTTCCAACAAATCATTTAATTTAGATTTCAACGCATGATTCATAAATTAATATTGTCACAACAAACCATGAGTTCACGGTACGAAAACCTTGGTTCGTACACCCACCTATCGTTTACCGGCACGAATAACCGCCATCGATGGTCAGGGACAAAATTTCCTATATGAATCATACATGTTTGCTCTCAGGGATCATTACCCATTTTATTTTCGTTGTTCGGCACGAACAACCGCCATCGATGGTCAGGAAACACAAGTTCCTACATGGGGATCATTACCCATTTAATTATCGAGGATCATTACCCTCCGTTAGCATGAAACCATATTCTATCTAATAGTAAAACATGAATTCATTTATAACTTTTATATCATTTTTACAAACAATGCAATCAACCATGGATTAACAACATATAACAAACAAACATGAGTTTCTTTCAAGCATTTATGCAAACAAGTAAAATGCGGACATTTTACATCATACGTCTCAGGGTGATTACTATATCCGATCTTTCTAAAATTTTAAGAGAACATCCATAACTCAATAGAAAACCACTTATTCAAATTTCATAGTAAACCAACGGTTGAAACAAAAGATATTGAATTTACGATAGCATCTTAAAAACTGGACAGATTACATATTATTACCAAACAATTCATATTAAATTCACAGTAACACGAAATTGACCAAATCCAACTCATAATGAAACACATCTATAACTTTAATTACAATCACAAATCATTATAACATAATTAATTTTACCTAAATCAGGCAAAAACATGATAAAGAGAAACTACATAGAATTTTCAGAAATCATAATCCAAAATGCAAGAAACATTCAACGGTGAATTTACGGATTATTCTCAAATTTTAACCAGTAATACCCAATCATGTTATCTATCAAAACAACAAGCCTGGTCATCAATCCAATATACATAGTTATGCGAATACATTTCTGAAACCTAACAATACAAAAATATACAAGAAAACACATGATGGAAAACACCAAAAGAGAAAGGGCCTAGCATTCTACATCAATTTCATTGATCCTCTATTGATTTTCCATAGTAGTTTTTCTATAAAAGAAACCCTAACTTCATGTCCTTCTTCTTCTTCTCCCTAGCCTTTTGTTTTTCTAACTCTAATTCTTTTTCTTTCTACTTTATCATAAATCTTATAAATTAATATTAATACTAATTAACACCACAATAACATACATATTATTGTAATGGAACAACATAAAGAAAATAAAGAGGCAAAGAGAGGTTTTTATTGATCAACATCATCAGGTTACATGGAACAATATCATTTATATACATGTGAAAGGGATACCCTAAGTTCCTAGTTGGGCCGCACATCCATGGGATGTAAGCCCTACAACACTCCCCCTTGTGCGGTCTAATAGAACTCCATATACAGTGATTCACATAAAGTGCTTCGAATATAGTTCTTTAAATGTTGTCCTCTCCTTGGTAACTTGTGCCGAAATCAATTGCCTCATTAAAACTTTGATAAGGAAAATCCCAATGGGAGAAAACCTTGGTACAACTCTTTACATGTAGTACTTTACATGATGTCTCGTACTTTACAGTTCATCACATGCAATACGATCTTCAAGGACCGACAAGTCTAAGCTAATTGTCTCGTTAAAACTTCTCTAGGCTAACCCAAAGGGACAAAACCTGAACTAAAGAAAAAGAGTACAATATTAAGTAAACTTAAGACATAGTTTGATACGTATATGTTGCCTCATTAAAACCTTGGAAAGGAAAACCCAGTGGGATAAAACCTTGACGAAGGGAAAAGAGTACAACGTAACATATGTAAGTAAAGGTGATCCATTGCAGATGATCACTTTGCTCCATTGAAGTTGACTAGTTGCTTCACAACTCTTAAGGCAGAAAATCCTCATGGGAAAGACAATAGCCTTAGATGCTAAATTATATTCCCGGTATTTGTTGTTGTCTCAGTAAAAATCTTGCCGAGTAACAAAACCATGTGGGAAAAAGCAACCTTGGTGAAGGAAAATAGTTCAACACACCATTAGATGCTCCCCCTGATGTTAGACAATTTTATTAGTCTAATGCAATAAAAAAGAGTTTATCGCACTTTATTTTGGTGACTTGAATGTTTATAAGACCATGTTGCTGATTCTGGAATTTATGTTGCTTAACAGACTGTCGCGTTTCATTTCTTTGATTCAGATATTTTCAGTAATATCAACGCGATCATTATGTCTTCAAGGTTCAACATACTTAATATTTTTAGTGTTGTCTCGCTAAAAACCTTGTCGAGTAACAAAACCCTATGGGAAAAAATATTCTCGATCGAAGGGGAAAAAAGTACAACACAGCTTCAATTTCGAAGTAAAATATGTCGACATCATATTCTTGGATCCTCCCCCTGATTACTTTCAGAGTTATTCTAGGCAGTTCCTTTAGTCATGTACTTTTCGAAATTGAATAATGACTTAGAAAATAGTCTACCATATCTCCCCCTGATTACTTTCGTTCGAGAAGATATTATTGTTCCTTCATAATCAACAACCTTTGGATTGCAGTTCCTTTAGTTTTTTTTTATGTCTTTGCAGGGATAAAACAAACTCATGTCAACTGTTACTTTTAAGTATATGATTATGTTCATTATACCATTCCAATGACGTTGCGTTGGCGCTGAGCTATATCCAACTAACAAGTTCACTGAGGATGTAACATTTGGTCGAGTATATTATACTAAGTACAATAATTCGTCTATTATACTTAGATAAGGGATATTCATCTCCCGACACATTTTCTTCATCTTTCTTTAGACGAATTGTTCATTTACTTACATTTAAACCTCGACTAACCATGGGAGTGTTAGCAAGATACATGTCCTTGTTAAATTTCCTGACAATGGACATATGCAAACTGGTGGAATAATATACCACGAGCTCGGTCTTTTAGTTTAGAACATAGACAAGATCAAGATTTTCCATGATTTTCATCTCAAATTCAGATTTTAAATATCTTGTTAGATCTCTTATTCCATTAAGACCATACAGTTTATAATTCAGAATCATGAATTATTTAATACGCATAGCACAAAACCTTACTTGTTTATCCCTTCACAATCAAATAGTCACTTAGACGGGTATACCACATCCGCCTGATTGCTTCAATCTATAAGTGAGATTTCTATCTAACTGTAAACACACTTTGTGGTTTAAAGTCACTTGATTTGGGCAATAAAAATCTACCAAGTCTTTTGTAAATATTTGTTATCTCTTGATTCTTTCAGAAATACGTAACAACCACATAAATATGTTGCATTTCAAGTCCTTTTGAAATTACCAAGCTAACTAAGTAGCAGAACGCTATAACGTTCATTATAAGAGAATAATTCCAGGGCTTTGTGAGAAAACCTAGCGCCACAAGGTGAGTCTTTATACTTTAAGACTGCTTTCTTCTCATTATTCTTTGTGACAAATTAATCATGTATGTCCAATAGGCTTTGCACTCAGTTGGTTAGTATTACCACACCAAATACCTGTATATTTGTCAAAGAACCAAGTTCTACCTGGATTGCATAGGCCAAATATGCTCTTCGTTGACATTAAGCAAAAAATAGCTTGGTTTGATCTCATCTTGCTCTATTTCCTTAAGCAAGTGTATATGAAATTAATCATCAATATGCTCGCATGATCTTTCCATTGACTCGTGCACATTCTCATATTCCACTTGGGATGTCATTTTTTTCTGGAATCATTAAACTTCTGAGCGTCCTCTATTTTGATTCATGGGCATATTCTGAGACAATCTTATGAGATGATTTCTGATGATATAAATAAGTTGTGCCTTACTCACCTACTTCCTTTCTATGTGAGGATTGATCGAACCAAGTGGTCTCTCCAACTTCCTTTATGGAGCCACGGCCTCAACCACACTTCCACTAAGTGTAGTTGCAACACCTTAGTCTATGGTGTATATCCCTTATTAAGGATTCGTAACCTTGCAGGTAGGTTTGCAGCTGGTATGTGTGATCTCATCACTTTAGAGACATCAGTGTACATTCTAAAAATCGATTATTCTTTGTCACTTCACATTTACATTTGTGGAGTACAAGAATCAATATCAATACGAGACATAATGGGAACACACCACGACGATTCTTGTCGTTCCCTTAGAAAATACTTTTTCTTATCTCCCCCTAACGATGGGAAGGTTGTCTCATTAAACTGATAATCCTCAAATCTAGTGGTAAGAGATCTCCTGCCAAAAGTTTTAAAATGCGGATAATTGTTGGGAACTCCATTTCCAACATAACTACTTAACAGTTTTGAATACCCATCATAGTACGATATGGATTCGTAATGGCACATATGTAGTACAACCAAAAATACGTAAGAACAAGAATGTCATGCTTAAATCCAGTTACCAACTGGTACACAGAAAAGGTTGACTAATATTGGGTTCTAAAACGAATTAAGTAAAGATACGTGTAATATTGCATATCCCCAAAGCAATAAAAGGTAGGTTGGTACGCATAACATATTCCTTAGACATCATCTGTAACCTTTGATGATAGACTTTGCGAGACCATGGGGTATAAGATGCTCTACAATGATCCTATTAAACATGCAATAACCATCAAGTCCTTTTGATGTATAGTCTCTAGCATATACAAGGGATGGTGAGTCCTTACATGTATAACATGAGCTAGTAGTCTTCCAAACGCAAAATTTCTTGGGAACTATAAGTAGTCCAAAATGTCAAAACATCCACCAGAGCCATAAGTCACTTTAATGGTCCGCATTCTATATGGATATTTTTCTAAATATCACCTTGTTTTCTTTGTAATATGGATTGTTTTCTATTTGCATCTTAGGATGGTCTCGATCCTTTTTTACTGGAGACTTTGTAAAATGAGTTATATGCACAATGGGAATGAGGGGTTGTGCATCTAGTACTTAAGAAAATACTTATTGAGAGATATGCCGTCACTTCGCATTTTGTCAATCTTTTTCCCGTTCTCTCTTTTACTTAAATAAAGTGATGTACGTATGAGTCCTTTAAAAACGATCATCATGTCACAACCAAAATGGCTTTATGGTTATGCCAAAGCCTGTATGAGCCGATACCCAATATTTCATTGTCGGGGTCAATATGGATTCAATAATCCAAATATTAGTGATTTACATTTCACCAAATTGACTCATAAATTTCTCTAAGAATGTGCTTCCTTCCACATTCATTAAATGTTATAAAATATGCAATTAATTACATTCTCATCATTGTGAGTTTTCATAAGATATCCACTTGCATGGGTTTCTTTGGAATTTAACAAGGTGTGATTAGCTCTTAATACGAACAGAGCTTATGTGACTTTTAGTCTTTGTTCCATCTCGTCAACAAATTTTGAGCAGTGTTTCGCTCGATGATCTAATCATCGTAATCACATTATAAGGAATTAGTTCAACAACTAGTGTACATTTCTTAAATTAGTGGGAGAAAAACCACTATCAGTTAGACATTAAGTCTTGAGAGATTTAATAAGTGGTGTGACCTTATTATGTAACAAAATTGGAATTCAACTCAAGTACTTTAGAGTGAATATATGTTACGTTTCAGGGGGGGTGATATATTTTTCATCCAGATATATCTCAAGTGCTTTAGAGAATTTATGTCTCGTGGGAATTATGTACTTTTCATTCTATAAGTGTAGACATTGGATCTAGTTCAATTAAATATTCAATTGGCTAGGCAAAGTTCTTCTTGTCATTAAAGTTGATGCCTAAAGTATGACCTTCTTATGGAAATTGGTTGCTACTATGGTACCCGCATTACATTGCTTGTACCAATACCGGTAAGAAGATTCATTCCCAACTCTTTGGTGAAAGCTAGAATTACATCTTAGCTTCGTCCAATGTTCAATTGATACATGTACTTTGGTGTTATTACTGTTGGGGAAAAAAAGTACATCTTTGTCACATGATATATATGTCCCTTTTCACATGCTTTATATGAGTCGTTACGTTTGGTTCTTTCCATTTTCAATTTTGCTACATTTAGCTTAATTTGAGAATTTTCTTTATCTCAACAGGCCAAGAGAATCTCACTACACATGTCAACCAATTACTTTAGGTTGAATAGATTACTAAAAATAGTTTTCTTGTTGTCATACTCTAACATATACTGGTTCGTTAGTATCATGGATGAAGTAGAAAAATGGAAATTTTCTGACTCATATCATCTTTTGTGAGTTCTTCCATAAAAAATAGAATACATGTGATTTTATTTGCAACTCTTTTGAAACTACTGAATCTTTAGTAGTCGAGCAAGTGAATTACATTCCACGGAACATTCAAATTTGGGGAAGCAATATCAAATACGCAATAGTGGTCCAAGTACTTTTAAACCCCAAGTAAATACATTGGAATCGAGTTGGTACAACCAATTGAACAAAAGACACCATTCAACTATAGCCAATATCATATTCAAGAGAACAAAATAACATTTAGACGAAAATTCTTAATGACCGAGATCAACAATCGTAATTTAAATTGACTGTTGATATGATGCAGACTTATCCTAAGACAAAAAAAAAAAAGAACTAAGCATGTTCTAAAAACAAATACATAAGCCCAACAAGTATTCAAAGTTACATACCTCAAACTTTGGTTCCCGCTGTGTATACACAAAACCAGAACAGCCTTGGTCGCACACATCCCAAAACCAGGTCGGAACAAGACAAGCCGGTTCGGAACATGACATGATCGGGGTGGACCGGACCAGATTGGTTAGGAATGGACCGGCTTGTGTTGGACCGGACCTGGCTGGGTTGGGCCGGACCAGAAAATTTTCTTCCAAAATTTCTCCTCGAACAAACATCATCACCAATCTAATTCTTAAATTCCCCACTACTAACTATCAAAGGAAGGGAAAGACTACCAATCTAACGTCACGGTAGATCTCGTGCTTGTATTGTGATATTATTAAAAGAAACTTACGAGAGAGCTCGTCCTTCTATTGTGATTCTGAATCAGTACTCACTGATTTGATATCAATATCAATCTGGAAAAAAAAAATTAGCCCCCATGCTTGATATTTACTGAAAGTTAATAATAATCATAATAAAAAAAATTTATCTTCTTTGCGGCAGGGTTAGAGCTCGTTCTTGATAACGTATTGTAGTGGAACAACATAGATAAAGTAAAGAGGCAAAGAGAGTTTCTATTGATCAGCATCATCAGGTTACATGGAACAATATCCTTTATATACATGTGAAAGGGAAACCCTAAGTTCCTAGTTGGGCCACACATCCATGGGCTGTAAGCCCTACAACACTTTTTTTTTTAATTATCCTTTTATTGCAGTAAATCATATAGAGAAGAAGACAAAGAGGCAGAGGAGGAGAGAGTTTCTTATTGATCAATAGCCAGGTTACATGGATACAATAACATATATATACATGTAAGGGAAACCCTAGGTATAGCTAGTTGGGCCGCACATCCATGGGCCGTAGGCCCTACAACACTCCCCCTTGTGCGGTCCAATAGATTTCCGAATGAAGTGCTTCACATAGAGTGCTTCGAGTATAGTTCTTCAAATGTTGTCCTCTCCTTGATTGCTTGTGCCGAAATCAATTGCCTCGTTAAAACTTTGATAAGGAAAAACCCAGTGGGATAAAACCTTGGTACAACTCTTCACATGTAGTCTTATACTTCACATGTAGTTCATCACATGCAATACAATCTTCAAAGACCGACGAGTCTAATTTAATTGCCTCGTTAAAACTTTGTTAGGAAAACCCAGAGGGACAAAACCTGAACTAAAGAAAAGGAGTACAATATTACGCAAGCATAGAACATAGTTAGACTCGAATATGTTGCCTCATTAAAACCTTGACAAGGAAACCCAGTGGGACAAAACCTTGACGAAGGGGAAAGAGTACAACGCGACAGATGCAAGTAAAGGTGATCTGTTGCAGATGATCACTTTGCTTCGTTGAAGTTGATTAGGTGCTTCACAACTTCTTAGGCATAAAATCCTTGTGGAAAATACAATAGCCTTAGTTGGGAAATTATATTCCCGGTGTTTGTTTTTGTCTCATTAAAAACCTTGCCGAGTAACAAAACCCTGTGGGAAAAAGCAACCTCGGTGAAGGAAAATAGTTCAACAAACCATTAGATGCTCCCCCTGAAGTCAGACAATTTTCATTAGTCTAATTCAGTCAATAGGGGTTTATCACACATTACTTTGGTGACTTGAATGTTTATAAGACCATGTTGTTGATTCTGTAAGTTACGTTGCTTAACGGACTATCGCGTTTCATTTCTTTGATTCAAATATTATCAGTAATATCAACGCGATCTTTATGTCTACAACGTTCAACATACTTGATGTTTTTAGTATTGTCTTGCTAAAAACCTTGTCGAGAGACAAAAACCTTTGGGAAAAACTATTCTCGATCGAAGGGAAAAAAAAGTACAACACAACTTCAATTTCGAAGTAAACTATGTCGACATCATATCCTTAGATCCTCCCCCTGATGTCGGCATCTCCCCCTGATTACTTTCAGAGTTATTCCTGACAGTCGGTCTTTAGTCATGTATTTTTCGAAACTGAATATTGGTAATGACTTAGAAAATAATCTACCATATCTCCTTCTGATTACTTTCGTTGGAGAAGAGATTATTGTTCCTTCATAATCAACAACTTTTGGATTGCACTTTCATTAGCATTCCTTTTAATGTCTTTGTAGGGATAAAACAAATTTATGTCAATGGTTACTTTTAAGTACATGATTACATTCACTATACCATTCCAATGACAAGAGTACACATCATGTCTGTAACATCAACATAAATAGCTACAATTCCAAATCAAGAACTTTTTTATGAACACGCAAGGAATAATAACTTACTTGTCTATCCTACCCCCTCCAAACCAAATAGCCACTTAGATGGGTATACCACTTTCGCCTGAATGCTTCAATCTATAAGTGAACATTCTATCTAATTGTAAACGTACTTTATGGTTTAGAGTTACTTGATTTGGGAAACAGAAGTCTATCAAGCACTTTTGTAAATATCTTTTATCTCTTGATTCTTTCAGAGATATGTAACAACCACATACATATGCTACATTTCAAGCCCTTTTGAAAATTACCAAGATGACTAAGTAGCGGAACTGTATAACGTTCATTACAATATAACAATTCCAGGGTTTTGTGAGAAACCTCGCGCCACAAGGCAAGTATTTGTACTTTAAGACTACTTTCTTCTCACTATGCTTTATTACAAATTAATTATGTATGTACAATAGGATTTACACTTGGTTGGTTAGCACTACCACACCAAATACCCGTATATTTGCCAAAGAACCAAGTTCTACCTGGATTGTATAGGCCAAATATGCTATTTATTTGAAATTAATCAAATCAAAGCATGGTTCGATCTCATTGTGCTCTACTTATGGAGCAACTATTTATGGATTATATCATCATTGTGCACGCATTATCCTTCCATTGACTCATATGCATTCTCATAATCCGTCAGGATTTCATTGTTCTCTGGAATCATTTAAAACTTCAGAGCGTCCTCCAGTATTGATTCATGGACATAGTCAGAGACACTCAAATGAGATGATTTCATTAATGATACAAACTAGGTTGTGCCTTACTCATCTACTTCCTTTCTAGGTGAGCATTGATTGAACATAGTGGCATCTACATCTTCCTTTATGGAGCCACGGCCTTAACTACACTTCCACCAAGTGTAGTTGCAACACCTTAGTCTATGGTATACCCCATACTGAGGATTTCTAACCTTGCAGGAATATTTGCAGCTGGTATGTGTGATCTTGTCACTTTAGCGACATCAGTGTACATTCTGAAAATCACATTTACATTTGTGGAGTACAAGAATCAACATGAGACATAGTGGGAACACACCACGACAATTTCTGTCGTTCCCTTAGAAAATACTTTTTCTTATCTCCCCCTAACGACGGGAAGAATGTCTCATTAAAATGACAACCCGAAAATCTAGCGGTAAGAGATCTCCTGCCAAAGGTTTCAAAAAATGCGGATAACTGTTGGGAACTCATTTCCAACATAACTACTTAACAGTTTTGAAGACCCATCATAGTATTATGTGGAGTCGTAATGGCACATATATAGTGTAATCAAAAATGCGTAAAAACACAAATGTCAGGCTTAAATCCAGTTACCAACTGGTACGCAGAAAAGGTTGACTAATATTGGGTTCTAAAAACAAATTAAGTAAGATGCGTGTAATATTGCATATCCCCAAAGCAATAAAAGATAGGTTGGTACGCATAAACTATTCCTTAGATACCATATGTAACCTTTGATGGTAGCCTCTGCGAGACCATTGGGTATAAGATGTTCTATATTGATCGTATTAAACATGCAATATTCATCAAGTCCTTCTGATGTAAATTCTATAGCATTAACAAGGGGGTTTAGCCTTTGCACTTTGCATTGTGTGGTATGTGCTAGTAGTTTTCAAACTCAAATTTCTTGGGAACTATAACTAGTCCAAAAACTCAAAAAAACAATTCATCAGATCCATCGGTCACTTTAATGGTCCGCATTCTGCATGAATATTTTTCTAAATTTCACCTTGTTATCTTTGTAATATGGATTTTTACCATTTGCATCTTAGGATGGTCTCGATCCTGCTTTATTGAAGACTTTGTAAAATGAGTGATATGCTCTCTTACTTAAAAGAATAATGGGAGGGAGGAAGGGGTTGTGCATCTGGTACTTTAGAAAACACTTATTGAGAGATATGCATTTACTTTGCATTATGTCATTCTTTTTCCCGTTGTATCGTCCACTCAAACACATCGATGTACGTATGAGTCCTTTCAAAACGAAACATCATGTCTCAACCAAAGTTCCTTTATGGTTATGTCAAAGTCTGTATGAGTCAATTTCCAACATTTCATCGTTGAAATCAATATGGATTCAATAATCCAAATTAATACTATAGTGATTTACATTTCACTAAATTGACTCATTAGTCTCTCTAAAGTATGTTTCCTTCCAAATGCTTTAGTGACTATAAAATATGCAATCAATTACATTATCATCACAGTCAGGTTCCACATGATATCCATTTGCATGGGTTTCTTTGGAATTTAACAAGGTGTGATTATCTCTTGGTACATGTAGAGATTTTGCTACGTCTTTGTTCTATCTTCAAAATAAAATAAGCAGTGCTGCGCTCGATAAGATAGTCAATTGGCCAGGCAAAGTTCTTGTTGCCATTAAAGTTGATGTGAAAATTGGTGTTATTATGATACACATACACATTATATTGTATATACCAAAACACATATGACCAGGTGCATTTCCAACTCTTTTATTTACGATGGGAGCTAGAATTACATTTTAGCTGATCCCATGTTCAATTGATACCAATACTTTGGTGTCATTACTGCTGGAAAAATAAAATAATAACAAACAAAAATTACCATGATATATATGTCCCTTTTCACATGATTTATATGAGTCGGTACGTATAACCCTTATTACTTTGGGGTTCTTTCCATTTTCATTTTTGCTACATTTAGCTTAATTTGAGAAATTTATTTATCTCAACGGGCCAAGACAACCTCACTACACATGTCAACCACTTAATTTAGGTTGAATATATTACTAAAGATAATTCTCTTGTTGTCATACTTCAACATATATCGGTTCGTTAGTATTATGGATGAAGTAGAGAAATGAAAATTTTATGACTCATATCATCTTTTGTGAGTTCTTCCACAAAAATTGGAATACATGTGATTTTATTTGAACGTATGTTTTGAAACTATTGACAGATTAATAGTCGAGCAAGTGGATACATTCCACGGAACATTCAAAATTTTTGGTAAAATATCAAGTATCCAATAATGGTGTTCAAGTACTTCTAAGCCCCAAATGAATACATTGGAATTGAGTTGGTACAACCAAATAAACAAAATACACCATTCAACTATAGCCAATATATCATATTCAAGAGAACAAATAGCATTAAGGCCAAAATTCTTAATGATTTAGATTAATAAAAATAATTCAATTTGACCGTTTATATGTTGTTGACCTATCTTAAGACAAAAATAAACAATACTAGGCATATTCTAAAAAAAATGAATATACCTAACAAGTAGTCAATGTAAAAACTCGCAATATAATTACATACCTCAAACTTTGCTCCCCGTTTCATTCCATTCATATACCCAAAACCAGAACAGCGTATGTCGCGCACAGTCCAGAACGGAACAGGACGTTTGGAGAATAAGGACTGCTGAACCGGGTCTACAGTAGGACCGAACCGGGATGAATAGGGTTGAGTTGGATCGGACCGAACCGTTTTGAGTTGGATCGGACCGAACCGTTTTGTGTGGACCGGACCGAACCAGGTTGTGTTGGACCGGACCGAACCGAGATCCTTCTCTTCAGATTCATAACATACACATACAGGATCTCACGAAGAGATTTTTCATCAGGAACAAACGGGATCTCATAAGGAGATTTTCCTTCACATGTTAAGGGAGATATGGACAGATTAGTGTATGTATAGTACAATAGAATCAATAATCATAGATTTAATAGCCATGATCAATACAATCAACCCATAAAAAAAAAGAGAAAATAAACTTAGCTTTGATATATGACTATGATTAACCATTAACCATTATTCCCTAGATATTTCTTTTAAGGAACGAACATTATACGTTATGGTCAGAGATAAGGGGATAGGATTTTTTTTTCTTTATCAAATTCACAATTATACTTGATATATGCTAAAATCAAAATCAGGGATAAGGAAGAAAAAAAAGTAGGAAAAAGTAGATCCAACTTATCTTTGATTTCAGCGATTTCTTTGATGTAAATCCAAACCCAACTTTTGATTCAAACAACTTGTGTTTATCATCCATTTAGGAGAAAAAAAAATCAATCGCTCTGCGGTATAGCATCGTGCATGATAACGTATTGCAGTAAATCGTATAGAGAATAAGACAAAGAGGCAGAGGAGGAGAGAGTTTCTTATTGATCAGCATCCAGGTTACATGGATACAATAACATATATATACATGTAAGGGAAACCCTAGGTATAACTAGTTGGGCCGCACATCCATGGGCCGTAGGCCCTACAACACCTTTCAATTTCCTAAAATTTATTGACTTATCAAAATATAATTAGGAAATTATTTTCCACCCTAACTAGTAGCTTTTCTAACCAAAGCAACCCACATAGACTAAGGCAAATACAAGAAAAAAAAATGTAACAAAAAAGGTTAGCTAACTCGGATACAACCCGACCCGAATAGCAAAAAATACAGGGTTTTTTTTTTTTTAAACAAACCCAATTTTATTAAAAAGGAGGAAAAAAAATAAGGAGGGGGACTAGGCCTTACCTCCGAAGACAAGAAGAAAAAAACAAAACAAAACAAAACAAAAGGACCCCCTAAACCCGGGGCCAAAGGCTACATATTACGAAAACGGTATAATGGAAGATCCGAGTTGTCGATTTTAATCTTATGATTTAAAAAATCAGGAGAAGTTCTCCACCAGCGCGACTCCACAGTCGCTCCGTACTTTGCCAGCGAATCCGCCACCGCGTTGCCTTCCATGAACACATGAGTACACTTCATCTGGATAGACTTAGTGAAACTCAAGCAATTATTCCAGTTAGTCGACAATCTCCAAGGAACTAACTCATGATTGTTGATAGCTTGTAGCACAAAAATCGAGTCACACTCCATCCACAGCCTACGTATGCTCAAAGTATTCGCCAAACGCATAGCAAAGATGGCACCCCAAAGCTCCACAAAAACAGAATTATTGGTCCCCAAGTTTTGCGCTAATCAGCCCCGAACTCGACCCTCCAAGTCTCGAAACACCACTCCACAGCCCGCCAGACCCAGATTACCAATGGAGCAGCCATCGATATTAGCTTTGATCCAGCCTTGCTCAGGAGTATGCCATTTAACCATTAAAGCTCTAGGAATTTTAGGAGCTAACCTTTTAATTCCCAAATAGTCCAGAATGTGCTTGTCTGCTGAAGTATAAAACGAGTATCCTCCGCTGTTTCTGCTCGACTCCACAATGAGCATAGCCAACATCTTGGTAGCTTGATTGAAGGATATTTCCTTATGCTCTAATCTAAGGTTTTTTCTGCAGTGCCAAATAATCCAGATGCAAGTAGCTACCGCAATCCACAACATCTTCTTGGTTTGAGAGCAGCCTTTAAAACATCTGATAGAAGCAAACATCGCTTGGAAACTTCGATAGTCAAGTCTGTGACGAAACACCTGCATTATCCAATTCCATAGCGAGCTCGCAAAAGCACAGTTCAAGAATAAATGATGTTGAGTTTCAAAGACAAATAGGAACCGTGCACGATTGCAAAGAATTTACTGTGTCCACCCAATAGAATTCCACGTTGTCATCCGAGGGAATTCTATTATGAAGTACCTTCCACACCGTGCAAGCCCTGCGCGGCGGAATTTTTATTGTCCAAAGATATCTGAAGTCCAACTGCTCCACCTCTCTTGGCCTATGAAAGTCATAAGCAGTTTTCATACTGATGTCGCCCGAGCTGCTACCTGTCCACACCTTCCTATCCTCCATATGAGATGCAAAAGGAGTTTGATTAATCAGCTGTTTGATGTTACCCTCCAGTTCAGATATGTAGTCTGGAAAGCTCCATTTGCCTTCCACTATGAAGTATTGTACCCTGTTGTGCAAATTTTGAGTTATCAAGCTCCAGAAAGTCCGCAATAGATTGATCTATATTAATGTACCATATGTCATTCCAGAAGTCTATTTTATTCCCTTAACCAACCAACCAAAGAATCTTGTCTTTGATGATGTTCCACTGCTCTTTGAAGCCATGCCATATTGACGATTTTTTGTAAGTTTCCCCTGCGAAGTGCACCTTAACGAAATCACCCAACGTCGATTGACCTGTCATTAGATTCTAGGACATCTTCATAAGAGCAGCATCATTCAAGCCGCTTAGATATTTTATACCCAGACTTCCTTCATTCACCGGCAGACATACCTTTTCCCAAGCTACCGTATTGTGATGCCTTATATTTATGTCGCTAGACCAAACAAAATTCCTAATCCATTTCTCTAAAGTTTTTATGTACTCTCTAGGCCATTTGTATATGTGGAAGATGTACAGAGCTTTGCTCGCTATTACCGAGTTAACCAGCTCCACTCGACCCATCATTGATAGCAGCTTACCTTTCCAGGTAGGAAATTTTATTTTTATAGTATCTAGAATTGACTGAAGGTGTATTGGTCTCGGCTTACCTTGAAAGATAGGGATTCACAGATAACGAAACGGAATATTACCCATCGGAATGTTATATGAAGCAGCAATGTCAGATTTCCATCTGTGAGCGTGACTGCTAGAATACATTGTGCATTTGGCTGAGCTAATTTTCTGACCCGAGTTCACCATATTCCTCGAAAATTTGCATTATTGCCTTTACATCTCTTTTTGTACCTCTACAAAAAACCATAATGTCATCCGCATACATCACATGAGACTGAAAAACAGTACCTCTTGGAGACGAAATATGGTGAATCTCCCCGTGTCTGAATGCATTTGTGATTGCATTGCTTATAACTTCTTCAGCCAGGCAAAAAAGGATCGGAGATAGAGGATCTCCCTAGCGCACTCCTCTTTGGCATTTGAAGTAGCCCATAGCTTTTTCATTGATCACCACTGACAGTCTTGCAGAGTGAAAAATTGATCTAATCCAGCCGACCACCGTATCGCAGAAGCCATACTCATTCAGACTCCAAGTGAGAAAATTCCAGTTCAGAGTGTCAAACGCCTTATGAATATCGAACTTTAGAGCAATGTTTCCACCAAAGCATTTGTAGTCTAGCAAGTTTATCGCCTCAGACGTAGTACCAATGCAGTCAAAAATGTCTTTGTTCTTCAGAAAAGCTCTTTGCAGAGGGGATATAATTTTCGAAACAATAGGGCTCATACGTGTAGCTAAGATCTTTCCAATTATTTTGAAATAAAGTTGCTGAGTTCAATGGGATGGAATTTCTCAATGACATCAGCTCCATTTTCTTTCGGTATTATAATGACATTACTCGGATTTGCATTCGGCATTATCCACCCATTCTGAAAAAAGTAATTTACCGAGTTTTTAACATCCGTACCTACTATGTCCCAGAAAGACTTGAAGAAAATTCCATCGAAGCCATCCGGCCCAGGAGCTCCGTTAGCATTCATAGTATCCACTGCTGCTTTTATTTCCAGGATGTTCGGCATTGCAGTGAGCGCAGCATTGTCATTTATTGAAACTCTTTTTAGAACATTACGTCTAATGAAGTCTGTGGAAGGGTTCACATCATCATTATCATAAATATTCTGAAAATAAGAAAGCACATGATCTGAAATTTCCTCATGAAAGGAAAGCAGCTCGTTATTATGCTTAAGATGAGTTATTTTATTAGTATTAGCTCTAATCCTCACATAATTATGGAAAAACTTTGTGCAAGCGTCTCCATCTTTTACCCAATCTAGCCTCGACTTATCTCTCCAGAAAGCTTTTTGAGTCTTTAGAGCATCCACAAGGTTATTTGAAGCCGCCATTTCGATTAGATGAAGCTCATCAGAGTAGACCTCCTCCACCAAACAATTTTTCACATTTTACAGATCCTCAGTAGCCTTATTTACATTCATATTGATGTCACCAAAGATTTCCTTATTCCAACGCTTAAGCACTGACTTTAGGAATTTAAGATTTTGAATGAGCACGTACATCGGGCAGCCGAAGAATTGTTGTTTCCAAGCCTGCTCCACCACTTCTCTCATCCCCGGGTGTTCCAACCACGCGCTCTGGAATTTGAATGAAGAGGCGAAAGTTTGATCACCCTTGCACGCTTCAAACAGCAGAGGGGAGTGATCTGACTTTACCCTCGCCAGAGTGCCGCAGACCGTTGAATTCCATGACACCAGCCAGTTTTCATTACACATAGCTCTATCCAGCCGAAGCTCTGTGTTGTGTCTACCCCTGAGGCCATTCGTCCAAGTGAATCGAGCTCCCCTAGTATCCTGATGGTGGAGATCATTTGACTCTGAGAAAGCTAAGAAATCATCACAGGAGATACGGTTTGGAGGATGGCCGCTAGACTTCTCATGAGCCCCCAGCACCACATTGAAATCTCCAATTATACACCAGGGTTGAGTAGCATTGTTCATCAAGCCGGTCAGTCTGAACCACAAATCCTTATGAGTAAGATAAGAGGTTGAAGCATAAACCCAAGTCATGAAGTAATACATGTCTCCAATAGCGGCCTTGCAAGCAATCATCTGCACCGAATTAGACACCATATCAACTTTCATGTGATTAGCACAAAGACACCATAAATTTGAACGGTGAGCCCCTATGTCATTTAGAGCCACCAGCTTCAGGTTGAGACTAGCCCAGTAATTCAAAGAAATAGAAAAAAAAAAGCAATCTAAGGTTCTGCAATAAAGACTAAATCCGGGGATAGTTTACGACAATAATTTTAAAACACAAGTTGTGTATCTACGTTACCTAAACCACACAAATTCCAGTATATTGTTCTCATTGGGAATAGTTTGTATCATTTCTTGGACGCATGGTCCAAGGTTTAGACATCGTTTCTTTCCTTTCCAAGTTATTCTTTTTCTTGTCTTTTTTTATCTGGGATTTGGACAAGACAACTTCAAAGTCATTCATGTTCTCCTCATCCAAGTTTTCCTCATATAAGGTGTCAATGCTGATAGCTTCATCTTCCGCAGACGGAGCCCCCCTGTTATTTTCCATTGTCACATCTTTACCAGCTTCTACTTCTTGAGTAGTATTTTCACCAGCCTCCATATTACCTTCTATTATAGTCTCCTTTCGACTAGTTTCAGACGCCTCTATTGTCACCTCCTTGTTACTAGTTTCCGGATCCGTTGTAGCTTCTTTTGCCGTCTTTCGACTAGCTTCAGTCGCCTCTTTTTCCACCTCCATGTTACCAGGCTCCGGATCCGTAGCTTTGCCATCAATCTGCAAATTGTTCTCTTTATTTGACCCTTTTTCCCCTTCCGCAGCTGAACCTTTGTTTACTGGAAGTTTGATCTCCAGAACCGCCCTATTATTTCCCTCTTCATTTTTTTTTGTCAGATTTTTTCTGCGTTTGATTGTGTTTCTTCTTTTTAGCATCATCCTTGTTCGTTTCTATATCCATAATCTGCTTTTGTTGTTTCTTCTTGCACAGACCTTCCTCATGACCTATTTTTTTGCAGAAAGAGCAGTAGGAGGGACGTTTTTCATATACAACTCTAGCATTGAAGAAGTGTCCATTTCTCTCAACTCGCACCTCCTCAATTTGTGTTTTTGCTAGATCAATTTCTACCAGGACCCTTGCATATAACCCGAAACTTCTTGTTATAGTTGCATTGTCTACATACAATGGGTCACCTATAGCGCTGGAGATTTAAAAAAGAGTTCTTAACCTCCAATATTCATAACTTAGATCATAAATTCTTATCCAAACCTGTGCTAGAGATTGATGTTGATTACGTGGATTGAAATCCGGGATCCATTTTCTAAAGTGAACTATTCCTGGTTTAAGATTGCAGGGTCCTACAGAACGAACATAAGAAGCATCTTCTTCACACGAAAAATTGAAACAAAAGAAACCCTTACCTAGTGTAGAGATCACCCAAGGTTTGATGTTCCATATCTTCTTCACACAAAAAATACAGGTATTACAAATGTCATTATCACTAAAGTCATGGATCAAATAACCTCGAGTCCATACATAAATGCATGTTTACCATCACAGGAATTATTCCGTAGAGTGAGCACTTGTTTCGATTGATTAGAAAGGTGGAATTAAACAAGAGTTCCAAATGAAATCAATCACCACATACCTTTGTTTATAAAGTCCTCGTTGATGTCTTCGTTTAAACTCCGGTATTCACACTTCGAGGGTTATTTAGTGATGTCTAATACTCGGCTACACACTTATAATCCCAGTCCGAGACTTGACTTTAGTAGACTAAATTCAAGATATAATTTTGTTCAACTAACATTGACAACAAGTTTGAAACAACAAAACTTGTGGGTTCAACTGAGCATTTCTCTAACAGTTACCGCGGGTCTTTAATAAAGCATGGACTCTATAAAGTCATTTTAGGTCATTGTTCAAACATAAGACTCTAGAACGTCACCGGGTCCTCGATCAAGCTCAAAACTATATAACGTCGCCACTGGTATTGAACACATTTAATGCCAAAACGTTAAACTCATGATATCTGAGTTTATTTCAAGTTTCGCAAGTGTATTCCTGGCACGCTTATACCTCTGAGCTTATAAACTAGTTCACGAGACTCTCATAAGTAAATTAGGGTTTTTTCTCTCATCAAAAAAAGATATCAGAGTTTCATCCCACATAGATAAAATGGTCTACCTCGATACTTGTAACGTCATCCCGAGTATTGAGCATGTTTTCAATCCATAACCTCTCTTAAGATTCTTCCATGCCTCTGTTATACTTTTGATGGAAGGTAACGTTAGGTTGACACTTAATGATATATGTGTATCTTCCTCTCTCCGGGAACTAGTGATCCTCAAGAAGGATTGAGCATAGAATTATAATTAATTAAGAAAGGAATACTGATTTTTAGACAGTATTCTTAGATAAGGAATATTCCTAGACAAGGTAATATTCCTAGATAAGGAAATATACCTAGAAAAGGAATTATTCCTAGATAAGAAAATATATTCCTATAAGGTTTGGAAACCGTTAAAGTTATAAATAGAGATGTTTAGCTCATAGCTAAGACAATCTAGAGAGTGAGGTTGAACACACATACCTAGAGATAAGTTTGTGAGGCAATATTAATTATTGTAAAAGCAAGCTTAGCAAATAGTTTAAGGTTATTTACCTAGAGAGATTGTGAGCGTAACAAAGAGATAATTGTAATAGTTTTCTTGTTCATAATCTAGAGAAGATATATTTCTTCGGAACTAGTTTCTAGTGTGTTCTGTTTTCTAGTTTTTGTCTGTCATTATTCTGAATTCCGCCTCAATAATAATAGTCACCAAGGTATAGAGATCAATATGTATCAAGTTGGTATCAAAGAAAAGTTCGTTACTTTTAGGGAAGATTCCTGTGGTTTATGGTCTTCACTAGATCTCTCTACAAACAGCTTGGTGAGTTACTCGAAAAGCAAGAATAGGTTAAAAGAACAAGAAAACCAAGGATGACAAAATCAGACGATGAGTCTAAGACTGATGAACCAAAAACTACCGACGAGAAGGTGGTTATGTTAGAAAAAGAGATGAAGACGATTCAAACTACCCTGGACGAGTTGGTTGCTTGTATTCGTTCCAATACACCAAATCTGAAACTTACGAAAAAGAAATCTCCATCATGGGGTTCAGAAGAAGAGGGTGAGGAGGAAGAAAAAGAACGTGAATAGGAAGAAGAAGATGAGATTCTTAAAGGCACAAAAGCAAAAAAACTTCGTGGTAAGTTTATGAATAATGGTAAGAATCTAAAAATTGATTTCCATGTTGATATTCCACTTTATGATGGAAGTGTCGATGTAGAGAAATTAGATGATTGGATAGAGAGTCTAGAGACATACTTTTCTTTCTTTGAATATGGTTCGAAGGAGAATATATCTTTTGCAGCATTGAAGCTTTCAAAGCATGCTCTAATATGGTGGAAAGCTTATCAAAGGCAATACCTAAGTAAGGGAGCATTTCCGTGGAAGGGAATCAAGGAAGTTATGAGAAAACAATTTTATCCGGTTGTCTACCTTAAATAGAGATGGTTCAAGTGGTATGACTTGAAGCAATCCTACAATCAAACTGTGCAAGAATATACTACAGAATTTTAGAATCAAGCTATGGTTTTGGATTTAGACTTGTAAGATTATGCTATCTATATGAAGTATATTTCCAGGATTCATGAGTATATACGGAAGGAGTTGAAGATGTTTTCGGTGGATACTATCTCCGAAGCAAGCATAAAAGATAATGTCATCGAAGGCATGCTTAAGAAATCTGATGTTGAGGGAAACACCAAGGGGAAGTCTAGAGGTTTCTTCGCTAAAGGAGATGAAAGGAGCAAAGAGGATAGGAAGTCTAAATACAAAAAAGGTTTGTCTTGCACTCATTGCAAACAAACATGACATGTTTTCGACAAGTGTTGGATGAAGTATCCTAATCTAAAACCAAAAGGGTTGCAGAATAAAGAAGCCAAGAAGGCAGCACTAGTCGTACAAGCTCCAATAGAAGTCCAAGGACTAACGGAACCCAACTCAAAGCTCTCTCTTATGGCAGGAGCAAAAGAAGGAACTTTAAAAGATGACCTTAGGGAACAACTTTTCACAATTAAGATGCAGGTTAAGACAATACTAATAGATGTTGTTATTGACCTGGGAAGTCAGAAGAATTTACTTTCACATTCTTTGGTACAGAAGTTGGGTTTGAAAACTTTCAAACATCCGAAACCCTATCCTTTAGGGTGGCTTCAAAAGGAAGGTGGACTACAGGTTTCAGAACAATGCACGTTCAAATTTGCTTTTGATAAGTCATACATTGACGAGGTTACATGCGACGTCGTTCCATTAGATGTTTGTCAAGTTGTAGTTGGTAGTCCTTACTTGTGGGATCGAGATGCGGTTTTACATAGGAGGGAGCAGAAGTATACCTTTACTAAAGATGGGAAAGCTTTTGTAATACGAGATATTGACTCTTCTCTTGAGGGAGCGAGCTTGATTACATCCACTCAGGCAAAACGGTTGGTGAATGCTAGTACAAAGTTCATTCTCCTTATCCGTTCTCTTAACGAGAAGCCGAGTAGTGTTTTTTTGGAAACCCAAACCAAACAACAAGAAGACAACTTAGGAAGGTTGAAGATGTTTGAACCACCATTACTAGATAATGACGGATATGAAAAGATAATCTTTCCACATGTGGAAGACTTGTGGTTTGATAAAGAAGAACCACTCGAAGAGGATTGCATTATGGATCGAAGAGAGACTAAGACAAGACAAGAAGATAAGGACACTTTTCTAATTGGAAGTCGAAGTCAAGTTCCCAGCAAGGAGAAAGGAACTCTCGGGTTCCCTAACCTCCAAATCTAACTTTCACAGGAGTTCAAGTTTTTGAGTGGGGGCGCATGATACATGTGTATCTTCCTCTCTCCGGGAACTAGTGATCCTCAAGAAGGATTGAGGATAGAATTATAATTAATTAAGGAAGGAATACTGATTTTTAGACAGTATTCTCAGATAAGGAATATTCCTAGGCAAGGTAATATTCCTAGATAAGGTAATATTCCTAGATAAGGAAATATACCTAGAAAATTAATTATTCCTAGATAAGGAAATAAATTCCTATAAGGTTTGGGAAACCGTTAAAGCTATAAATAGAGATGTTTAGCTCATAGCTAAGACAATCTAGAGAGTGAGGTTTGACACCTAGAAAAGGAGGTTGAGCACACATACCTAGAGATAAGTTTGTGAGGCAATATTAATTATTGTAAAATCAAGCTTAGCAAATAGTTTAAGGTTATTTACCTAGAGAGATTGTGAGCGTAACAAAGAGAGAATTGTAATAGTTTTCTTATTCATAATCTAGAGAAGATATATTTCTTCGGAACTGGTTTCTAGTGTGTTCTGTTTTCTAGTTTTCGTCTATTATTATTCTGAATTCCGCCTCAATAATAATAGTCACCAAGGTATAGAGATCAATACGTATCACTTAACCTCATCGCTCGGCTTGCTCCTATGATTGGACAACGGCTCGCGTTTCTCTTATGGTTGGAAAAAGGCCAATATTCCTACTCCAACTAGACAAATGACTTCAACCTTAGCCTCTACTTATTTAATTGAAATACATCCAGGTCAACACTTGACTTCAATCCGGACTTAGACTCTTTCCAGGGTCATTCACCTTGCTTTTCTCCTAAAAAACTGTCATAATTAGGTCGCTCTTTACCTCATCCGGTCTTGTTCTCTCTTCATGATATATAGGGTTATAAACATCTTCCCTTAGATCTCCACATGAAAAAAGTGCATGAATATTCCTACATCGCAATCATGACAACTTTATAGTATACTTCCACGTCATATACATCATACACAAAGTTTGATTACGTCATAAATAGGTGGCATCTTTAGGGTCTAGTATGGCGGTGTATAACAGGTGTGAGTTTCCGCCTACTCACGGTGAAAGAGAATAGTCGGTCATAAGGAGTCAACTGCTAGCGATAAACTCAATATTTGATATACCCTTAGTTATTCCTGAGATTAATTAGGAGGTGCTTATCTTACTCCTTAGGTGATACATGTGTATCTTTCCTCTTTTGGGAACTTAGCAATCCTCAAGTTATATTGAGGATAAACTTATACTTTGGAAAGGAATACTGATTTTTAGACAGTATTCTTATATAAGGAATATTTCTTAGACAAGATAATATTTCTATTTAAGGAAATATTCCTTGATAAGGAACTAAATTCCTAGAAGGTTTGGGAAACCTTTAAAGTTATAAAAGAGATGTTTATCTCATAGCTAAGACATCTAGAGAGTGTGGTTTGTGATACATGACACCTAGATAAGGAGGTTTGTGAGACAAATCACCTAGAGAGAAGTTTGTGAGACAGTTAATTATTGTAAAAGCAAGCTTAGAAAAATAGCTAAAGGTTATTTACTGTTTAGAGAGATAGGAGAGAATTGTAATAGTTTTCTTGTTCATAATTTAGAGAAGACATTCTCTTCGAATCTGGTTTCTAGTGTGTTCTGTTTTATATTTTTCGTCTATTATGATTTTGAATTCTGCCTTTATAATAATAGTCACCAAGGTACAGAGATCATACATATCATTAGGCTTATCTCATCGACTATAAATTAGGTTTTTGCAGAGCTGGGTCATTTAAAACACAACAAGTTCACTACTTTGGACAATAACTTTCTATAAAATTCTCTCAAAGCATTATTTCTACAACTTCTCTGCAACTCAAACTCTAATCTCGTCATTTACATCGATCATATCATAATTTCAAGGTGCTTTTATTGATGAAAGGTGAAAATAAAACGGTACCAAGTACACCACCAACTTTTTCGTTCGGCAACCTGTATGGACAAAATCTAATACAATTACAAGTAAACCAACTTAATGATATTTGACAATACTTATATAGAGTTTATATCTCCATCTCTTCTCAATCAGAAAGTTTAGACTCAAGAATCCGTGAACTTGATTATTAAGATGAGTACTTGGACGATCTCAAAAATTAATATCCACGATTGTTAGAGCGTAGCTCGGTTGAACTCACCAAGCGTTCCTATGTCAAGTTTGGTTGTCATATTTTAGTACAAAACTCATCTAGAGTCGCTTTATTAAATACTAGAGTCAACTTCGTTTAGGTTAGACTAGAAAGTATATGAACGTTGATACATACAAGTATTACTCCGAAGACCTAAAGAATAAGAAGAAGTAACGACTACAACGGCGACATCATCCTTCTACTTGAGGTTAGTAATATTGACTTGAACTTGTTTCCATTCCTAATGTATCTTTCAAGTCGTGTTATATTGAAAACATAACATGTATATAAATAATACTCTAGTGGATAGACATGATCATAATAGTATGGTCATGGTATTAAGGAATTATATTGTGAAGTATAACGCTTTTCTTTTGAACTTTGTAAATATGACATTGACATAATCTTGTATATAGTTTTATGATTATGTGTATGGGTTCATGGTGAAGATTTCATCATAGGAAATGATATTTTACATTTGTTTAAAGGAAGTAGGTTCGTGAACTTGTTTCATGAATTGAAAGGGAAATCAATAGGTATATTGGTCCGGCTCAGGTTATGTGTCTTGGTATAACCGATCACAATACCTAGATTTATGATTTGGTATGACCGATTCTAGTAATAGGTATAACCAATCCTAAGTAATCACTATGAGATGGTATGATCGATCCTTGTAATTGGTGTGGCCGATTCTGGTAATTGGTGTGACCGATCATAAGAGGTTGTGTAACCGATCCTTGCAATTGGTATGACCGATCCTAGTGACTGGTATGACCGATCACAAGTAGGTACCATGTTTAGGTAGAACCAATCCATGTGATTTGTATAACCGATCCGAACCCATGTATGTGACTTGGTAGGACCAATCACAACTAACCATTGTTAATTGCATGACCGACATAATAATCTTGGAATTTTGGTAGAAACAATTCTAAACTTGTTTGGAAGTGTGGTAGAAACGATTCCAAGATGAAAATATGTTTTTTCATGAATTACATATTTTCTTCATAAACACGTGTAGATTCAGAATTAGGATTTGTTGTGTAAAGATGTCAACATACGTTGAACATGAGCATTAACTCTTATCATTTATTATTCAAAAGATATTCCTTGGTACCCAAGGTGATCATGTACCAAAATAAATTATTGGTTTTATATGCTTTAATTACCAGCAATTAATGCATAGCTCTAAAGAATAAAAATTAGTAATGTGCATTTACTAATTGCAGATTTTCTACGATAGATTTCGGAAAATATTGGACTACATTTATTGAAATTAGGAAAATCGAATTTGGCCATTTATTGTATATCTTAGAATATTTTCGGTTTTGGAAATTCCTTGGTGTCCAAACATCCTTGGTCTATAAATACATAAGTTTGCTAATGCAAACTATCCTAAGGGCCAGATAAAATTCATTTCTTGTTTTTTCTGGCGGAGCCATCTATTCGGAGAGGAAAGTATCCTAATTAGGGGAAATCTCTTACGACCACTCGTTTAAAGACTTTTGTGGGATCAAGAAGCTCTGCTAGTACCGTTGGTGAGAAACTAGATAATTATAGTGTTATTAGTTTTCGATTATTGATTTGAGTGACTAACGGTTGTTGAAACTTTGATTGCACCTAGTTATTCTTGAGAATCTTCTCTTCTGATATAAGATTCACTCAGACTAGATCAAAGTATCGATGATATATTTAGAACTGTTGTTAGATCTAAATACATCTTGTGATAATCTATTGTTAACAGACTTTGTTCTGTGTGTGATTGATCATAAGAAGATTCAAGTGGTGTTGTGCAGGTATTTGAAGGCAATAGAAGATTTGAAGATGAAGAAGATTTCTTATTATTTTTTGTATCTTGTGGATTTAGTGCACAAACCTTGATCGGCTAGGATCCAACTAGAATCGGTTTATCTTTGATGGATCTGATTGATTAGTTGTGTGAGATCAGAAACTCTCTATAGTTTCTCTTTAGTGTGAATCTAAACTTGACTATTTCGGTAGTTGTTGGATAGATTGATCTAACAACTCACATATATTATAGCAAGATTGATTAGAGTGGTTACCAAATATATTCTTCCTTTGATGTTTGGAATACGATCTAAATGACTTGTTATTCATGTGCATGACTCTAGTAGTCGAAGGCGGAGGGATACTGAGGGAACTAAGTATCTAAGGGTAGTCTTCTTGGTCTCAACTATACGAAGTTGGTATTAGATTTTCTATAGCGGCTTAATTATAAGAGTATTCAAAACGGGACTAGGTCTCGAGGTTTTTCTGCATTTGAAGATTCCTCATTAACAAAATCTTGACATGTCTTTTAGTTTGTTTCCCTCATTATAATTAAGTAAAATACACAAGTACATTAACTCTGTAATACTTTATATTGATCATATAGAGTTTTGGTTATTTCCGAACCTATTATCAAGTACGCACTTTGTTGTCGTGTCGTATCGATCTTGTATCCATAGTCAATCACACAAGTGATCTTATTGTTGTGTTGTCTCGATCTAGTACCCATAGACGATCAGACGAAGTGTGAAACGAATTGTCGTATTGTCTTGAATCTTTCCATAGACGACCACATTCGGTAGAGGGCTTGTAGGTTGATAAATAAAAGATTGTGGTGTATTTGGGTACCCTCGTATTTTCAATTGGTATAAGAGCAGGCAAACACAAAAAAAAAATCCAACAATCTATGTTTGGTGCGATCTAACCTATAATATTTGAATATAATGGATGATTCAGTTAACGTTATGCAAGATTGCGAGTACTCAAAAGTTCAAGATGTCACTACTTCGTTAACTCGTGACCCAGGAATTAAGGAAATCGAGAGTACATTTGAGTCTATTTTTGATGTTAAAAAAGATGTTGACAAAGAGTTGGTGAAACTCCTAAAGCCTATCAGATCTCTATCCACTAGAATGTTATTATTAAAGACAAAATCTAATCTTCTTAAGCAAGAGATCAAATAAAATAACATTTAACTAAATATTCTTGTAGTTGCAGGAAATCCTACACTACACCCTTGATAAGAATTTACTGTAATTAAGACATATTTGAAGATTAAAAACAACACTTTATTATCTGATTCTCAGAAATGTTTACAAAAAATGGTAGAAATCAAGAATACAACCGCTCTCTTGAATTTTCTCTCTCCTCAATACTTTCTCAACACCCAAAAAATACATCATCCCCATTCTGAATCTACTAGGTCTCTTTATATAGGATAACTATATAGTAGGTGACATCTAATATGTCATTTAATTTCGGATCTGACCTGCGATATTATCGCAGTAGTTATAATGTCCATTCTCGCAAGCATTGTAACCATCGCAGGATAATCACACTCTTCCCGTGTTTCTTCATTCATCAGCTATTACGTCATTCTTTAAATCATTCTGTGATACTCGTGAAGTGTTGTTGAAGAACTCGCGGTGATGTTCGCAGAAGTGTTGCTAATCTCGCAAGAGTAATATCATGGAGATATTCTGGTCCTACATCTTGCCTCTTCTCATGTCTTTTTTGCGAAGAGGGAAAGACTATGAGAATTAAAATGCAGCAACTACCTAGTTTTTCATCTCTTTTCCGCGACAAAACCCTATAAATTAGGTATGACCGCTTATACGTGTCGAATGCTCCTCTTTTAACCGGTTAATCCTTTATTAACCGGTTACCCTTCTTATGTCTATAAAAGAGATAACTTGTTAAGAAATATTATTTTTATTTTACTTCTTCGTCTTCTCCGTCCCTTATCTTCTCTGTAACATTTCCCGTCTGCAATTTTTCTTCTTTCATAGGTTCATCTTCTACTGTTCTAATGGAGTCTCAAAGGTATAAACATTCTCTTCTGTTTAAATTCAATTCTGCTTGTTTAAACTATGTTTATCTATTTTATTTGATCTCTTCTATTTGATTTTTCATAATTCCCATACTATGTCTTCTTTTCAGTGAAACTACTTCTAACGTGCAACCTGTATCTCAAAACCCTAATCTTCTCAAAAATTCGCAAAAGAAACTGGCTGAAAAGAAGAGGAATCGTGCGAATCATAAGGTAGTAAGAAACACTTGTTTTCTTAATAACAATATTGTTGCCTCTGTTTCTTATCTAGTTTATTATTCACAGAATGGTGAAAATGTTGTTGAACCTCGCAAGATCAAACCCATTGAATATGGAATTACTATTCCCTCATTATCTTATTAAAAATCCACTCCTATAGCATCGCAAATTGTGCCCCAACCTTCTGCTCGCGATGGTGTCACTCCCAATACTCCTGCCTCAATTAACCCTCTCATAAGTGAAACTCCCCATATTATTTCGAATGAAATTCCTTCTTCTTCTACTGTAGTCACTTCTCAAGTTGATTCACTTTCACTTCCAAATGTGACCTTTCCAGACACTCCCCCCCCCTGATGATACAAATAATTCAAACCTTCAACTCGACATTGTTACCACTTCACCACCTACATCTCTCCCTCCTGTTAGAGAAACTTCAATTGATGTAGACGTTGCCTTTAGAGTCTTATCTGACATTCTAGATGAAACTAGAAAATCCTCCATTAATCATGTCAAGTGTGGCGTCTGCGAAGTTTTAAGCAAGTATTTTGGTTCTGAACAAACGGCTGCGAAGACATCTTTAGAAAACGAAATTGAAATTATAAAAGAGAGTCTTCGGGTTAAGAATTCAGAATGCAATACTCTTCAGCACAAGCTTCACAACTCTTTACTGAATTGCGAGAATCATCGCAATAAGAACGAGGAACTAAAAGGTATAATTTTACTTCTTTTATCTCTTGGTTTTTCTATTTTAGTAAATTCTCATTTTTTCTGTGCTTAATTCTCTTTTAAACCCTTGGTTCATATATTTAGTTGTAAATCAGACACGATTCTTGGAGAGATTCCAATTTGAGTCTATTTCTGAAGAAGCTCGCGCTGAGAAAGATTCTTGGATGGACCAATATAATAGATTAGATAACCTTCATTCATATTCTATCGACCAAATAGATAATCTTACCAATGAGAATAACCAACTAATATAAAGGCAAAGTCTGTTAACTAGCGAAGTAACTCGTCTTTCTTATTTGTTAACCAAGATAATTTGGCGATAAAAACTTTATCATATGAAAATAAGATCTTATCTCAAGAAAAGCGCAGCTTCTCAAATAAGATAGCGATCTCCTCGCAGCATTTAAGTATTCTTCAGAAAGTGTGTGACAATCAAGAACAATCTCTATCTTTATTTAAAGAAGAACTCAAAGAAGTAACTGAATCATCAATAGCTGAGAAGGACAAACTCATTCAGGGTAGGATAACTCTAAATGTAAAGGCTAATAAACTCAAAGAACGTTTCTCTCGATTAAAGAATCTCATTCCTTATTAGAGAAAGAAAATGCTTATCTCCTTTCTAAAGAAGAAAGTATAAAATCTCTCCTGAAGGGTATAATTGGAGATAAATTTGATGATGCCATGAACCAGTGGGAGAGTTGTGTCTTATCGTTAATTCAAAACCTATCTTCGCAGAGAGAAGGTAGTGATTTTTACTACCTTAATTGTTAATTTTTTTGTTCAAATTTCTCTACTATATTTTTGCAAGATCTTCATCTGAATGTTTTTCTATCTTATCTATTTTTCTCGCAGAATCTGAGAAAAGTCTTCAAACCACCATTTCTGAATTGGCTGATAAATTGGCTTCAGTCCACAAAGAAAATGGTGAACTTCTAGCCAACTATGTCAAATCTCACGATCGTGCAGAAAGAAGATATGACTATCTTGAATACTATAAGAACATGGAAATTAGAAATCGCGACAGAGGCTTCCTTCGCAAAGTTCATCTTAGTGCTGAATTTCTCGTGAATGACATCTTAATATCTAACGCTCTCTCCCCTGTATCAGTAAATCCTCTGGAAGTAGATGATGATGAAATTCCTCTTCCCATGGCTAGTGATCTTGAGTATGTAAGTGATGAAGAAGATGTTTCTCAGGAAAATTCGGCGGATAAAGAAAAATCTCCTCTTACTAAAGTAGTTGCTGGCGATGGAACAACCATTAATGAGTCATCAAATGAAGAAGAAACTCAAACTGATCATGAGAAGAATGTTGGAGAGGCTAATAACCCTGGCAAAGATAATGCTTGAATTTTGTTTTTGCTTTCTTTTAGTTCTCTTTCTTGCGAATGATGTAACCTCTTTCAATTTTAAAACTCATGTTGGAGCTCTATTGAATTTTTGTTCTTCTCAATACTTTGCGAGAAAGATAATGGTATTTTATTTATCAATTCCCATACTTTCCCCTCATTATCTTTCTTGGAATGAACAAATATCTCATGCATCTTAGAAAAATGAAATAGTTAATGGGTAGGGTTATTCTTGTGGTCTTATTTTGCCTTCCTAATTAAAGGTCTTATTTCTCCACGTTTCTTTCTGCGACAAAATCGCAGGACGTCCTTACATTCTCATGTAGAGACCCATTGATCTTGCCTTAGCTCTTGTATTTTATCAATTCTCTGCGACTATATGACAGGTCTAAGTTCCCTTGCGAAAAAAGCCCCATGACATAGCCGTCTTGCGATAAAATCGCATGACGTCTTTACAATTTCATGTAAAAACCCATTGATCCCATCTTAACTTTTTCTTATGGCTTGTTGCCTCCGTATTTTTCATGCGACAATATGACATGCCTAAATGTTCTTGCGATCACAAAGCCCCATGACATTACCGTCTTAAGACACTTATCAGCTCCCTAATGGAGGGTTCCGCCATTACTCCCCCCTGGTTGCCCCTTCAAGGAGGGCACATCGGCCATACAAGACTAGATCCTCCCATCTAGTCTTAACAACAACTAGTTGTTTTTGCATCCTCTTATCCTTTATGCCTATATGTCTTATAGTTACGAGACTGCACCCTAAGTGGGGTTTTCTTGAGGCCGAGTGCATCATATCCAAGACTTACCAAGAATGGCCAGGGTAGGTTCGTCCATCCCGGGCATCCTTGGCTCAACCGTGTACCTCGGCGCCCTGGTTATACTCTGCACCCCTTAGAAGAGACCCTCGGTCGTCCAACCAGGGTATAACCTTATATAGTTGGAAATCCAAAGTATCTCTCCTGGATAGGTATCTCAAAGAGATGGACCCCAGTCTCCGTGTCTCAGGTTCCAACAGCGGTATAACCTTATCCCTGAGCCACGCAAAGAGATACCCCCTAATATGACGTACTTTAGGTCTTACATTTGCCTCTTGCGAAATTTTATTTGCAAACTAGGGTGTACGCCATAAAGGTTCGTACCGTTCTTTGTTTCTTTTGCGTATATCGCAATCTTTCATTCTTTATGTAATCTTGAATAACCTTGCGAATAAACTCGCAGCTGTAAAAATTTGTTTTGCCCATTTCTTCTTTGTTTCATTAAAAATCTGCTTCTGATAATATCTTTTTAAAAATAATTTGTTCCATGGTCTACCCTTTCTTTGACCAACATCTCTCCCTTCTGGGTCCACTAACCTGTATGCCCCTATTCCAACTATCTCTTTAATGATATACTGTCCATCCTATTTTCTCGCTAATTTTCCACCACGTTCACGCTGGTACTCTGGTATTTCTCGCTAAACTAAATCTCCTAGTTGAAACTCACGTTTTTTGACTCGCTTGTTATATTCGCGAGCTAACCTTCGCTGATAATTTTCCATATGTTGTAATGCTTTTTCTCTTTTCTCTTCTAATTCATCAAGTTCTCTTAGAATCATGCTAGCATTAAGATTCTTCTCCCAAACCTCTATTTTTGTTATAGGAATAACAACTTTTGTTGGTAGTAATGCTTCAACACCATATGTTAAACAAAAAGGTGACATCCCAGTTTCCTCTCTCCTGGTTGTGTTGTAATCCCAGACTGTATTATGTACTTGTTCACACCATGCTCTATGGTACCCTTCTAATTTATTTTTTAAGATGTCTGTGATTGTCTTATTAGTTGCTTCAGCCTGACCATTAGCTTATGGGTATAATGGAGTAGATTTTCCACATTTTATCTTAAATGCATTGAGTATCAACTCTATGTTTTGTCCTTCAAATTGTTTTCCATTATCAGAAACCAACTGTGCTGGAATTCCAAATCTGCAGATGATATTTTCAAAGATGAATGTAAATATGTCTTTATCGCAAATGTGATGTACTTCTTTTACTTCTGCCCACTTTGTGAAGTAATCTATTGCGACAATTAAGTATCTCCTCTGCCTTGAACCTGACACAAAGGGTCCTATAATATCTAAGCCCTATTTTCCAAAAGGCGACACACTTTTTAAAGATGATAATGGTTCCCCCGGTGTATGTATCCTATTTCCATATCGCTGGCAATCTTCGCAACGCTTTGATAATTATTTTGCATCTTCATGCATATACGTCCAATAATAACCTTGCATTTTTGTTCTATAATCCAAAGATCTTCCTCCGCTATGATTACCAGCATCTCCGCTATGCAACATTTTTAACACTTTTTCTCCCTCTTCCCTTGTCAAACATCTAAGTAATGGCCCATTAAAAGATTTTCGATACAATACTCCATCCCTTAATTCATAATTTGTAGCACGGCTCTTTAATTTGTGTGCCTCCAATCTATTTCTTGGTGTTTCACATGTCGCCAAGTATGCGTGAAGTTCTGCTCTCCAATCTGCAATAATGTCGCTGGCTGGTTCTTCTGCATCATTTTCTATTATCATTACATCCACCTTTTCTTCTTCTTCTTTATTAATTGAAGGTGATACAAGCTTCTGAATTCTTATGCATCTCGCAGCTGGGTTTGTCATCATACTTGATATAAACGCAAAAGCATCTGCGAGTCGATTATCTTTTCTTGATATATGTCTCCATTTTATTTTTGGAATTCTCGCAGACAATTCTTCAACAAGTTTCTTGTATTTCTTCAGAGATGGTTCATTTGTTGTGTATTCTCCTTTTATATGGCGAATAACCAATTTCGAGTCACTGGTAATCCTTGCGTTCTCCAACTTCATCTTTACGACGAACTTTAGAGCATGCACCACAACTTCATATTCTGTCTCATTATTAGTGGATGTAAATTCCAAACGAAATGAAAAAGCCATTTTTTCTCCTTCTGGAGAGATAAAGATCACTCCAATTCCATTTCCTTCCCAATTTGATGATCCATCCACCAATATTTCCCACATGTTGGGTTCCTTTAATAGATATTTTGGATCTCCGTGTTCTTCTTCTATGTCCATCATTTCTTCCGCAGCTTCATCATCTTCTAGAGGAAATTCTACTAAAAAATCTGCTACAACTTGTGATTTTGGCGAGGATAGGACTTCATATTTGATTTCAAAGTGCCCTACTTGTGCATTCCATCTCTAAACTCTGCCTGATCTTTTTGAGTTCTTCATTAATGATTCAATGGGCACCTTTGTTAATACCTTTACTTTATGTGCCTGAAAATATATTCGAAGTTTGAAGGTTGCATAAACCAATGCAAGAATTAGCTTCTCAATTTTTGAATAATTTCTCTCTGCAGAATTAAACGTTTTACTGATGTAATAAATTAGTTTTTCTACCCCTGCATCTATTCGCAGTAATACTGCGCTTAATGCATGCAATGTTGTCGCAAGATAAATCAATAATTCTTCTCCCGAATCCGCTTTCTGTAAAATAGATATGTTCATTAGATATTCTTTAACTCCTTGAAAAGCCTTCTCACATTCATCTGTCCATTTGAATTTTGTACCCTTCCTGAGTATATTGAAAAAATGCTTGCATTTATATGAAGATCGCGAGATAAATCTTCTTAGCGAGGCTAAGAGTCCATTCAACTTCTGTACATCTTTCACTGTTGCTGGAGTTGGAATATCGCGAATTGCCTGTACTTTCTCTGGATCAACTTGAATTCCTTCTTTTGATATAATATAACCTAAAAATTTCCCCGACGCTACTCCAAAAATGCATTTCTCAAGATTCACCTTGATGTTAAAGAGTCGCATTTGATCAAAAATATCCTTCAAATCTTGCATATGGTTCTTAGATTCTTTACTCTTTATTAACATGTCATCTACATACACCTCTAAGGTTTTGTGTATCCACTTTGCAAACACCTTCTCCACCATTATTTGCATTTTGTAACCCAAAAGGCATTTTTGTGTAACAATATAATCCTGTCGGAGCAAAAAATGCGGTGTTCTCTTGATCTTCTTCAGCGATAGGAATCTGGTTATAACCTTTATACCCGTCTAATGAAGATATTCTATCATTTACTGCTGCTGATTCAACCATTTGAGGAATATTGGGTAATGGAAAACTATCTTTAGGACAAGCTTTGTTTAAGTCAGTAAAGTCAGTACAAATTCTGATCCCCTTATTTTTCTTTGGAACCACTACCATATTTGCAATCCATTCGGGGTATTTTGCTTGTCTTATAATTCCAGCATCAAGCATTTTCTGTAACTCCTCTTCTATTTTTGAGTGATAAGTTGTTGCGATTTTCCTTATCCTTTGCTTGAATGGTCTCACATCTTTGTTAATTTCTTACTTATGACATGCAACTGATGGATCTATTCCAGGAATCTCATCCATATTCCACGCGAAAATATTCTTTATACTCTCGCAAGAGATTTAAGGTTTGTTCTTCTTCATCTGCACCCATTTTAGTTCAATTTTCATCATTTTAGGTTCTTCTTTACTTCCAACATTTACTTCTTTTGTTGGTTCTACTGCGGTGTATTCCATGACTCTCGCAGGCTCATCATCTTCTTGCGAGATCTCGCTGGGTATTCCTTTTCCTTCTCTTGATCTTATCATGTAAACTTTAAATTCTTCTTCCCTTTTTGCCTCTTTTTCCAATTTTTGGCGAGTCTTTCACAGTTTTGGACGCTCTTCATAATTTCTCACTTCAATTCGATAACACAGCTTCACAAGATCAATATCTCCTCTAATTTCTCCAATTCCACTAGGCATAGGAAATTTGATGCATTGATGTAATGTTGATGCTACATCCTTAATTGCATGTATCCATGGTCTCCCCAATATCATGTTATATGGTGCCTCCACATCCACCACACATAATGTTACTTGTGTTTCAATCTCTCCTAGCGGAATTCGTACCTTTATTTAGCCTTTAGGTTTTGTTATAGATTTTATAAAACCATGAATGTGATAATTTGAACAAGACATCTCTTCATCCTTATATCCCATTTTCTTAAATGTATGATAGAATATAATATCTACAGAACTTCCTGCGTCCACCAAAGTTTTATTCACGGCCCATTCTTCTGCAGATCTTGTTAATTTTTCCTTCTTCATTCGCACAGTAGATACCGTGATTACCAATGGAGATGTATGATCCAAATTTTATTTTGGTATTTATGCTGTTGTGAATATGATTTCTTTCTTTTCCCAATCCTTCAGAGGTGATATTTTCTCCACCGTCATAATTCTTTTTCCTTCAAAATCTCGTTTATGAATCTTTCCTCTAATATTTTCATGGAATTGGTTGATCATTGTTTTTGTTATCGTATTGCAATCCAACTTCCTGTAATCCTCATTTGCTTCAATTATTATTTTTTCTTCAACTGCTTCACCAATTTGTTCAATCATTTTCTTAACTCGAATATTGATCTTTAATCTCGCTTTTTCCTATAATTTTCAACTTTCAATCCCTGTTTCGGGCGCCAAAATGTAGTTGCAGGAAATCCTACACTACACCCTTGATAAGAATTTACTTTAATTAAGACATATTTGAAGATTAAAAACAACACTTTATTATCTGATTCTTAGAAATGTTTACAAGAAATGGTAGAAATCAAGAATACAACCGCTCTCTTGAATTTTCTCTCTCCTCAAGACTTTCTCAACACTCAAAAAATACATCATCCCCATTCTGAATCTACTAGGTCTCTTTATATAGGATAACTACATAGTGGGTGATAGCTAATCTGTCCTTTAATTTCGGATCTGACATGCGATATTATCGCAATAGTTATAATGTCCATTATCGCAAGCGTTGTAACCATCGCATGATAATCACACTCTTCCCGTGTTTCTTCATTCGTCAGCTATTACGTCATTCTTTAAATCATTCTGTGATACTCATGAAGTTTTGTTGATGAACTCGCGGTGATGTTCGCAGAAGTGTTGCTAATCTCGCAAGAGTAATATCATGGCGATATTTTGGTCCTACAATTCTAGCCAAAGAGAATATGGATCTCTCTGTTAAAGTAGAATCTTTGGATAAAATTACTCAAAAGCAAGAGATTCATTCAAAGACTCTGACAAATGATTTTGTTGCGATTTTTTCTAATGAAGAAACTAAAAGTCCTTACTCGACCTTTACAGATCGTGAAAACAAGACTTGTTTGATCACATCTGAAACTAATCAAGATGATGGTAGTTTATATAACTACATCAAGTCATAAGATAATGAAAGACCATCTCTACAACTACTGATGATCAAACGAAATCTTGTCCAAAGGAAACTTTGAACCGGTTCCGTGAGAAAAATCTTAAGGAATACAACTTTCAGTCACTTGACAGGAAACTTATCCTTATTCAAAATACTCTTGTAAAAGTATTAAAATAAGTATATTATCTTAAAAAACTGAAAGATCATTCCTCGGTAGAAAGAAAGAGTATACCCCAACCCGATAAAATCAACTCAAAAGAATCAGATGAAAGAGTTGATGGTCACTTCTGGAAAAAAGGTTCCACCTCACTCATGTCGGAAGATTATCTATTTACATGAAGGTAGTTCCCATACTGAACACTTCCATAAGAAAGGGAAATAAATCATTTCTGCCAAGAGAAGCAATCAGGGAAAATTTTAAATAATTGTTTCCGATGATCAAGCTGATGTGCATATTAAGAAAATCCTTAGAATGAAAAAATAATATGAAAATCTCATTAACAAAACTAGGAGAGATTTATCTATCTCTGAAAATTCTCACATCAATCCATTTTCTCCTCACGATCAAACCTATATCACAAGAAAAGATCACCTTCTTGGGAGAAAATACTTTAGGTAGAAACCTCCAAAGAGGAACATGAACTATGTTTTTGATACTCGTTGTAAGCATGATAAGGTTTACCCAGATAAAACTTAGTTGTATGGAGTTTGTGCACCCTCATCCAGGCTTGTGCTCATAACTTTTGGGATGAGGAAGCACATAAAACGAGAGTACATGTTTTGTGTTTTTATCATAAATTTTGTGAAAATTTTTGGTTAACTGCGAATCCATTTTATCTAAAATAATTTTAGTTCATGTTTATCATGATATTCCATAATTAGGATTAATTTGAAAATTTCGAATTTTAATAAATCTTCCAACATAAAAGTTTCGAACAAAGGAAACAAAATATATTCTTTGTATATTTACGGAAATCCCTATGTATTTTCGGTCTGAAAGTTGTTTCTTATTAAGAAAAACTCCTCTCTTGCTTGTATTGAGAAACCCCGATTAATTCTTATTTAAATCCTTGAGCATGCCTCCAATAACTCATAGTATTACAAAGGTGAATAAGGAGGAAGCTCAAAGAGTTAAGGATTTTGAAGGAATCAATACGGAAAGGAAGATGAAGATGATTTCAAAAATCATGTCTGATTATGAGTCTGATAGTTCTACCGGATCCCCAAGATGAGTCATGTCTATTGGCTTCTAACTTTCAAGATCCAAAATAAACCAAGTGGATACCTTCTGATAGTATGGTAAACTTCATCAATGGCTTTGAAGAACTAAGAACCAATCTCATAATAACGGTTCGAAATCAAGATTGGCTAAATAAAAGAATCGAAGAAATAAAAATTGATCTTGCATACATGTAGGAACAAGTTGAAAAACTTGAAGAAAAAAAAGGTGGTTGCTGACAAGTCTCTCGAGACGAGCTTCAAAAGTTTGAACACTGAATAAATCTCAGTGAACAATCAGAGCACCACCAAGGATTAAGTCATAATATAATACTTGATCCAGAAAATAGACAACAATGTATTGATTTATTTCGATATTTTTGTATAAGGTCTATTTTGAATAAAACCATCAATATAATTTTATTATAAATAAAATTATTATTTTATAATTTTGGTTTCATGTGATAGTTTTCGATTGCATAGCCTGTGAATAAATGTCTATATTTTTGCTATGTGATTTCAGTTTTATGAGATGTCTAATTTTGGTTTTTATTAACCTTAATATTCGATCTCATATGGTGTAGCGCCCTTATGATTTGTGTGTCTTTTTGATTTAGCGGGATTAAGTTCTAGCCCATGTTGGTAGGTTTTATCAAAGGATCATAAGGTGTTCCGATTGAAACTCATATGTGAAAAGTCACAATATGTTGAATCAATTTATGTATACATAAGCTGTGTTTAGCATAACATATGTGTTTCGGGTTTTCAACTTTTGTTATTGGCACGCTTTAGTTATAACCGATTCAACCTTTCTCTGGTAAAGTTTTCTTTTATTGTTGTTCTTTTGTTCTTGCGAGAGGATGATAATACACTGGGGGGGGGGGGAGTTATTACTTGAACTTGAGCTTAATGATATATCTTTCTGGGGATAAGTGGCTGCGGAAATTGAGATAACAATTTTATTGTTAGCTAATCATTTTTTCATGTTTAAGAAAATCCTGTTCATATTGCATATATCTTGCTTTTTCTTAACAAAATGTCGGTACAATTGATATGTTCCATTATTGTGTATGGATTGGTTTGTTTGATTCAATTGTTTCCGGTTAAGAAAAACAATGTCAATTTATTTAGATTATGGTTTGGTATCTTATTTATTGTTGGGTATCAAGTGTTTTTTTCTTAACGAATCGGTGAAATTGCGGTGCTATAATGTATATATTTGTTTCAATTGCTTCCGGTTAAAAATAATAATTGCAAGTCAATTTATTTTGGTTTGTATCTATTGTTTTTGGTTTAACAAAATTACGGGGTCATTTGTTTAGTCCAATTGATTCCGGATAAGAGAAACTAAGTTGATTCTGATCTTAGTTAGACTTATCAATTGGAGGATTCAGTTATTCAAGTCTAATCGAATTCCTTGACAAGAAAAACTAGTTAACTAACCTAGTGTTTGTCTAGCCTAAAGGGAAAGGTCTAAGTTATTATCTGAATAATTAGATCCTGATGAGAAAAATAAAGTTAATTCTCATCTTTATTTTGTTCTTATCGAAACAAGTGATTGTACATACGCAATCAGTTCAACGGTGAAATTAAGTATCTTAGTTGATTTGTTGGACTATAGGGAAAATTGCTTCAGGCAATTGTTTCCTTGATAACATATTGAAACTAAATTATTTTTGTAGTTTCGGTTTTAATATTGGTTATCTAAAATGGTATGTGAAACCTTCATGCTTACTCTTATAGGTTGTACAAGTCTTATAGATTTGTAAGATCCTTTCGGTTTGTCCTTTATTTGCTTAAACCTTTGTAATTTTGTGACTAAAAGGGGGAGAAATATATGGAGTAAACAAGTGATTTTTAATCACTAGGAAAGGACAATTGTGCTTAAACATTATAACTAACGAAAGAGTAATGCATTGACTAAGGGGGACAAACATGTATTTTATATTACAAAACAAAGATGTTCAGACTGAATATTTACCTAGCTTGCCTTTAGGGGGATTAAAAGCTTTTGGTTATTCAAATGTCAACATCGGCATTTATTGATTGAATATATGCAGTTTATTGTGATGTTGAAACTTGGAATCAAGCATATGAAGAATGCGTTATTTTGTAATTCGTTTAGCTCTATATGTAAATAGATTTTTGTCACTAAAATTAACAAAGGGGGGGGATTGTTAGAGCATAGCTCTGTTGACCTCACCAAGCATTGGTATGTCAAGTTTTGCTGTCATATTTTAGTTAGAAAACTCATCTAGATTCGTTTGATTAAATACTAGAGTCAACTTCGTTTAGGTTAGACTAGAAAGTCTAGGAATTTTGAGGCATACAAGTATTACTCCGAAAACCTGAAGAATGAGAATAAGTAACGACTACAATGACTGACATCATCCTTCTACTTGAGGTTATTAATATTTACTTGAACTTGTTTCCATTCCTAACGTATCTTTCAAGTCATGCTATATTGAAAACATAACATGAGAAGATTGTATATAAATAATACTGTAGTGGATAGACATGATCATAATAGTATAATCATAGTATTAAGGAATTATATTACAAAGTATAACACTTATCTTTTGAATTTCGTAAATATGACATTGACATAATATTGAATATAGTTTTATGATTATGTGTATGGGTTTATGGTAAAGATTTTATCTTAGGAAACGATGTTTTACATTTGTTTAAAGGAAGTAGGTTCATGAACTTTTTTCATGAATTGAAAGGGAAATCAATAGGTATATTGGTCCGGCTATTCATTGTATATTCTTTGGATGACCAATATGTGAGTTGGTAGAACCGATCTTAACTCAGGTTATGTAACTTGGTATAACTGATCACAATACCTAGACTTATGTATTGGTATGACCGGTTCTGGTAATTGGTGTAACCAATCCTAAGTAATTACCATGAGATGGTATGATTGATTCTTGTAATTGGTGTGACCAATTTTGGTAATTGGTGTGACCGATCATAAGAGGTGGTGTAACCGATCCTTGTAATTGGTATGACTGATCCTAGTGACTTGTATCACCGATCACAAGTAGGTACCATGTTTAGAAAGAACCTATCCCTATGATTGGGATAACCGATCTGAACCCATGTATGTGACTTGTTAGGACCGATCACAACTAACCATTGTGACTTGGTATTACCGATCACATAATAGTCTTGGAATTTTGGTAGAACCAATTCTAAACTTGTTTGGAAGCGTGGTAGCTTCGATTCCAAGATGCAAATCCGTTTTTCCATGAATTACATATTTTCTTCATGAACCTGTGTAGATTCAAAATTAGGATTTACTGTGTACAGATGTCAACATACTTTGAACATGAGAATTTACTCTTATCATTTATTGTTCAAAGATATTCCTTGGTACTCAAGGTTATCATGTACCGAAATAAATTAAGAATCTTTTAATTAAGGTTTTTGGTTTTATATGCTTTAATTACTAGCAATTAATACATAGCTCTAGAGAATAAAAATTAGTAATGTGCATTTACTAATTGGAGATTTTCTATGACATATTTCGTAAAATATTAAACTACATTGATTGGAATCAGGAAAACCGAATTTGGGCATTCATTGCATATCTTAAGAATATTTTTGGTTTTGGAAATTCCTTGGTGTCCAAATATCCTTGGCCTATAAATACCTAAGTTTTCATTTCTATCAAACTATCCCAAGAGCCAGGCAAACTTCATTTTTTTTGTTTCTGGTGGAGCCGTCTATTTGGAGAGGAAAGTATCCTAATTAGGTGAAATCTCTTACGACCGCTCGTTTAAAGACTTCTGTGGGATCAAGAAGCTCTACGAGTATCGTTGGAGGGAAACTAGATAATTGCAATGTTATTAGTTTTCGTTTATTGATTTGATTGACTAACGGTTGTTGAAACTTTGATTGCATCCAGTTTGTTCATTCTTGAGAATCTTTTCTTCTGATACAAGATTCACTTAGACTATATCAAAGTATCGACGGGATTTTTAGAAATGTTGTTAGATCTAAAGACATCTTATGATAATCCATTGTTAGTAGACTCTGTTTTGTGTGTGATTGATCACAAGAAGATTCAAGTGGCGTTGTGCAGGTATTTGAAGTCAATAGAATATTTTAAGACAAAGAAGATTTATTATTAGTTTTCGTATCTTGTGGATTTATTGCACAAACCTTGATCGGCTAGGATTTAACTAGAATCAGTTTATCTTTGATAGATCCGATTGATTAGTTGCGTGAGATTGGAAACTCTCTATAGTTTCTTTTTGAGATCTATACTGATTGAATGCGAATATAAACTTGACTATTTCGGTAGTTATTGGATAGATTGATCTAACCATACAAAGGAGTTTACTAGATTAAACAGAGTGGTTACCAAAAAAAATATTCCTTTATTGTTTGGAATACGATCCAAGGGACTTGCTATTCATGTGCGTGACTTTAGAAGTCGAAGACGCAAGGATAATGCGGGAACTAAGCAGCTAGGGTAGTCTGCTTGGTTTTAACTATACGAAGTTGGTATTAGATTTTGATAGCTGCTTAATTATGAGAGTATTCAAAACTGGACTAGGTCCCGGGGTTTTTCTGCATTTGCAATTTCTTAGTTAACCAAATATTGTTGTGTCTTTTACTTTGTTTTCCGCATAATAATTGTTATTATAGTTAAGTAAAATACACAAGTACGTTAATTCTGTAATACTTGATATTGATCCTATAGAGTTTCGGTTATTTCTGAACATATTATCAAGTACACACTTTGTTGTCGTATCGTCTTGATCTTGTATCCATAGTCAATCACACAGGTGATCTTATTGTTGTATTATCTCGATCTATTATCCATAGACAATCACACAAAGTGTGAAACAAATTGTCATATTGTATCGCATTTGTCCATAGACGATCATATTCAGTATAGGACTTATAGGTTGATAAATAAAAGATTATGGTGTATTTGGGTACCCTCGTATTTTTAGTTATCCAATCTAGTCATATCCAAATAATCAAATCGGAATTCTTCCAAGTACAAAACTTGTTATCTATCTTTCAAGATACAGATTCCACAAAAACAAACTCGTACTCGATCACAATTAATATGGACGTATCTACCATAATTGAATATGTACTACGTGTGATATTATTATTATAAATTTAAACAATATAACACGGAAAAGGAAAAATACAAGACACTAGAAGAAAAAAAATTAACGAGGAAACCGCAACTGCAGAAAAACCCCGAGACCTCGTCCAGATTTGAACACCGAACTGTATTTAGCCGCTACAGATACTAGCATACTATCAGACTGGAATATAGTTGAGACCGAATTCATACTCCAATCAATTCAGATGCAGTAGTGCACCTAACATCTCTTGAACCTCACAAGGCTATACGCAATTGATTCAGTTAGTTGACGTCCTTGACAGCCTAAGAGTTGCTTCAGCCTAAGTGAAGACTTTTGATACGAATCATCCTATAACATATAAGAGTATTTGATTTCCTTTTACACCGAATATATCAAGGCTTGGAAATATGTTTCCCGTTAGATCGAAGGAACAAGATCAGGATACATGAACAATCAAGGTAAAGATTGTCAAACATGTCTTCATGAATCCCTAATTGATTTCTTTCAGTCGTAAACCTAATTATGTATCTCGAGGAAACTTAGGTTTCATAGAGGACAAATATAGCTATCAACTAGGATTTTAATCATGATGCACATTCACAAGGTTTTTTCAGTGAATAATGATGTCTTAGAGATGTTTATGAGAGTCATAACTGAAAATGCGGGGGTCTAACAACCTCACCCAATATTTCGATTAGCAATCTGTATGGACAACTCCGAGTTGTTTTCTAGAGAATCAACAAGACTCAATCAATAGAAAATACTCAAGGAGTTATTATCTCAATCTATCGATTTGATTTACTCAAGCAAATATGATTCGCGAGCCTAATCAAAAAGAGATAACTTGGATGGTACCAAAGATCAATATCCAAGTGTCAATCGATTTAAATTAACAACCAATAAGGTCGGATATTCTAATCGATTGAACAATGCACAACCTGTATTATTTCAATTATATAAAAATATAATGCGGAAAAGAAATAACACAGACACCAGAATTTTGTTAACGAGGAAACTGCAAATGCAGAAAAACCCCGGGACCAAGTCCAGATTAAACATACACTATATTAAGCCGCTACAGACACTATCCTACTACAAATTAACTTCGGTCTGGACTGTAGTTGAACCACAACCAATCTCACACTGATCCAAGGTACAGTTATGCTCCTACGCCTATGATCCCAGTAGGATATTGCGCACTTGATTCCCTTAGCTGATCTCACCCACAACCAAGAGTTTCTACGACCCAAAGTCGAAGACTTTAGCAAACAAATATGTCTCACACAGAAAAGTCTACAGGTAATAGATAAATTCGTCTCCCATGAATAAACCTATGAGTTTTGTTCTGTCTTTTGATAAATCAAGGTGAATAGGAACCAATCGATAAAACTAGATTTATATTCCTGAAGAACAGCTCAGTTTCATCAATCACCTCACAATAAACTTAATCGACACAACGAAGAAGATTATTGAGGAATCACAAACAATGAGACGAAGATGTTTGTGACTACTTTTATCTTGCCTATCGGAGATATAAATCTCAAGCCAATTATTATAATTGTACTCGTACGATAGAAATAGCAAGATCAGATCACACAACTACAAGATAAGTAGTATCGGTCTGGATTCACAATCCCAATGAAGTCTTTAAGTCATTAACCTGGTTTTAGAAGAAGAAAACCAAAGGTTAAAGGAGAATCGACTCTAGATTTAGCAAACTAGTATCACACAGAATGTGTGGGGATTAGGTTTCCCATTTGCTAGAGTTCTCCTTTATATATTCTTTCAAATCAGGGTTTGCAATCAATGTTAGTTTAGTAACAAAGCATTCAATATTCACCGTTAGATGAAAACCTGATTAGATACATGCTAATATCTCTCAACCGTTAGATCGAAAACTTAGCTTGTCATACACACATGTACTTGACGTTTTGAGGTCGTGTAACCATACCCAAATGTGTACAATGGTTGGTTCAATATTAGTCAACCAAATGGTTAGCCAAATGATAACTTTCATATCAACCATATTCTTATTTACCATAACTAGTCTAAATGACTTAAATAAACTAGTTAGAGAGTTGTTCAATTGCTATGAGATCTCAAGTACTAAAAGAGACACAATTGAATCAAAAACTATGTGATTCACTCGAATCATTAATCATGAACTATAAAGCCACGGTTTGCAAAGGCATTCCTTAGTAATTTAGAATAAGTTCACGAACAACGTTTTCAGACATAACCTCTTGAGTTCGCGGACTCAAGCTAACCGGTTGAAGTTAATAAACTCCAGCAGAATTTCTCAGGATGAGAACTTCCGTCAGTTCGCGGACTGCACCTGAGCTTCAACTTCAGCAGATATTCTCGGGTTCGAGAACTTACGCCAGTTCGCGGACTGAGTTGATGCTCACGTTCCGGTTCCACTTGATCAACAAAGTTCGCAAATTTCGGTTCAAGTGTTAAGGACTTATACATATATGTGTTGCCACAATAATGTTTGTATCCTACAATGGTTATATAGTATGAACTCTCATTTCAATCATTGAAACATTCTCAGAGGACGTCATATAGTTGTTTTCACGTACTAGTTTTCGTCAGAGCGATTTCCAAAGTGATTGAAACATAACATGACTTTCGTCACTAGGCAAAGATGACCTTGGTTAAAGCGAAATCTTTACCAACACATATTTCGAGAAATAGATAAGCGAGATATACTCAGCTCGAAATATCACATGTGCATATTCTTAGTCTATATAGTAAAACCACTTTTGTCTCAAGATAGGAGATATAGTAGATAGACTTTCGAGTGATAGATAATTTCAAGTCTCCACATACCTTTTATTCGATGAAGATCCACTGGTTTCTTGAGTAGTCCTTCATCTTGTATGATGATCGCCATGGAGTTCTTGATCTCAACTACACTTTCTATCCTAGTCCGACACCTTAGCTATAGTAGACTAGAAATCAAGAATATATAGTTTTGATCACTAAGATTGACAAACATGCTTGAGATAGCAACGCATGCGAGTTTGACCGAGCAGTGCTCTAACAATCTCCCCCTTTGTCAATTTTAGTGGAAAAACTATTAATACATATGGAATACAAAAATTATATAAATAAACTTTGTAGCTCCTATTCCACATGCCTAATCTTCAACAATACTCGAAATATTCGTCACTTCCAAGTAGTCCAATGATCCCAAAGGTTGTAAGTTTAGTATCATCGTTGTTGAAAATCCGTAGCTATAACAATGAGAAAAGCATTGGTTCTCAATCATTGTTATACAGTGTCATAGTATTATTATATAGCGTCAAAGTCCAATTGCAACACAACTTAAATAAAAATACTATGGTGATACTTCACTCCCCCTTAGTCAATACTCCATCTCACATGGAAACCACTCCCCCTTACATAATGATCTGAAAACCATATGTATTTGTAGTGTGAACTACAATTAATTCTCCCCCCTTTTGTCAATAAAATTGGCAAAGGTACAAAAACGGGATCCTAATAAAATTTCTGTAAGAGACATTTCATGACCAAAGGTAAATGTTCTATCATCTTGTTTAGATGCAATCATAAATTCGAGGCTAAATGCATTCATCAAGGAGTTTATAAAGATACAAGATAACCCCTAAAAATTCCACAGCCGCACACCCTACAAAGATTTGGAAATTAAGCGCAAGTTCAAAAGAACTCTCCCCAATAAGATGTCATTCCCTAAGGAACAACAAGAGCGACCTTAGAAAAGAAGGATTTCTTTAGACTCAACAAATTGCACATAAGTATGAATTTGGAATCCAAAATATTCAATCAGATTAACCATAGTGAACCATGATTAATTTGACTAAATATGCTCAACACAAGTAAACTTATGGAGACTTAATTCATCGATTAGATTATTCACAAGAAAACCCATAAATATTCTAAACGGATTACACAATTAAACTAATCACAAAGTAATCAATTCAATTGTACACACTCGACATGAGATAAATCTATGGAGTGCTAACTAAATAATCACACAAGATGATTGATTTAGTTCATTTGGGATCAACATAAGAGATTATGGAACCCCGACTAAGATTATCATAGGAAATGACAACCTTAACCGTACATGTACTCAACATGAGAGAACTCATGGAATACAAACTAAATAACCACACAAGTTGATTAATTTAGTTCTTAAAGCTCAACATATAGCATCTCATGGAACAACCAACCATGCCAATAAGAAATTGACTTAGTTGTGTCGTGCTCAACATGAGATACACAATGGAACCTTCACGGTAATACATAATAATATGGAACAATTAAGCTCTATACCGTGGATAACAAAATAAGGACCTATTCTATTTTTCCTTCACAAAGTGACATAATAGATTTTATCCTTGAATCACAAAATATTTTAACCTATCTTACATCAACAATTGACAATATAGGCTTAACTTTTGTGTTTTGCCAAACGTCCATTCATTCCTTTATCAATATTTGCATACCAATACGTGAACAACTTTACTTTTGACAAAATATGGGATAATCAAGTTCACAGACGTAAACATACAAATCCCATCAAAATATTGCAATATATAAAATCAAAAAGATTAATACCGCAACCATCATCTTCCAAACCAGTTTAGAATTAAACCAATAAATCTAAAAACAAGAAGATGAAAATATTGGATATAGCTATGTGTAATCACAATAATGGCTATTCCAAGACACTAGTTATTCTTCTAAACAAAAGAGAAACAATAGAAGATTTAGTAGTAATAAGACAAACTCGTAATGCACATATAAGATGATTTGTCCTTAAAGGGTAGAATCAATCTTTATCGCCCGTATTTATACCAAGAAAATCTACTAAAGGCGTATAAAAATATTTGCTTAACAAAGAAGAACATACAAAGCCATTAACGACCATGCACCATAGTTCATATAAAATGATTGTGAATATTCAAGAATCCCATAGTAATGCGTACTACTGCCCATTCTTGAACTTCTTTCTTTGTGATTCACCAACAACATTCTTGTAAAAGCTAAAAATTAGCTTAGAAGAGTAGTACTCTAAGAATCCAAGTGCCCAAGTTCAAGAGAAGTGGAACAAGTGCAACGAAACGGAGCAAAATACTCAAAAACAAGAGTCATGACAAATACTAATCTTAACTCATCTAAATTCAAGTTTTCTCATCTTCATTTTTAAGATAATTTAAAAAGAAAGAGAATGCAAAAAGAATGAGGTCATTCCGAGTTCGGACGAAGAAATTACGGCCAAGACAGGTTTACCGAATATCGACGACTACAAGCAAGTCCGCGAACTTACGGGTTTGCAAACAAATTTTCATAACTTTGAGCAGTTTGCAAACTGGGTTTGCGAACTTAAACCCCTGGATTTTGATTTTAATAGATGTTATGCATACTTGGTAATTCTACCATGAAGTCCAAACATCCCGAACTATTCTTTTGAAACCTACACATATAAGAACCTTAAACACAGATAAAGTTAGGTAGAAATGAACGATAATCAAGGTACATGGATTATTATAAGTACTCAAACAAGTAATAAAAACATAAAACTTGCTCAAGTTTATAGACATACCTTTTTAGAAAAGTCCAATTGAATTTTACATCCTTACCGAACATAATCTGTGCGCCCCAGTTGTTGTGCCTCCCTCACCCTATACATAGCAGGCATTTATTGGTGAGGATGCACTTTCAACACAAACAAGTTGTGTTGAGGTGAACAATGTCTTGCTCACCATGGCACCAAGAAAGAGTTTCTTTCCAACAACTATTAAATCTTGTAGTGTTGAGAAACACCCAAGGAACTGTTTTTATAAGTCTATAAAAGAACTTCAAGAGAACCCAAAAAGATTTTTGTTTCTGATTTCTTGTTTTCCAACTTATAAAAAACAGTTTCTGCAGATAGTTTTTAGTACTGCGAAGGGAAACTCTTTTGATAAAAAGAGACGTCCTAGATTCTTCATAAAATAAGACAATACTACTATATTGATAGGAAGTATTAGGAATTGAGCAATGAATCAATTCATGCCTTAAGGTGATACACTCAGATGACAGAGATTTAAACTCCTCTTGTAATTCATTTAGTTTATCACAACTAATTGGATTACGCAGAGGAGGGGCATTGCTCTCACTGATTAGTGAATCAATATCAACCTCAACATGAATATTATTCATCATAACTTGATTTAGCCTGTCAAGAGATTCTTGATCTTTCTGTAGGTATAACTCAACATCAAGAGATAAGCTCTCAAGATTCTTTTCAAGTCTTGAAAACACTTCAAGGGATTTTAAACCTGTTGGAGGTTTAGATAGAATTTCTTCTACAGATTTTATTAAATCAGTCATGGAAGAGAATTCTGAAATCCCTGGATCTGGTGGTGCATTTATTGAGATAACACTACTGTCCATAGAGTCAGATCGCTACAAACACAGACTTATGAAGTCTTAAACGTGTTTGCCTGCTCTGATACCAATTGAAAATGCGGGGGTCTAACAACCTCACCCAATATTTCGATTAGCAATCTGTATGGACAACTCCGAGTTGTTTTCTAGAGAATCAACAAGACTCAATCAATATAAAATACTCAAGGAGTTATTATCTCAATCTCTCGATTTGATTTACTCAAGCAAATATGATTCGAGAGCCTAATCAAAAAGAGATAACTTGGATGGTACCAAAGACCAATATCCAAGTGTCAATCGATTTAAATTAACAACCAATAAGGTCGGATATTCTAATCAATTGAATAACGCACAACCTATATTATTTCAATTATATAAAAATATAATACGGAAAAAAAATAACACAGACACCAGAAATTTTGTTAACGAGGAAACTGCAAATGCAGAAAAACCCCGGGACCTAGTCCAGATTAAACATACACTGTATTAAGCCGCTAAAGACACTAGCCTACTCCAAATTAACTTCGGTCTAAACTGTAGTTGAACCTCAACCAATCTCACACTGATCCAAGGTACAATTATGCTCATACTCCTATGATCCCAGCAGGATAATGCGCACTTGATTCCCTTAGCTGATCTCACCCACAACCAAGAGTTGCTACGACCCAAAGTCGAAGACTTTAGCAAACAAATTTGTCTCACACAGAAAAGTATACAGGTAATAGATAAATTCGTCACCCACGAATAAACCTATGAGTTTTGTTCCGTATTTTGATAAATCAAGGTGAACAGGAACCAATCGATAAAACCAGACTTATATTCCCGAAGAACAGCTTAGTTTCATCAATCACCTCACAATAAACTTAATCGACGCAGCGAAGAAGATTATTGAGGAATCACAAACAATGAGACGAAGATGTTTGTGACTACTTTTATCTTGCCTATCGGAGATAGAAATCTCAAGCCAATTATTACAATTGTACTCGTACGATAGAAATAACAAGATCAGATCACACATCTACAAGATAAGTAGTATCGGTATGACTTCACAATCCCAATGAAGTCTTTAAGTCTTTAACTTGGTTTTAGAAGGAAAAAACCAAAGGTTAAAGGAGAATCGACTCTAGCTTTAGCAAACTAGTATCACACATAATGTGTGGGGATTAGGTTTCCCAGTTGCTACAGTTCTCCCTTATATAGTCTTTCAAATTAGGGTTTGCAATCAATGTTAGCTTAGTAACAAAGCATTCAATATTCACCGTTAGATGAAAACCTGATTTGATACAAGCTAATATCTCTCAACCGTTAGATCGAAAACTTAGCTTGTCATACACACATGTACTTGAAGTTTTGAGTTCGTGTAACCATACCCAAACGTGTACAATGGTGGGTTCAATATTAGCCAACCAAATGGTTAGCCAAATGATAACTTTCATATCAACCATATTCTTCTTCACCATAACTAGTCCAAATGACTCAAATGAACTAGTTAGAGAGTTGTTCAATTTCTATGAGATCTCAAGTACTACAAGAGACACAATTGAATCAAAAATGATTTGATTCACTCAAATCATTAATCATGAACTATAAAGCCACGGTTTGCAAAAGCATTCCTTAGTAATTTAGAATAATTTCACGACCAACGTTTTCAGACATAACCTCTTGAGTTCGCGGACTCAAGCTAACCGGTTGAAGTTAATAAACTCCAGCAAAATTTCTCGGGATGAGAACTTCCGTCAGTTCACGGATTGTACCTGATCTTCAACTTCAGCAGATATTCTCGGGTTCGAGAACTTACGCCAGTTCGCGAACTGGGTTCGCGGACTGAGTTGCTGCTCACGTTCTGGTTCCACTTGATCAACAAAGTCCGCAAACTTCGGTTCAACTGTTAAGGAATTATACATATATGTGTTGCCACAACAATGTTTATATCCCACAATGGTTATATAGTCTAAACTCTCATTTCAATCATTGAAATATTCTCAGAGGAAGTCATATAGTTATTTTCACGAACTAGTTTTCATCAGAGCGATTTCCAAAATGATTGAAACATAACATGACTTTCGTCACTAGGCAAAGATGAACTTGGATAAAGCGAAAGCTTTACCAACACACATTTCGAGAAATAGATAGGCGAGATATACTCAGCTCAAAATGTCACATGTGCATATTCTTAGTCTATATAGTAAAACGACTTTAGTCTTAAGATAGGAGATATAGTAGATGGACTTTCGAGTGGTAGATAAGTTCAAGTCTCCACATACCTTTTAGTCGATGAAGATCCACTGGTTTCTTGAGTAGTCCTTCATCTTGTATGATGATCGCCATGGAGTTCTTGAGCTCAACTACACTTTCTATCCTAGTCCGACACCTTAGATATAGTAGACTAGAAATCAAGACTATATAGTTTTGATCACTAAGATTGACAAACATGCTTGAGATAGCAACGCATGTGAGTTTAACCGAGCAGTGTTCTAACAATAACAATGCTAAACAAGTTTATAAAATTATTTTCGAGCATCTGCTAATATTCACTGGGACGGTTTGTGAAATGGTTCGTGAACCGTTATCCAGTTCGTGAGTTTAGGGCGTTACGGTTCGTGAACCCTTTTTCCATTCCATAACTCAGCCGTCTACCGTTCGTGAACCGATGGCTGTTTCACAAATTTAGATCACCACAGTTCGTGAACTTTCCCATTATGAACTTTACGGTACGCTTGAACTAGTTCATTGACCTTCCTATAGTTTGAACATCAGGTATCCATGGTTTGCGAAGTGGTTCTCCATCCTACCCTGATTCCAAATTACAGTAATTCCCAAACACTCTCTTTTGGTATTTGAAACATTCCCCGATTATCATAGATAAAAATATAAATTCTTGGACGGTTTTCAAATGATCCGCATAATACAAAAATAGTTCTTGAACAATAAATTATTTCGAACTAAGAATTTAAGGACTAATGAATATCCATTGCTTAAATCATATTTCGAGATATTTAACATGACAAGCTTGACTCGAAATTTCTATTTTGCAATATTAAATCTACTAGAAGTCACACGACATAAACTACACGACATAACCTCATGAGGATATAATATTGATACATGTGAGCAAATAGAATAATTCAGTATTCATATACCTCTCGTGTTGATGAAGTTCTCCAAATGTCTTCGTCGATCTTCAGTCTTTGAGGGTTATTCGATGATGTTTGATACTTAACTACCAACTTTTGTACCTAGTATGAGACTAGAAATTAAGATATAGTTTTGTTTAATTAACATTGACAACAAGCTTGAGATTGCAAAACTTGCAAGTTCAACCGAGCAGTGCTCTAACAATCTCCCTTTGCCAATTTTAGTGACAGAACTATCAATACACATGGATTCAAAATAAAATGATCTTTCATCACAAAATCCATCATGCTTGATTTCCTTGGTTCTTCAACATCATCTTGTATTCTTCTTACTTCAAGTTCTTATATGGTTCTGCATGTGTTCGTTCAGCACCTTTGTTATTGAATATTTGTAGTGGCAACCATTTATGAGAATACTCGATTAGAGCTTTATTAGAATGAGAATCACCCACCCAATGGTTGTTATACAGAAACATATATTGCTACATTCCTCCAAGTTCAATTGTACCACAACTTTGAAGCAATACTGTGGTGATATGGTCTTTCCCTTAGTCAATGCCTGCATCATTTGAAAACTATGTAAAGCCTATAGTTTATAACTCACTCCCCTTTACATAATGCTCCTAAAATCCATATGATGTAGTAGAATACTACTTAATAACTCTCAATCTCTTTGTCAACAAAATTGCCAAAGGAAAAAAATATGGATCGTAATGAATCAAACAAAAGATTGTCAAGACTATAAAACACATATCAGCTTTTATTTAAACGATTCCACCAAGTAAACTCGGCGTTTTAATCAAGGAGATATATAGCTAGGTACAAACATCTCCTGAAATTCCACATCCGCACTCCCCATAAATGTATGACAATTAAGTACAAGTTCAAAAATAACTCTCCCCCATTTGATGTCATTCCCAAACAAACAACATGAGCGACCTTAATCTAATCACGAGAGAAGATTTTTTTATAGATATTAACAAATTTACTCGCCATCATTCAAAATATTTCTTCGCTATTTGGAGCGAATTTTCTCCGCCATTTGGGGAGATTTTCTCTTCGCTTTGAGAGCGATTTATTCAAACCTTGATCGATGGGTCGTGGCTTGGTATTCTCGATTCAAGAACATCGTTGATTCAACACGGTATTTCTTTGGATCCATATTCAATCAAAGGGGTTTAGGGCATCTGAGTACGTTTGGATCCACAATATTATGGTCAAATTACTCCTTTTTTAGGAGCATCTCTTGTTGATGAAGAAGAAAATCAGATTAAATGGTCGGAATCGATTCCGGGTAATACCATCATTCTTCCCTACTACATATACAAAAATTGGATATCGTTGCGGTTTATGGATATTTCTCTTCGCGATTTACTTGTAATTGATATCTATATTTGTAATAGGGATTTGATTTTCTTGTATTTTGATGTTTTTGTTATTATTGTATAAGCGATCATGTAATCACTATTTTGATATGAGTAAATCGAAATTGTTGATTGACCAAAAAAAAAAAAAATTACTCGCCAGTTATGAACAAAGTAGATTTGTATCCCAATATTTTCTCTCTTCTCGCCAGTTATGAACAAAGAAGTTAAATGACGTTCTTAATGTTAGAGGCACTAAGATACAAGATTTTCGTGAGAAATTAACCATCAACAAAAACTATTCTCTAGGCCAGTTACGAACAAATAGGACAATTTATGCGATATGACTCAACATAAGAATTATATCTCTCTATCCATGTACATATATATAAATTAAAGTTCACGAACTTATTCCCTAGCAGTTATGCAATCAAGGAGGAAAGTCGATTCCTAGAGAACATCTTACAGAGTCCTGACGAACGGTGAAGTTTTGGAACCAATATAATTCTTAGGAGTAAGGATTCCGTTCACGGACTAGGATATTCAAACTAGAAGGGTTAAATATCAATTTTAACCTTCCTTAAAGTTTGTACACATGACAAGTCTTTTCAATGGTGTTACTTGAAAAATAGAGAGAAATGAGTATATGTTAACTGAGAAAAGTATGTGTCTTGAGAACATGAATCCTTTGGAAAATTTTGCCAGAGTTTTTAAGTTTAACATACTAATTTGTATGGTTTAGATTTTTTAAGAGCATACATAAAATCTTATCTTGTCAAGTAAAAACTCTCATGGATCATGTTCTCGTCTCTTGCTTAAGACTCAGATAGGCAAAGAGAATTATATATTAAGAGAATAAGATTAATTGATATCCACATCAAGTCATTTATTTTTGAACTTCTGAAGATTCACTGAGAATAAATTTTGGCATTTCAGTCAAGTAACTGAGTCAACAACCATATTTGATGCAATATCTTATACTGGAGTAGTTTCAATTAAGCAAGGCTCAACATGAATTATCGTTATTTTTCTGTATGTAAATGGCTATAATTGACAAAAAAAATCTCAAGACTAGAGTCGCCACACTATAAATCAGGATATCAAAAAGAGTGGTAATTAAAGTAATAATATTCAAGACACAAACTAAGTATAGTTTAACCCAGAGACCTTACTATGCACAATTTTTGTCTCTTTTTGAAGGGCACATGAGACAAGAATGCACTTTTTTTTAACACAACTTGGTGAGCATTAGTAAGCTCACCATTAGAATCCTGTATAGGTTTGTCAACATCCATTTTCACTGATTGTTTAGATCTAGATCTTTTCCAGCAAGGATCTTTAACTTTGTTGTTCACGATCAAAGATCTTTAACTTTCCAACAAGGCTTCTTCTGGAAAGTTAGCAAGCTCGTTTTCTTAAGTGATCACATGTTTCTTAGACTCATATCGATATGGAAAATATCTCAGATATTTCATCACATTATCATTTTCAGGAATATTCCTTCGTAATGCATGTCAAACATTCACTATTTCAAACAATTTGCGATTAAATTCCTCAAACGAATCTTCGTCATCCATACAAAGGTTTTACCATGTCAGAAATTAGGTTATGAAGTGTTACTTTTTTCTCTGCGATATTCACTTCAAATATAATTTATTAGATATCCCGAGCTTTTTTCGACGTAGTGCACGTAGATACATGATGTTGAAGGCCTTGTCTTAAGGCATGGATTATATTGTTTAGGCCATCAGAGTTGTGTTTAGCATCACCAATTTTGGCATTGTTATATGTAGCTACGTCTTTGCAACAGTTTATTCGCTTATTGTAACCATTGGAGCATTATACCCAATTATCACAAGAACCCATATTTTAAAATCACGAGCTTGTAAGAAGGATCTTATAGCTATTTTCCACCATAAGTAATTTTTTCCAACAAAGACTGGCGAATCATTAATAGAGATTGTATTCTTTTCCATAATTTAGATCGCCACAAACAGAAACTTGTTAGATCTATAGGTGTTTAGATGAAACTCTAGTTAGGGTTTCAAGTAAGCATGTGAGAAGTTTATCTTTAAATCACATAGAAGACTATATATTATGGTCCGGGTTCTGGAACCATGTATAATGATTATTCTTGGAAAATATGTCTTTGAACTAGTAAGCAATATTGTGTTCAATTAAACACTTAAGACTTTAATCATGATGCACATACATAAGGTGTTTTAGTGATCAATGATGTCTTAGAGGTGTTTATGAGAGTCATATAAATGCTAACAAGTTTATAAAATCTATCTTTGAGCATGTGTTAATATTCATTAGGACAGTTCATGAACCGTTAGCCAGTTTGTGAGTTCAGGGGGCTACATTTCGTGAATTCTTCTGCTATTTCGGAACTCAGACATGTACGGTTCGTGAACCGTTAGTAGTTTCACAAATTTTGATCACCATAGTTCGTGAACAGTCTCATTATGAACTTTAAGGTTTGCCCTAACTGGTTTGCCAACCTTCCTATAGTTTGAACATCAAATATCCATGGTTTGCGAAGTGGTTCGTCATCCTACCCTGAGTCCAAAATACAGTAGTTCTCAAACACTCTCTTTTGATGTTTGAAACATTCCCGATTGCCATAGATATAAATGTAAATGCTTGGGAAATTTTCAAATGATCCGTATGACACAAAAATAGTTCTTCGAACTAATATTGTTAAGGACCAATGAATATACATTGATCAAATCATATTTTGAGATATTTAACACGACAATCTTGACCCGAATTTCTTATTTGCAATATTAAATATACTAGAAGTCATATGACATAGTCTCATGAAGATAAAATAGTGATGCATATGAGTAAGTAAATTGTTCATTTTTCACATACCTCTTGTGTTAATGAAGTTCTCTAAATATCTTCATCGATCTTTAGTCTTTGAGGGTTATTCAGTGATGTCTGATACTCAACTTCCAACTTTTATGCCTAGTTAGATATTTGACTTTAGTAGATTAGAAGCCAAGATATAGTTTTGTTCAATATTGACCACAAGCTTGAGATACCAAAACTTGAGAGTTCGACCGAGCAGTGCTCTTACAAAAGGAAAATAAACAATGGTAATGCTCATCGCCTCGAAATTAATTGATGTAAGAAAAAAAAAAAATCTCCAGGAGTAGTGGAGTTGATCTTGAAAAATATTTTGACAACATTATGTTTTTTTTTTTATAATGAAAGAAGTTTTATTTAAGTAGAGTAAGGAATTAAATCCTTTGCCATAAGGCTACAGAAATGTTCAGAAAAGTTATTAAGGAGGAACACAGACGTAGCTGTTTCTCTCACATTCTTAGCCACCTTGTCAGCAACTTGATTATCATTGCGACTTACATAAGTAAAAAGACATGAACTGAAACTACTGCTTAAATATTTTATAGTTTTGAGAATGTATCTATTTTCCCATTGAATGAGAAGATTATCCTCCACAATTGACTGAATAACAAATTTTGCGTCAGACTCTATGTGAACTTTATTGATTTGCAAAGCTTTCTCCCACTGGAGTGCTTCTAAGATAGCCTTGCATTCAGCAGCTTCAGGACTTAGTGTTCCATCCGAGAAACTCCCTTTGATTCCAGTGCAGGTACCTGCAAAGTCGCGGATAATAATACCCGAACCAGAATGATTAGTGTCATAGCTGAAAGAAGCATCAATGTTGAATTTAAAGAAACCTTGAGATGGAGGTTTCCACCTAGAGGCTGTTAAAACATCATCAAAGGGAAAATGCAGGTCATTAACCGAACTATGAGAGTATAGATGGTAATAGATTCTATGCAAAGTATTAGCTGAGTTAAGAGTGACTCCCTGAAATACTTTATTACACCTGTATTTCCATAGGATCCATGATCCTATCATCAGCTTATAAAGAATGGCTTTATCAGAATAGAATGACTGACTAGAGAACCATACTTCCACCCATTTAGAAAAACCGATGAAAAGTTAGCTGCAATATCCTCAATGTTAATTCCCAATAGTTTCCATACTTCCTTTGAGTGACCACATTGAAACATAAGATGTTCCATTGTTTCATCATCTAAACCACAACTACCGCATTGAGTCTCAATATCTGAATTGTAGAGAGCCAGTTTAGTTCTTGTAGAGTGAATTCCATATATGCTCTTCCAAGCAAACAATTTAACTCTCTGAGCAGCCTTACAGTTCCAAAGATTTTTCCAGGTTCTACTTGGTATGATTCTGCCGTTAACTAGAGTAGAAATACCTTTATGTGCAAGCATTTTATAAGTACTTTTGACCGAGAACTTACCATCCTTAGATGGCATCCAAATCATGATATCTTCTTTAGTGATGTCCAAAGTAATACTATGAATTTTAAGAGAAGTATCGTTATCAAATTACTGATCTAGAAGATTAGTATTCCAGGAATTGGTGTTAGGAATTATAAGTTCCTCAACATCTGAGTAAAACCTGTAAAGGTCATTGATAGGCAAAGGAGAAACAGTCAGACCTGTAATCAACTTATCAAGCCAAATTTTCGTCTTCTTACCATTATTAACTTCCATATAGTAATTTTATTGGATTACTTTAAATCCTTTAATCAAACCGTTCCAAGTATAAGAACAGTTTTTTGCCTCCAGCTTTTGATGTATAATATCACCACTCTTGAAATACTTACTTCCCATGACTTGACACCACATGGCTTCTTTTTCATTACATAATCTCTAAGCGAGTTTAGTGAGTAGAGCAAGATTAAGAAGTTATAAATCTCTGAAAGCCAGCCCTCCAGCATCTTTGGAGTGACACACTTTTTTCCAGCCTAGAGGATTAGAGCCTCTATTTGAAGTATATCCCCAGAAGAATCTTCTTTGTATTGAAGTAAGTCTGCTGATGAGATTATAAGGAAGTTTAAAAGTCCCCATTTGATACACAGGAACAGAATTCAACACATGCTTAATCATTGTAGCTCTGCCAGATTGAGTAAGAGAAGTTGAGGACCAAGCTGAGTATCTATTATTAAAACTTTCTTCTATTGCTTTGAAATCCTCTTGATTAGAGTGTCCTAAGATCAAAGGGGAGCCAAGATACCTTTCCTTAGAGGTCATTCTTTTAACTCCAAGGATTTGAGTAATGTTATCTGCTTCATTAGGGTCTGTATACTTGCTGAAATGAATAAAGGACTTCTCAAAGTTGATAACTTGTCCTGACTGGGATCCAAAATCATTAAGTAACTGAAGTAGATGATTTACTGAACTGAGATTTGCTTGAGTAAATATCAAGCAATCATCTGCAAAAAGCAAATGATTAATGGCTGGTAAATGAACAGCCACTTTAATACCTTTTATGGTGTTGTTTTGTTGAGCAGAGATCAAATTCCTAGAGAGAAATTCCATAGCCAAAATGAATAAGTAAGGTGAGAGGGGATCACCTTGTCTAATACCTCTGGAAGGATGAAATTCTTCACAAGGAGAGCCATTTAGCATCACAGACAAAAAAGTTGTGCTTATACATTGGTAGATGATATCACAAAAATCTTGACTAAAACCAAAATATGTAAGTACCTTGATGATGAAATTCCACTCAAGCCTACCAAAGGCTTTAGACATATCCAACTTGAGGGCCATCCAACCTGTTTTACTTTTCTTTTTCTTCATTGAGTGAATGATTTCCTGTGCAATGACAGTGTTGTCACTTATGAGTCTGCCAGAAACATAAGCTGCTTGAAAGGGTGAGATAATTTTGTTCATATATGGATTCATTATGTTTACCAGTATCTTGGAGATAATCTTATAAGAGGTATTACAAAGACCAATTGGTCTGTAATCTGCAGCACAACTAGCTTTCTTTTTCATGGGAATAAGAGAAATGTAAGTTTTGTTGATCTGCTTCAGGATGTGCTTTGTTTGAAAGAATTTGGTAACCATAGAATAGACATCTTCACCTACCACATTACATTGACTTTTGTAAAAGCCATCTTGAAAACCTTCAGGACCTGGTGCACTCCAGTTTTCCATGCTCTTCAAAGTTATATGGATGTATTCATGAGAAGGAATACTTGTAAGAATAATATTATCTTCAGCAGTGATGATAATAGGCAGAGAAGAAAAAATACATTCAACCAACTGAGTATTACAGGATGTGCTTATATTACTGAAATGAGTTGTTAAGTGTTGAGAAATTTCTTCTCTTGAATGAAGCCAAACATTATTGTGATCTTTGATGGAGTCTATGTTATTCCTGGATTTTTTCCTGTTGACTTTGGAGTGGAAATATTTGCTGTTGACATCCATATCTTTAATGAAATGATCTATGGACTTTTGTTGATAGAACTCACTTTTCTCCTTGTGGCATTGATTAAGCAGCTTGTTGATATTGAAGATCTGGTTATGAGTCTCAGCATTGACTGGTTGTTCTTGCAGAGAGCTGAGTTTAGATTGTAGAGAATCTGCTTTTTGATTAATGTTACCAAAATGCTGCTTGTTCCATAAAGATAACTCTATTCTACAAGACTGCTGCTTCTAGACCAGTTGAAAACCAGGTGAGCCAGAAATACTTATATCCCAAGATTTTTTAATAATATCAGCACAAGAGCTATCATTAAGCCAAGTATAGAAAAACTTAAAAGGTTTCCAACAAGAAGAAGAGTTATAATCAGCAACTAACATAACAGGACAATGATCACTACCTACTTGAGTGAGATGGAAAAGTTTAGAGTTTGGAAATGTTAAATTCCAATCACTATTTCCTAGTGCCATGTCTATTCTTATTCTTCTAATGCCTGTACCTAAGTTATTACTAGACCAGGTGTAATCCTTACCAACAAAACCAATATCCTCAAGGCCACAATTGTGAACCATGCCATTAACCCAACCATCCAAGGAAGAGGAAGTGCTACCACTATCTCCAAGAATATGGAAATTTAAGTCTCCTAATAAAATCCAAGGAGCAGTATTAGCCTGACTTATTTGATGAATGAACTCCCACTGACTGTTTTTCTTAACATTGTTATTGTACCCATACATACAAGTGAGCAAAATCTCAGGTTTGCTAATGTCGGATTGCACAGCAACATTGAAAATATTCATGGAGGAATCTAAAATATCACAAGTGAATCCATTTTTCCACAGTAAAGCAAGCCCTCCAGATAAACCTTCAGGTTCTATATAAGAGTGATTAGGATATTGAAACTGCATTAGGAGAGGTTTGCATTTAATGTAGCTGATCTTAGTTTCACAAAAAAAAATGATATCAGGGTTCTGAGTTCTTATGAGGTCACTAAGATGGTTTCTAGTGTTGGTTTGCATGAAACCTTGGACGTTCCACAAGATAATTTTCATATTGCACAGTCTATTTAAATCAACTGAGAGCAGAATAAGAAAATGAAAAAGCACGAAAAAGCGAGGAAAAACGGAAACTAAAACAGCTGAGTGCAATGATTGAAAATAAGTGCTAACCCTACACCTACTTAAATGCTCAGTTGACAAGTATGTTATTAAAATTATTGAAAGTAAAGCAAATAGAAAGTAAAAATTTGGTACCTGATCCCCCTTGTTTGCTTGCATTTTAGGAAGTTCTCCAGTTGGGTTCATATGAGTATTAATAGAGGCTTGAATTGGATTCAGTATAGTGTTCTGGGAAGAAGTTTCAGTAGGTTGAGAGACATTCGTCGCAGCTTCGCCCGCTCTGTGTCTTTTTCCAAGTCGACTAGCCTCATCTGCATTTGATTCTGCTGCTACGCCTTTGAGCAAAGATTCTAAGTTATAAGTTTCCCCATCCTTAGGAGGGATGAATTGAGTTGATTTAACAAATTTCTTTTGAATAGTCTTAACAGTTGGAGTTTTTGTCGAAGAAGCTTCAGTGTTGGCAGTGATAATGTTTATGTTCTTGCGGAAATTGCTAATTTTTCCAACAAAATATGGCTTTTCATGAGCTGCCTTCAGAAAATTAGCTGCATCCTTACACGCTGATTTCGAGTGATTGATAATATAACACTCAGTTCAGATACTTTTTGGCTGACGCTCGAAGAAGAACTGTTGCCATTTGGTAACCCCAGCGTTAGTAGAGCATTTGACACCTCTTCTCATAGGCATAGAGAGATCAACATTAACACATACTTTCACAGGATTTCTACCATTGGGAATTGCATCCTTAGGTTCAATAGAAATAACTTCCCCCATAACTTGTCTTATTTTTGTCACAGAGGTGACATTCATGTGCTCTGGCAATAAGTATTTCAGCTGTAACCAAAATAGTTGAAATCCCCAATGTTTATGGGTGTAAACCATAGTAGGTATGTAATCATGAACAACTAGGAGGTGTTTGTTAATGCTCCATGGCCTTTCATCGATAACCTGATTCAACAATTCCCATTGATTAAATTTGAAGATGAAGATATTAGGTTCCACTTCAATGATTCTAAGGTTTTCCAGAGATAAGAAAGGCCATGTGAAAGTTATTCCTTTCTCCACCATGTCATAACCCATTCTTCCTTCTATAATGACCTTTCCAATATCATTGGCCTCCCAGTTATCTTCAGATTCTTCTTCTTGATGATTACTCTTGACAATCTCAATATCTTTGACATCACCTAAGTCTAAAGTCGCCTTCCTGAACTTAGATGCCAAATCTACAACCTGGCTAGAGATAGCTTCCTCCATATGGTAAAGTAGTTGAGAGTTGGGATCTACTTATGATAGCGAGAGGGTTTGCCTATTGATTTTTTTGAGGAGGATAGGATGTAAATAAAAAACTGATAAAGTATGAGGTTGACTAGGGTTTTGAAGGTGAATTTTAGCTGAGAAAATACTATGAATTAACTGCGGATCATTCTCAATCCTTTTAATTAGGTAACAAAATTGAGGAGTACCATTTCTATTCCTAGTAAGGGTACAACTGTCGATATTGAATCTAGCACCGCAAAGAAGGCAACTAATTAGCCACATGCAGCTGACCATGCAAATTTTGAATTTTGAATTCCTTGATTGGCGGGGTTGTAAATCGTTGAGTCTCTATGTAGTTTCAACGATTTGAAACATCTTCCCATGAACACCATTTGCAAAAGCTTTGATTCCAATCCATTTTAGGCCTTTAAGCAAAAGCTTGTAAACATACTCATCAAAAGCTATGAACACAACAACAAAAGTGGCAAAAGCCATTAGAGAAAAATCCATTAGCAAAAGCAATAAGAGGGAAAAATATAATTAGCAATCCATTTGAAAAGATTCAAGAAAAGCTGGGGAATCAAAGCGTTTGTAAGCAAAAGAAAGATAAACTAAGGATAACAATTTTGAGATTGATCAAAAGTTAAGACAAAAATGAAAAATAATCTATGAATGCATAGATAGAGATCAAAAATTTCAGCTTGCTCACTTCCCTGCTTTGCCTTTTCCTGCAATTTTTTGGGCTTATCCTTGGTCTCAATGATCGGCTTAGGATTCCCCACAATTAATTAACCTCTCTATTCTTTGTCCTCTCAATTTCCATATTTTTGTTTGTTTGTGATAAGTTCATAATGGGTCATATTTTTGACAACATTATGTTGAGATCCTTAATTTACACTCTTCAAAGGTTCGTTTTTTCCTTTATATGAAGAAACCTGATTAGATGGTGTCTTTCTAGAATGATATTTTCTTTCGCTATCAATGGCATGAGCAGTAAAAGTATAAGAAAATGGGATCCTTTATCCCCTTTTAGACTCATTTTGGTGGTGAAAGTTATTTCTTTCATGATTAAAAAAACTGCATCTCTTAACCTAATCAATTGTTTTAAACCAGTTAGTGATCGCTATTTTACTAAAAATTTATAGTTTTCAAATGATCTTATAGTCATATTGATGCATATACATCTCTTAACCCAATCAATTTTAATAACCTAAACTTTTGAGATGATCTCTGGGTTAAAAGTCAATTTCATGAAGAATGTGGTAGTGGTAGCTTGTAATTTTAGTCATATTGATGCATATGCAACTATTTTTGGGTGTCATATGTAGTTTCCTATAAACTATCTTGGAATACCTCTTTGCAGCAAGTCGAAATCAAGTGATGTTTGGGATGTAATTCTTCAGGAATTCCATAAAATATTAAGCTCACATCATAAAAAATATATCTCAAAAGGAGGTAAACTTATTCTTATAAATGTGTGGTTGCTAGTTTACCTTTATCTTTTACCAATTATCAGCACTTATTGAGAAGAAAATAGAAAGGATTATGAGCAGTTCCTTTGGGGATCATGTGTTGCTAAAAAGAAAAAGAGTTGGGTGGGGTGGCACAAAGTTTATTTATCTAAAAAGAAGTAAAGAGTTGGTAAAAGAAAAATGAAGGCTGGTGAATAAGACTTTACATTCTAATGGATATGAAGTATATGGTATTGAAGAGAAAACTCTACGAAAAACAATTATCAACCGGAAACTTGGAAGTAATTTTAATGTTTTTCTTCATAATTGCAGTAATAAATTTGAGAGAAAAAGTTTATGCGTTGAGTTTATAAAAAGTGGAGATATTATGGAAGTTGATTATGTTCTGCAGTTGAGAAGAGGTGATGAATGCTTATGTTGGAAGAATTAATGGTGTCACAATCAAATTCTACCTTTCAACAAGCATTTAACATCTCTGCTCAAACTTTGCAAAAACAAAAATGCCATAGTTATGGATGTAATAAAACTAGTTAACAACCAAAAAGACTGGAGATTTGATTTTTATATAGAATAAAGGTTGAATAAGGTAGCCCAATTGATTCATAGGCAACAGGACCCTAACATTTCAGCTGGATACAACGATCAAAGAACTTGGATCATTAATAATTCATTTTCGACTGTTATATGATACAAATCTTTGATTGATGAAGGTTTTAAAAAAAAAAATCCTAACAAAAGTTCGCGAAATCACAAAGTCCCACGGAAAATAGTGTTATTAGTATAAACTTTATGTTATAATAGGGATTTTACTATGGACACTTAGAGAAATACTATTTTTGTTAATGGTTGTGTGCAAAGGGTATACTGAATCTAATTCTCACTTATTTTTACATTGGCGTAGGGTTTAGGGGATTTGGACTGGGATGAATATACAAAGTTTTTATAGGTACATGCAATAGAGTGTGGGGATCATTAAATCATGTTATGGACACTGGGAAAGCAGAGGCTAAGCATAACATGTGTTGTGGTATAAGCATGCAGAAGGAAAAAACTACACTCGGATGAATACTGTAAAAATGTGATATCAATTCTGAACGGGAAACGTACGACATTCAGATGGACTACGAAAAACTTAACTAATGATGGTAAAAATATTCCGAACTCTTTTGAATTCTAGTCTTGTTTTTATGTTCATAAAGATGTTAATCTTTTAGCAGATTTTTTAAACATAGTTTGCAAGCGAAAACGTAGGGTACCAAAATACACCACCAACTTTTTCTTAGGAAACCTGTATGGACTAAACCTAAATACAATTCCGAGAGTTACAACTTAATGAATCTCAATCAGAAATAATATTCAGAGTTTATATCTCTTTCTCTTACAATCAAAATATGAACATAAACTAGTCCGTGAACCTGATTATTTCATGGGAGTACTTGGACGATTCCAAAGATCAATATCCAAGATCAATTAAATCGTATCCAACAAACAAGGATATCTATATCTACTTTTATTGATTTATGTACAACCTATGATATTTTAATTATAAAGATAAACAATATAGAGCGGAAAAAGAAATAACACAAACACCAAATTTTTTGTTAACGAGGAAACAACAAATGCAGAAAAACCCAGGGGCCTTGTCCAGATTTGAACACCAAACTGTATTAAGTCGCTACATACTCTAGCCTACTATCAAAATTTCGGACAGGAATGTAGTTGAGGCCTAATCAAACTATCACAGAAATTCATTTACAGTCGCACTCCTTACGCCTCTTGAATCCAAGCAGGACTCCGCGCAGTTGATTCCCTTAGATGACGTCATTTAAAGCCTAAGAGTTGCTTCAACTCAATTAAAGACTTGAAACCAATTTGCCTTCCACAGATAAGCCTATATGTGATTTTTGTTCTGATCAAAGATCAAGGTGAGGTAGGAAATCGATTGCAATAGACAAAGTCTAGTAAACCACAAAATACGATCTCATGGCTCCCGAAAAGCAGCCTAGATTATTATTCACCTCACAAGTATAAACTTGTGGAATCACAAAGTCTGAGACGAAGAAACTTTGTGATTTATATATATATCTTGTTTGTTGGAGAAATATCAATAGTTAAAACAAGATCAGGATACACAAACTATCAAGATAAAGATAGTTGGACCTGGGTGAAGTCTTTTTAATTGCTAAACCGTAGAAGGTTTTGAAGGAGAGGACGACTTTAGTTTACAACTTTGACACACACAAATAGTGTCAGGGATTCAAAATTACCAGTTGTTTCCTTATATAGACTTTCAAGGTCAAGGTTGCTTTGGATTTAAGCTAAGGTACCTTTGGAATCAAGCAATCATAATCACCGTTAGATGAAAAACTTGACCTGTGATAAACATAGCAATATATACACCCTGGTTAGGATGGACCGTAACTAAACTGTGTACAATGACTTGTTCATGAAAGGTTAGCCGAAACCATCCAATCAAACTATAAGCTTTACCATTTTAAATCATATAACATTTTAAGACTTTTAATATTGAGCCACAAATGTGATCAATCATGTTTAGATAGTGTTTTTAGAGATTTTTTCAAATGCCGATTATCTCATAGAAATAATTATGATGAATCTGAAAATATTCGACAGGGTAAGTACAAGTACCTGGTACGTGTACCTGGTATGTGTATCCTTAAGACAAAAACGGGTTCAAAAATCCACAGATATTTTATGGTTTGCATACTGGGTATGCGTACCTTTTCGGTTTAGAAACCAACAGATCTTTTTCGGTTTGCATATTAGGTATGCGTTCCTTCCTGGTTCACGAGTCAACAAACTTTTTATGGTATGGATACCGGGTATGCGTACCAAAAAGTCATTGCCGAACTATAGCTATGCCGGTACGTGTACTGGGTACATGAACTGTGGCTCCAGACTTGTAACAGTTCTCCCAGTATGTGAACTGGTATGTATACTGTCATGTATCCATATTTACAATAGTCCTATATCTCTCTAACAATCAATTCAAAACATTCCCGAATAACATCAATGGCACATACTACTGTTCCAGGCTATTTTCAAATGATTAAATCTTGAATCATAATTTAGGTCATAAACAATAAATTGTTCTTAACCAAATTCATCAAGTATGAACAAATGTTCTTAAGCTTAGTTAGTCATATTTCGATTACGATATTCAAGATAAACTTGACTCAAAATTTCTACTATTCATGTATTGTCTGATTTAGTTATGTTGACAATGTCTCATAGATAGAAAGGTGAAAACTTGAAAAATGGGTGATTCAGTCTTCACTTACCTTTTGTTGAAGAAGTTCTCCAGAATTTTGGTTGATATTCGCCTTCAAACGGTAGAACGCAGTGATATCCGATACTCAACTACACACTTCTATCGTAATCCAGGACTTGACTATGTAGATTAGAAATCAAGATATAGTTTTGATCAACTACATTTGACAACAAGCTTGAGATAGCAACACTTGTTAATTCGACCGAGCAATGCTCTAACAACAAGGTCTCAATTAACTTCTTTCAAATCGTTTAATAATTGGTTGTTGGATTCAAAATTTGATCTAACAGGACTAGGACAATCTGTAATTTGTGTTTTATTAATATCAATCTATTTTCTTCTTTCCTATTAATAATAAAACTATGACCATTCCTTTAACAATATATATGAATTACGAAATATCTTTTGATACTTCTTCAAAATAGTCTGTCGGAACTTCCGACGTTAAAAGCATGTGACATACCAGACTCATTGCGTCGTAATGTAAATTACCACATCCAATCAGAGATAGGATTGACTACGGATGCAATCCATAACAAGTAAGAAAAAAGTCGATGCATTATATAAACTCGTCAATTTAGAAAAGAATTTTAAAATAATATGATTGGCAGGTCCGCACGAACACAGAGTTAATAGTTTTTTTTTTTTTGATAAAAAATTTAAAGAGTGGGAAAAGGGATAATTAGACTTTGGTACTCAGGTTTTGCCCAACACTAGGCTTTGGTCTAACATTTGTCCAACGTTAGGGCTTGGTACCTGGACCAAACGTTGACCCAAGTTGACTAGGTTAAGTCTTAACTTTTGTTTAATAATTATTAAAAAAATTATATAAAATGTAATTATTAAGGAGTTTACTATAATGCCCTTCGGTTTCCTTAATATTTATAAAATTATGAAACCATCTAAAACTGCTCAGAAAACCTTATCATACCCAACTCCTCCTGGACTGACCACAGCACCAGCTATGTTGCCTGACATTTCGTCGGTTGCGACAACACCATCATGCAGCGGCAGCAACATTTCATCCAAAGAACCATCTGAACCAATTGCAGTCATACTGAACTAGCTTAACTAAGACATAATCAGCCAAGACTGACGACTGCCTTACTAATTCTAGCCATGGAAACACTTCATTTATACTAAATTTCAGACATATGAGACCTCTATTGCATATAAACCAGGATCAACCACCACTGCAACCATTTACCTTTACCTGCAAACTCTTGTCACCACTTTACTGTACTCAAATCGATTGACCAAACCACCATAAACAGACCATAACGCCAACCCATTACTAATTTCTATTTTCTCTGTCAAACCCTATCCAAAACCAGTCACAAATTCAACCATTCCTTTTCTTCTTGATTCGAATTCCTAGTTCTAACAGCAAACAACAACAACAATAGCTTTAGAAGAAACTGAATCCACCCATCTCCTCTATCAATTCATACCTAAGCAACTTTTGAATCAAACAAAAGCCTATTTTTTGAATCAAATCAAACCCAGACTCTAATTCCTTCTTGTCCATCACTGATTGAACCTTCAATCGAATTCCTAAACCCCAACTCCTCAATTATATTCTTGTTCTTCATACTTTACGAAACCCCAACTTCTTCGACCGTAAACAATCAACACCATAACATAAATCAAACCATAACCCTTTCATTCTTCAACTATCAATAACTCAATTATCCTATCAAATCTGTTCAATCTCAAAAATCAATCTAAAAACCCTAATATGATACTCTGAGATGCATCTCCGGGATCTTAATATCGATTCTGCGATTTACAACAACCTTATCACCTTCAACGCCCATACACATACATCAATTTATTTCCCCCAAATCAAATCTCAATCAAAACTCACAACTCATCTCAATTCAGCAGCAAAAGATAAGAAAGAAGAAGTCGAGAAGAGGAAAGAAGAAAAATAGAAGAGAAATGATTTCTCCTCGATATGGTTTTGGTATAATCCAAGACGGAAAAAAATTTCTTTGGATTTTAACCGTTGGATCAGATTCCATTTAGGGGTACATTTGTAAACTAATAAATTTACAAGATTTTTATTTTATAAAATTAAGTAAAGACCGGTCATAAACAGTCAATGCATGTCAACATATGGTCCAGGTACCAAGCCCTAACGTTGGACAAATGTTAGACCAAAGCCTAGTGTTGGGCAAAATTTGAGTACCAAAGTCTAATTATCCCGTGGGAAAACTTAGGCTGTGTTTTATAACAGAAAAAGGAAACAATTCCGTGGAAAGACTTTCCATGGAATTCCACGGAATTGAGTTTAAAACATACTTTAGACCACATTTTTTGCAATTCTGTGGAAATAAATATTCAATCAAATGACAAAAAACACGTTATTTTTATAAAAAGATGGTTAATTCAATGGAATTAAATCCTATCAAACACCGTCTTATAGTATTTGATAACGAGTAAAACAAAATACCACACATTCAATTAGCTAAATAAGGATAGCTGTATTATTCTCCTTACATAAACACCAAATATTTTGAAACTATTGGCTTTAAACTGGTTTTGAGCCCTAGACAACTAGGTCGCACATTCATGGTCCACTAGAATTATGAGAACATGGATGGGACTGCCCCCACGAAATTTTCTTTACTTGGCACATTTTTTTCTCGTCCACATTTTATTTTATTTTCCTTCCAAAAGAGGTATCATTTTGAAGACTCACTAAAGATGCTAGTAAAGTTCATTACAAAATGGGCTAGAAAAATATAATTCAGAAAGTATATTTATTTTAAACGCAAAACAAAAAAAGGTAAGGTAATAACCAGAAAAATGTCCAGGAAGATGAAAATAACGCTGAAGAATGTCTGGTGTGATAAAAAGTAATATAAAGATATCAATATAAAACAGTTGGCTGATAGTAAGTGAACATACAGACGAGAATGAATTTAGTTCGAACTGATGGTACAGACGAGACTCGAACTTGTACTTGCGTAATAAGTTTTATATTATCGCAACACTTTTTAGAAAGATTTTCGGGCCACCTAGTTTTGGTGTTCATTCAGCGCATTTTGTTGAATCGTTGAATGATCATTCAGCTGGTTACGGTACAGTCCTGTTAGGGGCTACAATGGCAAGGCAGACGTCCGATGGGGTACTAGTATGGCAGGTGCTTTAGAGTCACTTGTTACTACTATATGGCCTGCAGAAAAGAAAGTCATCCCTTGGATTCAATGATTCATGATGTCATAAGTGAAACTGTTTACAGGTCTATGAAGTATTTTACCGTCTTCTGCCGACTATTTTAATTTTTAATTAAAAGCCATAAACAATTCTAAAACCGAATCGTCTTTATGTGGAACTGCAGCTCCTTGTTGCCGGCCCAGAAATTTGTTTTGATGGTTTTAGCCTGGCAGCAAGTTTTTTCTAGGGTGTTGTTCAAATTTTGCTTGCGTTGCATATCTCAGTGTTAAATCATCCAAAATGCTGCACGTTATAAAGGGACTTGAGATAGTCGGCAGTCCACACCATATATCACAATCACCAATTATTACTTGTGGAATATTGAATGTTCTTTTTTTTTAAAAAATGAACAAAAATGAACAAAAAAGTGTGCAAGAAAATAAAAAAACGAACAAAAAAGGGCCAAAAATATTGATAGTAATAAAATTTTATTATTTTTGATTCATCAACCAACAAAGAATTCATCTAAAATAGCAAACATTATTGATAGGGAAAACTAAAAAGAAGTAAAAAGTAAACTGAATATAAGTATTCCTAATAAATAAAAGGCCTAAGTATAAATTCTAAAATGAAATTGTGCTTCGTCGCTAATAAATCGATCTATAAGACATACGTTGTCAACCACCGGTTCCGCTAAAATGGTCTTTGTGTATCCTCTTTCAGAAGAACTTAGGGAAATTACCGTAATATTTAAATGCGAATTCTGATGGCCTGTCAATGGGGAAATTGCAAAGTACATTCGCCTATCCCTGAATATATCAGTATTCAAATAGTATCTAATGCTGCGTAGACTCTCTGCATGAATATTGTTTATCGTCATAGCAAAACAGACCTTCACTGGAAACTGGTATCTCAGAATGTCCAATCCTCCGCCGGATGACATCAATTGGCGTTGAATTACTATTTTTTCCCCAACATCTAGACCACCCAGTACCTCTGCTTCTATATCTTCTTCTTCCAATTTTAATATGCGAAGTCTTGTACCTGATGGGGTGATCTTTCCATCATCGATATGTTTCAGCAGTTTTACAGGCATCCTTACTTTTAAACGTAGTATATGATTCGGCGGCATGTGGGGAAATGTTGTGTCGTTTAGAAATTCTATGCATAGTGTATGGACCATGTTTGCATAGTCATATGAAGCTGGAGATAAAGCGTCATTGCTTAGATATGTATGCTCTGCTCTTGGAAATAAGGTAGCCATGCGCGAATTTATTTCGAACACCCTGTCAGAATGAAAAGCTAAGATGGCTCTCCTCGAGAAATATCCTTTTTCAGTGTTTCTTTCATCAAATCCTGGATACGAATTTTCGATAACTCTGTCCAGAAATTCTTCCTTTGATGTCGGAATCACATTCATGCCGTGATCCATGATTGACGTTCCTTGAGTTGTTTCAAACCGTGGGTAGATTTTTTCTGTAGTACGTTCTTCTTCTATTCCTGTTATACATTTCAATTCGCCAAAGTTCAGAATATTATCAAAAAAACTCGTCTCTCACAGTCATATACTGATAAACGATGCAAAAAAAATAATAGCTATATGAAATCTGCAATATACTGAAATAAATTTACATGCCTTGGTCATCATCCTTGGTTGCTTCTTTGTCGTATTTTTCTTTCAACTTAGTCTGCTTAGTCATATTTCTTGATTCTTTTCTGGGATTTCCTTTAGTAGATATTGAAACAATAGAAGCTTGGTTGGTGCAATATCACTGTTATATATGATTTATTAAATTGTATTGCTTGGTAAGAAATATACAGAGCACCTAAATATTTGGAATGTAACGATATTAAAGGAATCCGAAATATGCTTAGATATTATGGTTCTATACAATCCATGGTTTCCGGATACTCTACCCGATTTATAAGATACGTATTAGATATTTTCCCCATAATAAGATTTACGTTAAAAAGGTAATAAATATTCTAATATAACTTTTATTCCGATTAAATTTAGGGTTTCCATTGTTGGAGCTGGGGTCATTCAAGTCAAAATCACGTGTACTTCATAAGTCAGTTATTACCAAATGATATATTGAAGTTCTACCATGGAGCTTGATAGTAATAAAACAAAAACGATTCTAAATCACAGTTCAAAATTCTGCAAATAACAAAGAATTGATTGAAAATGGCAAGCAAGGTAAATTTAAACTACTTGGTAGGGATTAAACTTCTCTTGGTTGGTAGAATAAAACCACACCGTTCGTATCAAATCAAAGATTCGCACCCCTTTTGCATATATTCATACAAAGCTGTTTTTTTTTATTTTTAGATTGCATATATTCATACAAAGCTGGGTTTTTTTTTAGATTGCATATATTCATACAGAGCTAGGGTTTGTTTGTTGATAGAAAAACAGTTAGGGTTGCTTCGTCTATTGTGGTAGTAGTCTTATTCGAGACATGTTTCATCAGTTAATGCTAAATAGATTTGCAAAGTATTCGAACAATGAGAAAAAAATAAGGGCATACAAAGAACCCTAAAAATAAAAACTTCTACCAAGAGAACGCTAAACAAAAATGGGACTAATACTAATTGACAAATCCATCTAGTTTATTATTTCCTTAAACCATAATTCATGGTAATGTTGTACTCCGATTGAACTTCTAATTATCGTTGTCTGATACGATGACCATTTCAGAATCTTTGGTTTCTTCCGTCTCACTGTCAGATAACAGGATAAGTTTCCTGCAACATTTTTTGTTGGCTGGTGTTACAACCGAAATTTCATCAGAGTCGGTAGAGCTTTTATCGGACTCACTTTCGGTATCAGATAGAACCTGCTTTCGATTTGAAATTTTAGCAGTAGTAACCTGAAAATACAACTTGTTAGAATCGTAGTATTTTAAATTCAATGCATCATGTATAGATTGGTATTGGTATCAATACCTGATGGAACTCACGGTTTGAAGGATTCACTCTGACAATTTTTTTCACATCAAAACATTTTGTTCCCCAGGTTAGTTTAGCAACTTCAATATTAAACACACATTCATATCCTTTGATCTTTTGAGTTAGTAGGCATCTTAACTCGTGTTGTTTTTCCTTGTTTTTTTCGTCTATCAATCCCTTGATGTCATTTAGCTGTATACCAATTAGCTCTTCAGCAGTTTCTCCATGGACAACAAATATTGCTTTTTCACTATCATCATTCACCCCAAGCTTAAATAACAACCTGCAATCATTCTTTATGTTAGATTGGGACTCGTGTTGTTTTTCAAGTTTTTTTTTTCATTTTTTTTACTTACCTGGTTTCAGGGAATTCTACCTCTTGGCTGCAAGAGTGGCACCACTGTATGTTTTTTATCAGATCATGTTTGCCTTTGCATTTCTGGCAAGCAGAGTAGTACCATTCCGAAGATTTCTTTATGCCTCTAATCGTTGCCTTGCAGTTCATCGAGTAAACCTGTTTAGAAACAACAACAAACAACAGCCAAAAAAAGAGATTAGTCTGATGCGACACGTTTACTTACACATATTCAATATTTTTTCGTAAGAGATTACGTTTTTCTTGTTCCGTAGATTTTTCTTCTCTAGCAATTGAGAGGATTGAAGGATGTTTCTTTTTCCTAGATTGATTAGCTTCGACATCTTTCTTTCGATACGTATGGATTCTTTTTTCTTCTTACAGGAAGTGGATTTCGTGTTCTCAAAATACCAGAGCTTCAACTTTTATAGTTTTCGAAATCTTGTGCTAAATTAGGTTTTTTCTTTCTTACCGCGTGTGGATAAAAATGGCAAAAACTTATTTATTTTAGGTGCCCTACTTTGCTACCGTAATTGGATAACTATGTTTAAAGAATCTATTAAATTTGGCTTTGATGGATTTTTTTTTTGTATGTTTATGGAATTTCCAACGTTATATTTCTTAACAAAGATATTTGACACCATTTTTAGCTTATATTTCACCTTAAAAAATAAATAAAAATATTTGAAACTATTTTTAGGTAGGAGGACTTTAGGGTTACCCGAGCCACCAAAAACTATGCATTTAGCTATCTGATGTCTGGTTGGGCAGGACCAATTGGTAATCTTATGTTTGGTTTGTTAGTTCTTCGATTGCTCGATGTCTCTGTCCTAGTATTTTGCCCCATATAAGACTGTTAGAAAGGAAATCCTGATTCATCAAATGTAATACAGTGTAACAATTTCGAGTTTTCAGTTATATGGTGGCCATTGTGGGATTTTGATCTGAACTGGTGCATTCACCGTCGATCAAATTTTTTATCTTCATCGTTTCAAAATATATATACTCAGTAGTCGTAAATTATTATAACTTGATTTAGGTTCATAAAGTTAGTTCAGAACTCGGTTTTAATCAGGTGCATTTCTCAATTGGTACACCGGGCTGCATGCCGCCGGAAACTATGCAATAAAAGAACTTGAATAATTAAAGTACTTGAATAATTTTTGGATAACTTCGAATTTATTACATTAGATTTAATAAATCTTTTCCTAGAAGGCTGATGCTATTGGAAATTGCCTTCGATAAACAATATTCATTACACCCATTGCATAATAGTACACCTTGAATAAAATCCTTGGGATGAGAATAATTTCACCAACCGCTTCTCCTCTTAGTATCTGAGCCCGAATCACTTTGTTAGATAAGGCTGTTACCAAAAGTGTGCTTCCATTCGGAACGCTGGTAGTCAATCTTCTAATCACAACTATTGTCATGCCTACCTGTAGTCTAATAAGATGTTGGGGTACATTAACGAACTCCAAACTGTTCAAGAAATCTGTAGTATATTGAAAAGAATCCTCATGTACCGTGTCTATGCTTCTGTATTCGTGATTTGCAGCCATATTTATGTTTATTCCTGTATCAGAATTGCAGATGTTATCAAGGTTATTCTGAAAAAAAAAATCAAAAAAAAAAATAGCAGAGAAGCTGTCTTCTTACCTTAGAGCGAAGCACACCAAAATATGAATTTAGGGTTGTAGACTTCTATCAAAGATATATATAGCTTTCTGATATTAAATTAGGTTTTTAGTATACTCCTATTCATGGGCCGTACCCGCATGTATATCATGGTCTTTCCGGTTTGAACGTGTGTAGGATTAAAAGGTTAATTGGCTGGGAAAGGTTAATGGAACGGGATGGAAAAGGACACTATGGAGAGAATATATGTATCAACCGAGGGATCAAAGACCTCAACTAAAAACTTCATGAATCTATAATAAAATCAGAATAGCATTTAATGTCTGTATTCTAAGTTTCGTTTTTTATTATATATGATGATCAAAGGTGATATAGTCCCAGGCTTTGTAAATTTTTTGGTATTGTATTAACTTATGCAGTTCGTGTTGCTGTCTCCTCCTATCGTTGTACATAAATAGGATCCTCTTGTAATGATCTTTAATCCATTCCTTTTTAGATTCATAAAACTCGATTGCAAAATACCGGTAACACTGTATTTCGTAACAATAACGCTGGTTATTTATATAACGTTTCAATTCCCTTTCGTCATCAGAATCTATTGGTGAGCTATTTTTCTGTTGAGAGTCATTCTTCTTTCTCGACTGTTCTTCAAAAATGTCTGCTGCAAAAGCAAGGTATTATATACAATATGTCTGGCATCCCTAACATGGACTTTCGAAACTTGAACACAAAGAAAACTACAATATTTGTTATGGCACTTTTCTTTGCAGTGTATGGTAAGAAATAGAGAACACCCTTGGTGCAAAGGCCTATTATATTAACACGTTTTTAATTTTTTTAAGTGCATGAATGTACAGGCATAAACTCAGTAGAAGAAAGCTATATCATATGCCGTATAAAAAGATGAAAATGTAAAATCAAATATATACCACAGATCTGACAATAAATTCAATATTCAAAATTTGGAGTGAATTTAATAACTAAAACTTAATACTTAACAGTAAACGCAGTATTATAATCTGTAAAAAATGAATCCCACTTACCGAAACGAAATAACATAAGTCTGTCTATAAAACCAACACCTAAATAACCTAGATAGTTATGTAATCTAATTGAAATAATAAGTAAATTCTAAATGCCCCAGATGAGCGTATTCCCAAAAAAAGTCCACTAAGCGTCGGCATTGTGTGCTGCGTTCTTGCGATCCTTTTTTGCCGGTGTGTTAGGAGTAATTCCACCTGCATCCTTTCCCAGCAACCTTTTTCCATTTCTTAGAGAGAGTGAACTCAAAGTCCGCTCCTCGCCTCCACCACCACTCTGCCATTATATATTCATGATTAGTATCACTCAAAACATGGATCAATGAACATGCTTATGAACCAAAAATCTATATGGTATCATTACCTTGGCCATGGATTTGGAGGATCCCTGCTTGGTCTCACCTTCGTTCCTGAATATTTTCATGACGGTGAAATTGTCGGATTGGTACTGTACATTGTATTCGGTAATCATTAACTTGAAAACCATAGTCTTGCCCTTGATTCGTTCAAATATCTTTTCTGCCTTTTCCTTCTCGTTAAGCTGCAACTTGAAAAATGTTATCTAATGAGAATGATGTTCGCACATAATATTACTACAGTAAATTAGTCCATGTAAGAATTGCCTACCTTATCTAGGTTCTCCATGCGCTGGAGTTGATCTTCAACACCATATTTCATCAATTTTTCTGCTGTCCATCCCAGGGCTGTAAAAACTGCAGTTGTGCCCTTCCTGTCCCTTACTCTCATATTTAACATGTACCTGTAGTTACATGATTGCCCCGGTTAAGAAATACACTTCATATAACTGATCTCGCACAATAAACTATTCTACTCACCTTGCCATGGCTTCCACACATTCTGTATTATAGTTTTTGCAGGAAGGATTTATGCAGCAAGGATGATTGTCTTTATTATACTTGACTTTCTTATTACACTCTTGGCAGGCCATATAATACCACTCTCTATCGTCAACCAACCCGAGTATTGTGGCTTCACAGGTGAAAGTCGTATCCTAATTTAAAATTTCCATATACACCGCAAATTTAGCCACTAATAGTTCAATAAATGCAATACGCAATCACTTATTTACCTTTTTTTCATCGAATTCCAGCTTATCGGTTGCTTCCTGGATAGTAAGTCTATTTTCATTTGGATCATCCTCTTTGGCTACTTCGATTGTCTCGACCGGAGCATTTTCTGTGTCCAGCCTACATAAAAACATTCCAGATTAATCATACCTCCAAAAAATGCATAGATACAACCACTACTATCCACTTACATTTTTCGAAATTCCTGGACAACTGGTACATCCAAATTAACAAATATGCTCGATGCTGGTGATGTAGCAAGGAAAGTCCGCCCTATTAAGCCAAGGAGATGTTAGATGGATATAATTTTGTTATCTCGAATGACTGATTTCATAAGGATAGGATTAATATTCATAGTACTTTCCTAGGCATTCCCTAACGAAGGTTCCCGTAAGTATGACAATTATTGGATCAGTACCATCACCTCCTATCATTTCATCCTGTATTATGTTGGTCAATTCAGCCCATAAAGTCACAGCCATAGCAATTCCCATGCATTAAAATTATATTGATTAGTCAAGAGATTTAAATACAAACATAAAGTCGTAAACATATATTTTTCGACAAATGTATCGCGTTACTCTGCATTTTCGATTATTATTTCTCTCATAGGGACTTCTTCGTAGCTCTCCTGGTTCTCAACTGCTTTCATAACGGCAGGTGATGCAGCTTTCAATTTCCCAATAGCAGCTGTAATAAATTATATAATTTAATATCAATTTTATTTATTAAATATATGCATATAGCTTCAAACATAAGCAGCATTAGCTGAATAATACATAGTACTGTCCTTCCTTAAATATGCAGTTCCGAAATCAATGAATTCAAATGATTGCACTGGAAAACTCGGATGATCACCATTCAATGGACGTACTTTAGTAAATTTATTGAACCACAAATTATATTTGTATTCAACAATTCTGTAATTTCCTTTTGCTACTGCAATAGTGAATCTTTCAATTGAAAATACTTTTTCCTCATGTAGCTGGCCCTCAAATAATCTCATATCTCACCTTACCGTGTATCTGAGTTCCCTGGGAGAAAAAGATTAAAAAAAAAGGTGTAGCCTACAGAATAATCCATCCACCAAAAATCTAAGATAATAAAAGTAAATAAAATTATACATCACTTACATGTTCATCCATCAAATGCACTTCCAGTCCATATATTTCACCTGTCTTTGGATTCGCAGACTTCCATAATTTCAAGACCTTCACCTTGACCATCTTCTGACGGCTATTATTCTCGGTAAGATGATCCAAAGGAGTATATGTAATCCTTGTTTGTACTGCAATTACACAAAGCATGCATCCATCACATAGGCAATGAATAATTAATAATAAAATCGTGTCTCTGAAAATTAAAACCGCATTAAGTTTTAAAATACATAATAAATCAAAACCAGAAAAATAAAAAAAAACAGAAAAGAAAAAACAAATCAACCGATAACAAACTGAAAACCCCAGTAGTCTGGTCTTTCAAAGACATGCCTATCTGTAAAAATGCTTCGAAACTTCGTGTTTGATAATAAGTGTCAGACAATCTTACACAATGCTATCCATCAATCAAGTACGTGCATACACAGGTGCGTTCACCCTAGTCTCGAACACTTCAATAATAATTCATGATACCCCAAAAAAAAGCTACATACCTAAGTTACCTAAGCTACACTTCAAACCTACACCAAAAAAAATTCAGCAAAAAAACAAAACAAAGATAATAATCAAATTAGTTATCGATAATAATAATCCCAAAAAGGACAACATACCTAAGTTACTTTTTTCCGGCGCCATAGCAAACACTGCAAGAGAACAAAAAAGTGTTGAATCCGGGGATGTTTCCAGACTATTATATTAGATCACCAACTTGATTAATAAATTAACAAAACCACAGTATTATAGCTCGAAGAATAAGTACCTTCGTTGGAGATATGTATTAAGAAGCAAGACTTGAGTGCATCAATCAGCAAATCAATCGTACGTATGCTTGGACACTATTCGTCGCTATTTATATAGTCTCCAGAACACCGCGTTCAAGTATTTCCAAAGATAGGGGTCTATTATATTTGTAGAAGCATTAGAAGTGGATCCGTACCTTTGCCAAGTTTTCTGTGTTTTATCTGGAATTTAAGCCAAAATTATAGCATATTTAAAATTCCAAATATTCTGCAATACATCACGGACAAAATCGAAGGAAACTTTTAGATTTTGTTTTCTTTCTTCCGAAGCATATATTAGCTATTTTTTTTTGTCTGAATTCATAGTATTTAGCCTAATTTACTTAGAAAAGGGATATACCAAAATAAACATCACTTTACTACTATTTTTACCCAGGTGAAAATCCAGGGTTGCCAGCTTTAGGTTTTGGGTCAAGATAATTAGAAAAGGGATATACCAAAATAAACATCACTTTAATACTATTTTTATCCCGGTGGAAATCTAGGGTTGCCAGCTTTAGGTTTTGGGTCAAGATAAAATTGTGGTAAGGAAAAATTTGTATTCATGGGAAGGCAAGTAGCATAACCCTAACCCTAACTTTACATGCAAGTTGTTGTATTTGTCGTAGCATCAGGGGCACATATCAAAAGATATGCAACCGAAAATATAAAACGATTAAAATTCTGAAATATTGAGGTTCATAAACAACCTGAAAGAAACTAAGAAAACAATAATGGACAATAAAAATAAAGTCGTCTAAAAATCCAAATACTAAATATCAAAATCTTTGTATTCACTATTTTCAAATTCATGGGGCGATGTATTCTACAATTTTCCTCCAAATAATGTCTGGCCCTGAACACATCGTTTGTTAAAAAAATTGTTTGCTTCATGACTAAATAGTGATGGCAACCGTAGAGAAAATTAATCAGCTTCGCACGATAGAAATTGAGCGCCATCGGAGACTTTTCGAACATTGTTAATTTTTGTTTAGATTAATTCTTTGCGTTGTTGGAATTCTTAAGTAAGTCCCTTTTTTTTATAATTCTAGTTTTTCACGGGTCGAGGAGCCTCTTCCGAGCCTCAGTTGTGTCCACAGGATTCATGTTTATAATTCTAGTTTTTCACGGGTCTCGAATATTGAATATTATACCACAAAACCAAAGTAATCCCAATATGTGTGCAAGAAAATAAAATGAACAAAAAAGGGCCAAAATTATTGATAGTAATAATATTTAATTATTGTTGATTCTGCAATAATCAAGAGTACTCCTGATAAACTCAAATATTCTCTTAATCCAAAATACCTATTCACGAAACTCAAACAAAATAAATTCCTAACCAACCAAATAAATAATGTTTAAGCAACTCAAACACCTAATTATTCAATCAAGCTTCAAAAACTCATTGAAAGTCACACCGTTCCAGTCCTTTTCCATCGTCTGGTATTCTTCAAACCTTATGAGCTCGTACTTTTGTTGTACTCTAAACTGTAGGCGCTTGTACTCTTGATACTTTTTCATCTTTTGTTCATCGAAATCCTGTCCATCGAAATCGAAACACATTCCTTGTTCGAAAAGGTCTTTTTCAGCAGCTTGATTCTCCATAAATTCTCCAATCTCAATGATGTCATCGTAATCTTCCGGTATTTTGTTAAGGTAATACGGATACCTAGCATTGGTTTTCTTTGGCAGCTTGATGCTCTTGTCTTGATCATTTGTTTTCCCACCTTAAAATAATTTTATTCTAGATTATAATTTGAACTAAACATAAAAAATAATAATTCTAGATTAGAATTTAAACTGCATAGGAAAAATCACAAAAAATCTAGTTACCTGCATGGAGCTTTAGAATATCCTCTATTGGAGTAAAATTAAATTTATGCAGTGGGAGACTGCCATCATCCTTAGTAACCACGTTGATGCTTGTTTGATTAGTGAAGTGTAGTCTCAGATTTCCAGGCACTGGTCGATAATTTCCATTGAAAATAGAAACCAGAAAGTTTGTCATGATTATTATATTTTGCTCCTTAAGCTTTTCTTTGTGATTTTCATATTGATTCTTCGAGATAATTGCATGTATCTGTTCTCCCTGTTTATATTTATATTGGTTAGTTATTTTTGTAGGAACTATAAAGATAAGAAAACACAGTAGTAACCACTTACGTTTTGCCGAAGTAAAATCATATTGAACTGGAAAAACTCTTCTCCGTTCAATGTTTTCGTTACCCATGTCCTGTCTATTTTGACTTTCGTCGAAGCTACGCCTGCTCCATTTGCCATATCAGTTGAAAAAGGACCTTGAGGTGCATCCATGTTATACCAGCGTTCTGCGCCCGCAAAGGTTCAATTTTTTGTGTAGGTTGAACCAAGTGTTTCTTGTGGACATATATATAGATTTTCTAGCATTTAGTATATGGTAAGTTTTTATATATAGTTAACGGTATACGCAATCATTGGAAAAATTCCTTTTAAAGAATATCTACAGGTAAACGTTAATGGATCCACAATGTAAATTTAGCATAATACCTTTTTGATCCATATATACATAGTTATTTCTTTCCATAAATATTTTTTACTTTCTTACATTTTTTAAATATCAGATTTGCAGATTTGGTATTTATCCAAATATACCTTTCTTAAAAAAATCTTTACAAATACATCTGTTATACCTAAATTATTGCTATAGTTAAATTATTTTCTTTTTTTCTGAAGCATATATTGTGTCGATATATTCTGTTTTAGATTTCCTATTCCTTTTTTCCTATTTTTTTGGTAAATAGCATCAACATCCCAGGGCAATCGAATCTAGATTGACACTGTAGATAGAGACTGCAATAGGTTCGTTGGCCTGAGAAGGGATGCAGAACTTCTCTCTGCGAGCCATTGACCAATGGAAGGAGATACTGGCTGCTATAAAATATTTTAGGTGGATTATTGTATTGGATTATGCAGTAGACAAATACCAACCGAAGAAAAGTGATAGAAGACGGGGTTTCAAATAAGTCATGCGACTTAGTGAGCTCTATAACCATGCTAAAGGATTTCTGCTGAACGATACTTTTATCATTAAATTATACGGCATATAGATAATTGTAGTTTTATTTATCTGTTCTAATACATCGTCATGGAGTCTGTATGTCGAATAAAAAGTGATCTAAAATTTACTTGTGAACGATCATAATCTGTCTGGTGAATTTGCATTGTATCTCAGAATCAACTTCTGAGCCACTTAAAACTATAAGTGGCCAACTTCTGAGTTACTTAAAACTCAGAATCAACTTCTCCCCCTCTTCCGAGTTAAGAGTTACTTAAATTTTTCACTCCTAACTTTTAAGAACAGGGAGAAAGACAAATTACCGTAAGTGGTCAATTGTAAAACCACAACATTTGTTTTCCTGAATAGGAGTGAACTCAAATTATTTTCACAAAGATCATCATTTGGAATTTTATATGACGGGAATATGACGGGAGTCGCATATCCTATGCATTTCAAGCATCTAATATAGAATACATTATCAAAGAGTGCCAAACAGGAAGATGATTAAAATTTTATAAGCTCCCATCAAAATTATTCAGAAAACTATCTTGCAAAATATTGCTACTATGAACTCTAAAATTGATAGCAAAATTAACCTGATTATGCATCCTAATACTAAATAATTTTTTTAATAAAAAAATCTCCAAAAAAAGTTTGTCTCTAAGTAAATCTCAAAAATACCATAGACAAATAAGTAGTCTATTTTATTAAGTTGGATTTTAGCTTTCTGGCCAATAGAAATTATCCAATTGAATCACCATCTCTTTGCACCTTTAATCGGTCTCCATCTCTATGTTAGAATCCGATGTTTGCTTCTACATATCAGCATGAAACAAATATTTTTAGTAAATGAGTGTATGTTAAAAAGTCACTGTAGGTATATATACTAAATAATTACCTCTTCAATGCACAACTTTTTCATGGATTTTAACGGGGTTAGTGGGTCGTAGCATTGCATTCTCTTATCGAACCTTGATGGTGTGTGTGGCTGGTGATGCTGCGTGTCTCTACTATTCGCTGATTCTATGACTCCTCCAAGTCTCTCGAACTCATATTTAGCTTCCAATTTGTGATTGAGATGATATATTTGTCGTACGTTAACTGTCCTATATCCATATATCTCCCCTCCAACGATCTGTAACTCGAACACACATGTGACTCCACGTGTTTCCATAATCTCAGGTATATTCTCTGCTAGATTACTCTGCAATTATTTTTTTTTAGTTTAGAGTGTATTAGAAAGTACAACATGCTTCAAATTGTCACTGAATGCAGTTTCATACCTCTTTCATGACTGAACTGATTCACATGAGGCTTGAAACTTTTTCTTTATCACTGAACAAAATCTCGGCAACTGGTCCTTCTACAGTAATTATTCCAGTTCCAGATTTATCTTCGTGTATTTTTAACTCCAACTTGTATCTGCGTATGTTTGTCCATCAGTTCAATTACCAAAATAATTACTAAAAATTAAGTGTAATCCAACACTTTCATAGTAGATATGTTACCTCGGCACGCATCTTTTGATCCAGCAGTTGCATACATTGCACCAACTCTTTTCATCTATTGTCACACGCATAGTATTGTACTCTGAACATACCATATAATACCATGTTGAACCTGGCACAAATCCAATTATTGTTGCCTTGCACGTGAAGGTCATTCCATGTCATAACATCACAGATTGATATAACGATTACTCACAATGAAACTAATTGTTTTTGTTAACTCTGGATCTTACCAATTTTTTTCATCATATATTAATTTGCAACCCTCTCGTAAAGCTAATATGTTATGGAAAGGCATCTCCTCGATTGGTCCTCGTTGGTTTCTCTCCATATTCATAGTAAATATTGGCAAGTAGTATCCACATCTGTCGATTAAACAATATTAATAATTTTTTTACTTATAATATAATTTTTTTACTTAATAAAGTACCTATAAAAATAAAATAAAGTAAATACTTGCCTCCCTCGCATGATCTCAACTTGTGGGATGTCCAGGTCTGCATATATTTTGGTTGCTTTTGTAGAAAATAGATGATATAAATCTGGACCATTTCACATATATTGGTTATTAAAACATGATCACTAAAACAGTAAAAAGTATCAGCTGAAATAATTGCAATAGGACTGTAATAGGACTTACTATTGATTTTTTCCACTAATGTAGAAGTGATTATAAGGACGACATATTTATCTGTATCTTTCAATAATTCTGGTTTAATCTTCCTAGCATCATCCCCCCAAAGTGTGACTTTAGCCAGACCTCCTTTTTCATCATCTATCAAAATATCCCTTTCAATGGCAGCTTGCTCAGATGTGTTTGGCTGAACCTCTGGTTCTGAGGCGCCTACCAGTATACCCATCACATCTAATTGCACAACAACAAATAAAATTTAATTTTTTTTTCTGATAGTATAAACCATATAAAAAAATAATCTCTAAAACGTTACCCGTATATTCCGTGACGTCACCATATTTCATATTTAGATCCTGTAGATCAGTCAGAATGAAACTATGCACAGGAATATCTTCCCTGTTTTCAGTCTCTACGGTAACAGTTGTTTGATCCGTGAAATATAACCTTAGATTTCCTGGAACAGGTCTCCACTTACCGAAGTAAGCTGAAACCATGAAGCCTGACATAATTATTATATTACGCTCTCTAAGTTTTCCCAGGTGTTTTTTGTATTGATCACTTGAAATCACGGCATGCATATGTTCCCCCTGATCATTGTTTGATTAGTTGTTTTCAAGAGAAGGATAAAAATATACAAAAAGAGCATCTTACTTACATTTTATCAAGCAAAATCACGCTTTTTATTTAGTTGTTTTCAAGAGAATGATCAAAATATACAAAAAAGAGCAAGTCACTTACATTTTTATCAAGCAAAATCATGTTGAAGTGGAAAAACTCGTCTGTCTCTAGTTTTCTTGTATCCCATGTTCTCAGTATCCTGGCTCTTTTTGGTATACTTGAACAGCGATGGCCTTGTAGGTTTTCCATACCAAAGTAGACGTTGGAATAGCAAGGGCCTTGTACGTTTTCCATACCAAAGTAGCTATGAATAAAAATGCACCAAAGTAATCTTATATATATATATATATACAGGCAAGACATCTTGTACCGTAAGAAATATATATATATATATATTTCCCTTTATAAGAAAAAATTTCATTTTTAATGGAACTCAATATACACTCCCTGCATAAATCTAGATATATTTGAATTCCGCAAATATCTCTACGATATTTATTCCATATTAAATGCTCAGAAAGTGAATCTAAGCTAAAATTAAAAGATAATAATCCGGGAATTTAGTGGTATAGAAGTAAATATTGTTATTAAAGGCAAACATTCACAATATTGGCAGGATTTTTTAAGCTTTTATAAATAACAGAATTTCGGTATTTCTTGCAGTTTTCTTTTCAAAGTTTAATATGGTCATATCTACTTTTTTTTCCTTTGTTTTTTTAACCTTCCGATGAGAATGGCCTCTTGTCTTTTTTTTTTTTTTTTTGGGTCTTGATTCGATAAGTATATGGTAATCAATATCTTGCACTTCAATCCAATGCCCTGTTGTGAAAAAATATACAGGCACTTCAATGCAATGCCTTGTTGATTATCTTATACTGTTGGTATCTTATGTTGATCATGCCAATTTGTGCAAACGGGATGCTTGTTCGTACCGTAATTGTGTACATTGGTATCACCGTACCAGTATTAGTAGGTGTGTGCCTACGAATGTATGTTGAAGTGAGTGAACTCAGACATATTAGATACAATTGATTATGTGCTAAAAAGAACCAGCCAGAACCTTTTCATTCCAATAAAATTCAACATCTAAAAGTAGAAAAGCCAAAATTTTGAAGGAATTCATTTAGCATACAACTTTTATAGGAAATTGTCTCCTATGTAATGCTAAATGCAAACCTTTGCAATACGCATAAAATGTTTCTCTTGATATATGAACTATTTCACCAGTACTCTCCTCATTTATTCTCTTAGCCTTGATAGATTTATCGGCATATATAAAGACATATTAGATACAGTTGATTATGTGCTAAAAAGAACCAGCCAGAACCTTTTCATTCCAATAAAATTCAACATCTAAAAGTAGAATAGCCAAAATTTTGAAGGAATTCATTTATCATACAACTTTTATAGGAAATTGTCTCCTATGTAATGCTAAATGCAAACCTTTGCAATACGCATAAAATGTTTCTCTTGATATATGAACTATTTCACCAGTACTCTCCTCATTTATTCTCTTAACCTTGATAGATTTATCGGTCAATTTTATCACAGAAATTATAGTACCCATTCTGATCATTGGTTGGTCTAAGTTAACCACGAATCCATATATGTCTCTGATTAACATTATCGAGGTACATCATCAAATTGTGCGTCTTTTAGGAATTCAGCAAGAAAAACTTTATCAAAGAATTTCATAGTTTATATAGCTGAGTATAAACTTTCTAGACGATGTGCTTGCATTATAGTTGATTCCTCGATCATCTGGTGAGTCCAATCCCTGTGTTTTTGCCTCCTTTTTTCGGATCCAGTAAATGGAAACGTTTGGATAATATTATATTCCAACTCTTGCATATCTGGCAGCTGTGCATCCAAAAAGTAGATAAATTCATAGTTTATATAGCTTAGTATTTGTTTTTGTAGAACAATTGTTGGAAAACAAAAATTGGTTAGTTTTTAGGGGCTGTAAAGATGTAACTTTAGCTGATTTTTGTTACATGCTTCTTCAGCATTTTCCGTGAGGATCTATTTGAGTATAAAATAATGCCTGATATATCCTATGTCCACTGGATATCAAATGGAAATGGAAGACCAGAGTGGTATATAGTGGAACGGTAAAACTATGCCTTCCCACTGTGTTTGGGAGGGTAACTGAAGTGGGAGGGATTCTTAGATGCGATATAGTTTGGCATCTCAGTCCATAGATAACGGAGACTATGTATATTTTAGTCCATATATAACAACATATCAAGTAAAACAATTCCGAAAAGGATACCATAAATGCAAAACTATAAGAACCGTAACATTTACTAAAACGTAATACATAAACAAATTCATTTTCAAGAAAAAATAAAAGAAAATTTCTAATTCAAGATATCCAAATCCTCTACTCACGAATCTCATTCAATATGGTCACTGCTTGGAGAATAACACGTTCTATAGACTTGGAATTTTCAGGAATGTGTTGATGGACAACAGTTTTGGTATATCCATCTAGTAAATCATTCTTTCTGATAGTAATGATTTTTGTTTTTGATGGATTCTTAGATGCATTTGAAATGCCAATGTACGTTGGATGATCATTTTCATCTGTCTTTGGTTCCAAGTAAAACCCAACGTTGTATAAGCTTCGTGCCTTGCATCTGTTAATGTGCATTGCAAAGGCAATTTTTACTGGAAACTGACATCTAGTTAGTGGTATGGTTTCCCTTGATTTCATCACACTTCTTCCTATCACCACTTCTTCTCCAATTGCAGGTCTTGTTAACACCTCCACGACAATTTCATGCTCTGACAGCTTTGTTATAATCAACCTTGTGCCCGCAACAAAGTCTTGGTCCCTGGTTTGTCCACCCAAGAGAATAATTGGCAGCCCAATTTTTAATCTCAGCTCATGAGGCGGCATGTACGCATGCTCAACTTTGTTTAGAAATTCCCTGGGATACAACTATACTTCTTCAGTGTAATTATCAGCATTAAAAGACACATAATCCCTACTCAGGTATTCACGTCCTTCTCCTGGAAACAGCGCTGCTATGCGCTTATTTATTTCATTGATCTTGTCATCTTGAGAAGCGAGAATAGCAGCATGAGCGACATACTGTTTTTTGAATTTATTTGTTGCCAAATCTCCATACGTGGTTGAAATTACAGCATTGAGAAATTCATTCTCAGTGGACAGAAATATATAGAGCTTAACCCGAGAAATAATCACTGGTTCAGCTCCTCCGTTTACGGTGCCTAAAAGTTTGCTCAAGTATTGATTTTCATCCATACTTGTGCATGGTTCAATAAACAACATGCGATTAATAATTTTCAGAAACTTTGTTATGATCAATCATGGTGATCATACAATCTACTATATATTGTGCGCATTAATAACATCAGATCATGCGAAAACTTATAAAGACATCATGCCTACCAAAATATCAAATAATGTGAAAAGGAAAATAAGCCCAAAGGATAACGACTAACGTTATGTTGTATCCAGAGAACAAAATCAAAAAATACATCTTGTTTAGCATACGATCCACTATATATTGTGTGCCATTCATAATTTTAAAACACATCATGCTTATTAAACGATAAAACATATCATGCTTATGAAAAGATTAAATCATGTGAGAAGGAAGATATATCCTCAAAGGACGAAGACTAACCTTGTGTTGTATTCAGAAAACGATAAAACATATCATGCTTATTAAACGATAAAACATATCATGCTTATGAAAAGATTAAATCATGTGAGAAGGAAGATATATCCTCAAAGGACGAAGACTAACCTTGTATTTTCAAAACTACGGTTATATATGGTTTATTTTAAATATATATATTTTTTTTAGAAATAGAGAAAACTGAATTTGTAATTTTGGCATAAGAACTTCAACAAATATTTTATATACATTTAATTTCCTAGCAATATATACAGTCTTATTCTATTCTTTAAGAAAATTTATGATTTTTATGTCAAGAGGAAGGTATATATATACCAATTTTATGCCAAGAAGAAGGTATGGTTAGTTCCTATACGTGACGTAGTCATAGGTAAATATTAATGGAAACGTAAATTTAGCGTAATATTTTTTTAGATATTTCTAGCTATTTTGCATTTTTAACCGAGGATACTTTTCATATGCATATTTAACCAAATAAAACCCATCCTGCCTTGTATATCTACTATACTTATAATACATGTTATTGCTAAAATTAAACTATTCTACTTTTTTTTTTGATATAGTAAAAATTCCAATAAATTTTTTGCAAAGAAGTCCATATATATGTAAATTACGTGGGCAACACCTAATACAAAAAAAAAAGGAATGAAATACAGCGGATCAAAGGGTGGATTAATTCTGGATATAACCCCCTGAAATGTCTACTCCTTTTTCCCACCCTACTTTAAGCAGTTTTAATTATGTACATTATTTACGGTTTTATGGAAGTTTAAATCTTCCGGAATATTTACTATGAAATCGGAAACCACTATATCTACAAAAATAAATATGCACTGGATATGGTAATACATTCTTTAGCATCCTTAAGAAACATGACTTGGATATGTGAAGTCCTGGAGGTCATGCCGGTTGAACGTGGTTTCGTACGGGAAAATCTAATAGATATGAGGTAATGCTCAATATTTCAAATGTCGTATAAATGCTCTGAAAAGGTAATTTTTTTGCATAGGTTGAAACAAAGTGTTTCATGTCCCCGTATATATAGATTGTCCAACAGTGAGTATATGGTTAGTTTTTATATATAGTTAATAAAATACACGTAATCACTGGATGTAAATCTATCATAATACTTTTTTGATCCATATATACGTATTTGTTTCTGCCTATAAATATTTCTACCTACTTTGATTTTTTAACCAAGCATATTTTTTATTTTCAGATACAGAATTTATCCAAATAAAGCCAATTTTACATCGTTCCAAAATTGTAAAGAAAAAAACCACGGATGTATGTTTACATATATATACAAAGATACAAAGATACATATATATATATATACTATATACCTAAAATACCTCATTACCCACCATTTTTCGGTGTGAAAGATATTCTGTAGTGTATTTATATCACTTATACGTAGTCGATCTGACAGTAGAGGGAAACATATGGCTATAGTAATTTATGATTACCACGTCAAGGAAGAAAAGAAACAGACGAACACATAATTTCATCACCTCAAAAATCCCATGAGTTAATAATCTATAAAACCCAAAAGAATCAAGACATTTTCCAAAATAAACTTATGGATCAAACATTATAATAATAAACCAATACCACTGCAATAACAATAAAAAGTTCATATGTTTTTGTTCGCATATACTACCCATATTATGATAAACCAACGTATTAAGTATAGGGTATGAACATCAACTTTAACCATATATGGAAACTCCACGTGGCAATACTTGTAGATCTGCATAAACACCCAAGACTATGAATTGATTTGTTCTGGTTTCCACACTACATTTTGTAAATACTACGTCAAAAACATATGTCTTCCCTATCATTCCATCGAATAGTGCCAATGCTTCACCAGGCTTGTTTACCTGACCAACATAACACAAGCGTATTAGCATGCCTATTTTGTATGCTGAATTATTTTTTTAAAACTTTAACGCAACTGATTGCTAATACCTTTTTATAGTGTCTCTTAATACTGTAATTCATAAATTGATTTGCTACTCTACCCTTAACAATAAACACTGCATTGGAACTGTCATCTTCGACTCCTAGATAAATCCTATATCTGCATATACCAACAAAACTGATTATACATGCATGTATACATCCTATACATGTGTATCATATCTATGTATTTTTTTTTGTACATACACTGGTTCGGTTGGCACCGTTGAAGAGTTGCATTGAAAGCAGAATGATTGATTATCCTTATACATAATCTTTTCATGTCATGTGTTGCAGATCAGATAATACCATTCCTTGCCTTCAACCAAACCAATTATTTTTGCCCTACATGTGAATGTTTTTCCCCGACACTGGAATTAATTTTTAATCAGAACACAACGCAGCGTTAAGCTATCCAGATAAGTGAGACGCACAATAAAAGAAAAAAAATTACCTTGCCATTTGAATTTCGTAGCATGGAGTTTACATCCATTATGGACATCATGTCTTCGGTGAAGCTAGGTTGATATGTCCTGCTGGAAACGATTAGCTCAAAGAGTTTAGAAAATAGAATACCATCAAAAATCAATCAAAAAAAAAGTAATCACCGTTTAAAATAAAAACTTGAGTTATAGAACATGTGTACGCACGCTGGAAAAAAAATGTGTATCTCTACGCTGCAATGGTATGTAGCTTTAATACACGCTACAACCCTTCCAAGGCGCCAAGATTCGCATTAACGTGGACCCGCCTGCACGTTTTCTCCAGAAATATCTCCTTTTCTAATCAATTTTACCCAATTCAGTCTACAATATTAACTTATTTACATAGACATTCTATTTTTATCAGTCTAATTAGTACCACAGTAATTGACAATTTCGCAAATCAAAGGTTCAGTTATTTTGATAATAATTCCAGAGTATCCATCAACCTGCCTCCGAGTATCACAGGATCTTGATAAATTAGAAGGAAAAGTATATATGTACAGTGAGTATGCTCTAGAAGAATATCACATCTTGTATTGGGCATAAACCTAGCATTGACTGCCAATTATAGAATTGCCCAACCTCAAACTACACAAAAATTCCACTTGTTCCATTAATTGTCGATGAAAAAATTCCATAAAAAATTATTTTGGTTGATTGTTTTTCCCAAAAAGATAATTGTTTCCACCTTTAGCCTAAATTTTTTCTAAAGTTTATTTTCCATTACTCTCCCATGAAAGAATCTTGTACAATAAAAACTTATTTATGTAATCTTGTTTATATGGAAATCCTCGGATGTTTTCCTAATAAAAAAGAATTGTCAGGAGTGGTATTCTTTTATAGGATCTTTGGAGATAATCTTAGTATGGAGTCGGGAGTGTAAAACTGCCAACAACTGCTATAAAAAAACTACGTGAAAAAATGGGATGCACATGACCTCGTCCTGCAGCTATCACTATTACGTAATAACATTAAATAGATTTCTAAAATAATATAAGCATTTAATTCATGAAACGTAGCATATGATCAAAATATTCTAAACCCTAATATGATCTCAAATAAAATCACTATTTCTCAAAACCTAAGCAACACATGCTTAAAATATACTAAAATCTAACTTGATCTCGAAGACCCTAATCATCCATTGAACTTGCATGAGCAATGGTCTGGCTGATAGTATCATCTATGAATTGTAAATTCTCAAAGTTCTGTTTGTAGACAGTAGATCTTGTATAGTGATTTTCTGAATGTTCTCTTTTTATGATTGTAATCTCCAACAGTGAACTTCCGTACATTGCTTCCTTTGTCGAAACACCAATGTACTTCGGATTTTCACTATAATATCCAGAACTTAGATAGAACCCAGCATTGCGTAAGCTCTATTGCTTGCCATCATCAGCCATCATTGCCAAACATACTTTCACGGGAAACTGATACCTGATAATCGGCAAGGTATTGTCCAACATCATTCGCATTCGTGGTATTATTGCTATCTTACCAGCACCAGCACTGGTCAGGACTTCTGCTCTTATCTCATGTTCTCCTAACTGAGTTACAACTAATCGTGTACCTTCAACGATGCCTTCCCCCCTGTTGATTTTCCTGATAAGAAGAATTGGTATTCCAACTTTCAAGTGTAACTTATGACTTGGTAGATGTGCATATTCCAGGCCATTCAACAATATCTGGGGATATAAATTTACATTGGCATCGTAATTCTTAGCAGCAAGTGATATATAATCCTCACTGAAATATAAATACTCATGTCCATCGAACAAAGACACCATTTTTCGGTTTATGTCCATGCCTTTATCAGCTTCAAGGGCCAAGATGCTCATCTATGCCAAGTACTTTTTTTTCGAACTTGTTATCCATAAGATTCACATATGAGATGGCAATTACCATATTCAACAACTCATCTTCGGTTAATATGGTCAGGTTTGTTTCACTGTAATCACCATCCATTGTTTGAGTCTTCTCAGCAACCATTTTAGATTTAGCAAGGTTCCTTCGCCGAATCTCCTCACCAACACAATCGAAAAGGCTCCGACGTTGCTCAATTTCTGTCGTGCGAAGCTGATCAATTTCCTCCATGGTTGCCATCACTATTTATTTAGGCATGAAGCAAGCAGTTTATTTTAGCACACCACCAAAAAAATAAAACTAAATTAAAAAAATAAAACGTCATAGCAATTCAAAAATAAACAAATCATACGGCACGGAAAATAAAACTTTTGATAATAAAAACAATTAATCACCACCATCGCATCACGAAAAGAATACACATGCATGCGCTTAAGAATAACTAAGAGGGGGCAATACTGATGATACCTTTTTTTTTATTGAATAGAAATAAAACCGGTTTCTGCGTGGGTAGAATTTTTCACCTAAAATCGATCTGTATATATAGGTAGAGAACGGACATCCTTTACATATTGAGCCATCAAGTCGTTACCAAAAATAACCTTCAATTCATTTATTTTGGTATAGTATTTTTTCTTGCAAATCAAAATCAGATTTTGTTACATATATATGTACAACTTTCCTGATATAACTTAATGTTCCGAGGATCCCATTGAATATATTAGGTTAAATTCTATGCATGTAAATAAATATCCAGTACCCAGTAGTTAATAAACAACCTATTATTACACCGACGTGATTTCGTTATCGTATCTTATCTTTACCAAAAATTCTAGATTTTGTCACACAGATATTTGTGGTCATAACTTAATTAACAATCTACTGTCACGACGCCATGATCTCGCGTTCATTTATTTTGGTGTAGTATTCCATCCTTGGAAAAAAAATCTCGATTTTGCTACACAGATATTTGCAGTTAACTTAATTAACAATCTTCGTGTTCATTCACTTTGGTATGGTATCTGGTGTTATTCGTAGACATTGTTTTAGCTTTTGTGAATAATTTGTATCCTTTTACTATTGCAGTAAAAAAGAAATAGACTCAAAAAAATATATTAATAAATTGTAATACTATCATCATAATTGAGAGACTGCATGAATGGACTACCCAGTTCTTGTAAATAAAAATAGCCATAACTCTAAATACTAAGTACTAATTAATGGAGGCTATGGGGATATCTTCCATCATCAATTTGATCTTCTTTGTAGGGTTTCTCGCCAAGTGCTTATTTTCTTCATCAACTTGATGTCGTTTGCAACCTTGCCCAGAACCATTATCATTGGCATGCACATTACCCAGTATTTGGGTTACTATAGCTCCGCTTTTGTGTCCATGTTCCAAAAAAGGACCTGCAAGCTCTGGAAGAGGCTGTTCAAAATACATTGTTATCCTCCGCTTCTCTTTGCGGACACAGTTAAACAGGTAAGATACGTATCTACTGCGAGCCATGAAAACTCCATCGGTATCCATAATGATCTGTGTTTTATCCGGTGGTTAACAATCATACACACTAATTAGCTCAACCGAGTTACAAAATAATATACTTATCTATGAAAATAAATAAATATATTTTTTAAAGAGAAGCCAATCGTACCTTACAGTGAAAATCTGTCCATGAGGTGTGCATCAATCAATGAACCAATGGCATGCATGCTTGGACACTATTCATCGCCATTTATATAGTTCTCAAAATACCGCGTCCAAGAATTCCTAAAATAGGGGCCTATTATACCTAAAAAAGCATATCTATACCTTTTTCAAGTTTTCTGTATTTTATCTGGAATTTAAATCAAAATTATAGCATATTTAGAATGCCATATATTCGGCCATACAGCACGATCAAAATCAAAGGAAACTTTTAGATCTTCTTTTCTTTATTTTGAATCGTAGCTATTTTTTCGATAAGATTGATAGTAATCAGCCCTAATTTACTTAAAAAAGGGATGCACCAAAATAAATTCTGATGGAAATCCAGGGTTGCCAGTTTTGGGGTGCGGGTCAATGAAGCAAAGACCGGGTGTGGGTTAATGAAGTAAAGATAAAATTATGGTAGGCTAAAACTCACATGTATTACTATATTCACAAAACCCTAACCCTAACCTGGAAGGCAAGTAGTAGATGCCGAGCTGAATGAAAATTATTTCAAAGACTCCAAATGGTGCCGTTGTAAATAATGCTTATATCAATGATGTTTTTTTTTCAACATCTATTTGCCTCTAAATAACTCGTATGTAGCCCGGAGTGATTTAGCCATCCTCCTATCTTTCATGTTGCTTAAAAATGTTATTTAATCAACCTGTTCCTACCCATCTCAGGGCATCATACTGGGCCTAACAGAGTCAAGTTTTTGTATGTATTGAATATATCCATTAGAAAGGCCTAATTGGTATCACATGAACTGGAAAACTAAAGATCAAAAAGTCATAATTCGGAAACAGAAACTTTGGAGGACAATAACTTCTATCATTCTAGAGCAAAATATCCAATACCGGTCAAATAGAGTAAGTTCTCGCTAACCTCTATTTAAACATGTATATTATTCACCTGTTATACAGGAAACTATACTATAATATAAGATCAATTGCGAAAAAGCTGCGAAATTTAAGATAGCACAAATATAATGCCACACAGCACCCAAAAAAACCCGACCACATGATAGCAGAAATCGCTACCCTAACTCAAGTTGCTAAATATTTCTTTGTAGACAACATTCTGAGTATAATCCTCGGGTACATTGTCTTCTGTCTTATCAATTAGTATCTTAAGCCCCTCCCGACTCGTTGTCCTTGATACCGCAACATATAGCTGACCATGAGAGAAAATAGGTCTTGGAAGATAGATACCCACATAGTTCATGCTTTGACCTTGGCTCTTGTGTATAGTCATTGCAAAGCAAACTTTAATTGGAAACTGCACTCTCCTCAAAATAAAATTTAAGTGTGACTCTGTTGGCTGTAGCACAATTCTTGGAATGTAAGCGTAGTTACCAGAACATTTACCCGTTATTATCTGCGCCTCTAATGTCCTCATTTCTATTTTGGTAACAACTAACCTGGTGCCATTGTAGAGTCCATAAGTTGGATTTAAATTTCTCATTAGCATTACTAGTATACCAACCTTTAGACGTAGCACGTGGTTCGGAATCCCCGAAACTTTCTGACTGTTTAGATATTCCTGATTGAACATTACTTCAGCCGTGTCAAAATTGCACGACAGTGGACTCAATGAATCAGAACTCAGAAAAGTGTACTCTTCACCTGGAAGCATTGATATTATACGATCATTTATCTCCTCAACCGTATCATTCTTCGAAGTCAAGATGCACCTTTCCTTTAGATACTCCACGTCTTCATATCTATGGATTAGATCAGGATAAGTGTTCTCAATAATAGATCCAACAGAATCTCCATTAGATTGTATTAATAAGTCATCCGGTACCTTTATCCATGTTGGCTCTTCATGTTCTTCAAGTGACATTGCTGGTAATTTTCCATCCCCAAGCTGCAAAACCCACTTACTGAATGCTGCTATGGATTGTTTTTGTTCATCATTAGAATCCCTGTTCATAAGTCTCATGTTTTCCGTCAACTGGAACACCTTAAAATGCTTCCATAGTTTTGACCTACTAATTGAAGCATCAACGATTGCCTCCCTACCACCACGGGGTATCACCGGTAATATCTGCCTAAAATCACCTCCAAGTAATAGTGTCTTACCTCCAAATACCTTTTCTTTGCTTTTCTTCTTTGTCTTAGTTGGATTCATTAAATCTTTAACCGTACGCTCCAGAGCCTCAAACGCGTACCTATGTACCATTGGTGCTTCATCCCAGATGATGACATCAGCTGCACATATCAAGGCTGCCAATTGATTGTTCTCGCTCACATCACATGTTGAGTTCTCTCTCAAAGAAATTGGAATTTTGAACCTTGAATGTGCTGTCCTTCCACCAGGTAACAGAAGTGAAGCTATGCCAGAACTCGCAACTGCTAACACTACCTTGGACTGTGCACGCATACCAGATATTATTGTACTCCAGAGATATGTTTTCCCAGTGCCACCGCTACCATAGACAAAGAAAAGCCCACCTTCATGACGTTCTATCGACTGCATTACAGCCTTATATACCTTTTACTGTACAGAGTTCAAACCCTTTCTCAACACAGCGTGCTCAGACTTTAGTTTGTCAGTATCATAATCTAGTTCCTCATATATCAGTCTATTCATAGAATTATACCGATTGTCCTTTTTTGGGTAGGGAATCATCGGAAATTCCTTTAGGGTTCTGTGATTCCTTGCCATAATCCTCTCGATGTCAAGCAGGGCAAAGTTTTTCAGTTCCGTATCTTTAAATTTCAAGTTTGGCCTATCGTGTCTCTTTCTTAGAGTATAAGGAATATCGTCCGACAATATCTTCCAATTTTCCTCCCATAATCTCTTTGGTTCTGTCACCTCACAGAAGAGCAACAACGTCACAAACATATCACGAAGGGAATCACCTGCAGTAAAATCGTCAAAACATGAGCACTCGCAACATTACTGATAACCATACTGCAAAAATTCCAGGCTACTGTGAAAATAAATTTAGTCTACAATAATCACACGAAAAGATCACTGATTAAGTTTTGACTATGTGACAAATGACTTGCCCAACTTAAGAAATGCAAAATTAACACAATGTTTTTAATACAGCTGTACCATATTTAATAATTGGAATACAATACGTCCAGGAGAGGATAGTAGAAAAGCAATACACCATGAGTTTTACAATGTAAGCTTAATTGGTTACATGTAGTCCATATTGATGCTTGTTTCAACGAATTGTGCCATTCGTTGTCGTCCTGAAGCAACCCCAGTGCCATACATGTCTCTCTATAAGTCTCATAGGGTTCTCCATCAACCGTTCTTAATTCTGCATAACTACGCGGTCCCTTCACGATGTTCAGCAAAATACGAAGAAAATATCTTTCCCCCGAAGTAGGGTGAGCATTTTATAGTCTCCCAACTGCATTTCTTTGTTTTCTTACCCTCCACTTCTTCAGATTATTGTCCCAGATGAACTTCGTCGGGAAGTCTGCATAAGTCAATTCTCTTGCATCCTCGAATTCCTTATTTGCCTAAAACCACTGCAGAAATTTCGTCCTGCTCACGCTCACTATATTCATAACCTCAGCTATATTATCGGTATCCTTGAAAAACACCTGTTTCTCACCTTCCAAATGGTAGGGTAGTCGCTCAACACTTGGATATCAATATTGGATATCGTAGTCCCAAATCCTCCAACATGACTCTGCTGGAGATACATAACGGCAATCCAAATATTCATCTACTTCATCGATAACCTTTTCCTCTGTCCTAGGATCTGTGACAGTGTCTTGATTTTTTCTTTTAATTAATTCAGAGCTCTTATCTTGAGTTTTTTTTCTCAATGACGGCCGTTACTCGGTCCCTGCCCTTGTGAATGTACTTGAAAAGATACTTTACCAAAGATCCTCTCCCATTGCAAACCTCGACATTAATATGCGCATCAAATTGAACAATCAAGTCCCTATTATGAGGAATGACCCACTGGTTATAGAAATCTACCCCATCCTTGCGAGCGTACACATTATTCTTGCATCTTCGATAAACTGGATACCCATTCTCATCCACTGTGGTCTGGCTGTTGAACTATTTTGGGTAATGCTTCGAGCATTTGTTGTCTCTCATGCATTTCTGGTCTGGCTTGCTAAGTCCGCAGGGTCTATGTAGCATGAACTGAACAACAGCTTTATGCCCATCCGGATCACTTTCTTCGTCGGGTATTTCTGCCGATATAATCCTATCTATCTCGGATGGAGACTGTGGCTTGTCCTTCTTATCCAACCACAAGAGGATATGCGCATGCGGCAGTCCTCTCTTCTGAAACTCGATTGTATATATTGCTGCAAAATAAAGAGGCAAATACCAGGTTACTCCAAACAACTAAACATTCAGTTAACCACACCATACGAAAAATGTACAATTTTTTCTCAAGACATACCCGCAGTCACGGTCCCGAAATTTTTATTCTCACGTAAATATTTCATCAGCTCCCTCAACTTCAAATTAAAGACTCTACTTACGATATCTGGTCTATCTTCTACACGTTATCCAGGTGCTTTGTCCAATACTACCTGGATCTCAAACCATTTTGTATTGCAAGTGAATGTTATAAACAGGTCTGGTATACCCTTGCATCTACAAATTGCAATGGCATCCTGATAATGTTACATCATGTACCTTGGGCTACCCGTAAAAGTAGAAGGAAGTACAATTATTTTTCCATTAGACCCTCCATCAGTGTCTCCTTTCAGTAACGCATCCTTTAGACCACTGTACAACTCATCCCGGATTGTGGGTTGGTTGTTTCGTACCCATCGAAGCCGATACTCTTCTAAGCACGCATAAGCATCAACCACATATTTCTGGAGAATCCGACCACCCCTTATTAGTGTCTGTCCTTCCCCCGTTCTCTGCTGCAATCTATACGCATAAAACTCGCGCATGGTGATTGTCTGACGCTTCATCAAATTACCATTTTGGACACCTTAGGATTTTTATAAAAAATATTCTTAGTGTAGCCATCTTCACCATATGGGAACAATATCGGAAACTGCATCGGCATGTAGCATGGATGTGTCTCATATATCCTAGTATAACCATCCTTTTTATGCTCTACTATAATGTCCCTAAACCCTTCATCCTTTTCTTCTTGATCCATTTTATCAGTAGAACTCCGCACAAATAAACCAGCAATTTCGGAACACGTTGGTAAGTTGTATTCCCTAGGATCTTTAGCTCGATTACCAATCAGCCGCATACGGTATTCAGGTACGTCTGTTTCACGGAATCGATCTCTAGCCATTCTAAACGCCTTTGCCACCTCATTATGCTCATCAAACATGGAGATTAAATTTTTTATCACATCCATATCAAATTCATCATTGGTTTCGCTATCGCCTGAATGTTTCTTTGAGGAACTCGCATTTCCCTCATGTGCCTTGACAAACACATTCCTCCTGAGATTTGATTCTCGTTCTATATCTGCATCGTATACATAAAAATGAGCAAACGCTGGGATTTCTCCTACATGCAACAATGATCCTATAATGTGGTGATTGCTTCCCTGAATCTTGTAAACGTACGGGCCTCCACCCTTGTTAACATCATGGACCTCCCGACCCCCCGATGACGTAAATGCAAACATAGAATTGTATAGTCTAATCAACCTCCGAAATTTTGTGGATTTTTGACCACCTTTATAGTCCATCATTGTTTGGAGAAACGAAGGAGCATCTTTAAGCAGAGGAAGCTGGACATTGCCCTTCGAACAACAGATAGAATATTTAACCTTAGATAGATTAGCAGATTTATCAGTTATCTCTTGAGGCCAGACCATTGCTCCGCAATCTGGGCATGTGTTGCACGCTGGTCCGAGATCATTTTTCTTGATACCAAATTCTGGACAAATACCAAACAAATATGTGGTTTAGTGGGTTGAAAATAGCACAGATGCACAAATAAAGGTTAAGAAATTCATGGGATAAAAAATCCAACTCACTCGTAGAATGCTCAACCACTTCAACATCTAGATGGGCAACAATGTCCGAACCACCATTGGAGTTCAAACCTTGATTACAAAGCGACAAAAACGAATGTGCACAGATTATTTATCACTGTGCTAGAAAAAACATACATGAGCTCCAACGATGTATAAACAAATTAGGAAAAATAAAAATATGTATAGTCTCAATAAACATTAACTAACCCGTAGAATGCTCAACAATGTCCATTGATCCACTCTGGGATCCAAGATCCCTATCCTCCAATGCCCCACTCCTCCTAAGCACCCCTTGAGTACAAAACAACAAACATAAATTTCACAGATTAATCGTCCACTCAATCATAGCAATCAACAGACACAACCCCATCAAGAAAAAAGAATCAAATAGGAATTAAATTACGCATATACATGATCAAAAATTCTTTAAAGAATTGGAATTTTTTACGATCGTAAACTGTTCATTTTATGATCTATTCCCATAAAAAAATGCACGTCGTAACACAGCTGGGAATTAAATTACACATATACATGATCAAAAATGCCTTAATGAATAACTATTTTTTTCTTCCAGAACTGTTCTTTTTATGATCTATTCCCATAAAAAAAATGCACGTCGTAACACGGCTGGAAAAAAAGATAAACAAAGAAGGAGTTTAGTTGTCATAAGACCCTGCATATATCTTACTGAGCACTGAATTTATTGCATTTTATCCCTAATGCTCACATCACACTACAACGTCAGAAGTCAAACTTCTAAATAAAAACACCAAGGGCAGGTTGCAATACAAAAGTTATGAAAAAAATGCATGAATGAGATCTGTGTTTTTTTTCGCTGCTCCACCCCCCTTGAAAATGAAGATAACAGAAGCTCGCTAATACAATATACACCAGTGGAGGAATACACTGGTTGTGGAAATAACCTGTACCTGAATTTGTTCTGCAGTTCCTACCCATTACTATTCTTTTACGCCTATGGCGATTCACTCTAGCCTGTTCTGGTTCACAAATTTGTTGATCTGGCACTGCCATTGGTTGTAAACCTTCTGTAGGCATCAAAAATAACAAAAAAATAAAATCAAACAACGTCTTGGAACATGATCTTATTGGATGAAAGATGCATGTACCTGCATCCGTTCCTTCAAGCATTCTACGTATTTTCCTGTTTTTTTTCTCTAGTATCACGCCCTTTCGCTTCTTACGATTCACCCTTGCCTGCTCCGGAGTAGGCAGGTCTATCATAACCGGTTTCTTGGTTCTTCCCATGGACTTCCTCGCTGCATGAATCATATGTAAGAGGAAAAAAAAACGATAATACCCGGAAAAAAAAAAACATGACGACGAAACACACTAATCCAAAAAGCATACCTGGATTTTTGCCACTGCGCACTCCACTCTCAACGCTGGTGTCCAGATCCATTACCAAGCGCAAGGAACTCAACCTACTGTTGCACATAATATTTTAGATCACTACATGCAGTTTTGTAAAGGATACCAGATCTCCTTGGATAATCAGAAACTACGAATAAAAAGTCATCGAAAAAACAATGGGAATAGCAGATTAAAAGCGATGAGTTCCTCACCGCAACGTAGACTGGAGTCTACAACCCAAAAAATAAACTCGTCTCTAGAATCAAACCAATCAACCAACGAAACAGTAATTCATCGCCAAAAGTACAAGAAAAAACAATGGGAATAGCATATAAAAAGTGATGAGTTTACGATCAAAGCATGATGATGAAACTGTTTCAACCATGACTTATATCTGTTTTTTTTTGTTCTTGCGCAATCCACACCAAATTCCTCAACCGGAAAAATGGGATCCTGGCATCTGTGCCAGGGACTTAAATAGAGTGCAGGTAAACCCAAAAAATTCCAAAAATAAAAATTGCCGGGTAGGAAATAATATACGTATCATATTGCATATTTTCTTCCTTCAACATTTATATTGGTATTTCCCAAAATTGTTAATGAAAATCGCCTTTATGACCATAAACCCAAAAAAATCCAAAAAAAAAATAAAAAATTGTGGGAAATAATATACGTATATAATATTCATATTTACTTGGATATCATATTGCAATATTTTCTTCCCTCAAATATTTATTTTCTTGCTATTTTCGATACCCACATTTATTTTGGTATTTTCCAAAATTGTTAATGAAATTCGATCCTATGATTTCTTTTCCCGTTTTTTTTTATTTTAATGTTAGTGATTTGTGATTTTCTTTTTTTTTTACCCGGAATTTGGAATTCATGCTCCAGATGGCTCTGTATTGTTTTGTTTTTTTTGTACAGGATTAACAGACTCTTCACCCCTTCCAAGCATGACTCCCACAAATCAGGTATTTTCCTTTAATCACTCTTCTGAAAAAAAAAACAAAAAACAATCCATTCAGGTTTATGCTTGTAATTAGGGGGAGGTTTTTCTTTTATCGTAGTCTGGAGATGTAACTAAGGCAATTTCATTACAAAAACTGTAAATGGACATTGGACATTGGTTTATTTATAAGATTTTTTCTATTTATATGATTGTTTTTTTTAATCATACGATGGATTTACGGGGGTTTACTCAATAAATACATTTGTAGATTTGTAGAGATTTAAAAAGAGTCATGAAAATTAATAACTTTACGAGAATTATACAGAATTGAGCAAACTTTTGCGGAGTTATGCAGAGTTGTCTAATGTCTTACAGACATTTGTAGAGTCTTGAAGAGTTGTATAAACAAATTTTATATGGAAATATGCATGATAGACATAAATATAAAATTTATTGTAGCTTATTTATTATAGTAACTTCAACTATATTAAACTAAATTATTATTATTTTATTTATATAACTTATTTTTTTGGTTCAATGAAATACAATAAAGTGCAACAATAAATTAAAAAAATTATTATTGTACATTTGTACATAATAATAATTAAAATAAAAAAAAATATTTAATCATATCATATAATTTATACTCATCTATAATAGGAGTTTTATAGATTGTGTATTCATGAAAAAAAATAAGATAGAGTAAAAAACATCTTTATAAAAAAATTGGAAGTCTTCCAAAATCTTATATATTTTGCAAGACTTTTATCAAGGCAAATATATACCCAAAAGTCATTCAAAGTCTTGAAAATGGATAAGTATGCAAAGTCTTTGAATTTTCAAGTTTACAACGAGTAACACAAACATTAGAAGACCTTTTGACAATCTACAACGAGTAACATAAACTTTGAAAGAGATTTTAAAAGTATACAACCAATAACACAATACTTTGTAAATCCATTAAACTCTTTGGAAATCGATAAAAGTATTAAACCCCCGTTAATTTTACGATGAAATCACGATGAACCGTGATGAACATTTTGTTTTATTTTTATATTTGTTTTGATATGTTTCTTAAAATAAATAAGATTTAGGAAATTTAGGAAATTATTTTCTCAAATGTGATTGGCCAAAAAATATTTCGCGGGCCCAAAAAATTCTCCTAAAATTCTATTGGCTGAAACTTAGAATGGTGGGGCCAGAATCAACCAGAAGCTCCGATTAACCACGTCGCTCGAAAAAACTCTGTTTTTATATAAAGAATATGGCCCGCAGAAAAGAAAGTCATCCCTTGGATTCAATGATTCATGATGTCATAAGTGAAACTGTTTACAGGTCTATGAAGTATTTTACCGTCTTCTGCCGACTATTTTAATTTTTAATTAAAAGCCATAAACAATTCTAAAACCGAATCGTCTTTATGTGGAACTGCAGCTCCTTGTTGCCGGCCCAGAAATTTGTTTTGATGGTTTTAGCCTGGCAGCAAGTTTTTTCTAGGGTGTTGTTCAAATTTTGCTTGCGTTGCATATCTCAGTGTTAAATCATCCAAAATGCTGCACGTTATAAAGGGACTTGAGATAGTCGGCAGTCCACACCATATATCACAATCACCAATTACAACGTAAGCGTACACTTAAATCTCTCCCACTGAAAACACTTTTGACTCTTCAGTAGAAACGAAACAATCATCGAATGTGTTAAATGTTTGGCATCTAATAGAGAGGAGGAAGGATAATTCACACTTTTATTATCACACTATCTCACATGTTGGGCGTTATTTTTGTGAATAAAAATCAAACCGTAACGAATTTGAAGTAAATATTTTGGGGATATACTCCTCTTACCAAGTTCTACATGCCTATCAAAAATGAGCACATTCCGAAATATAAAACCTCACAATCTACCGGTCTTAATTTGACGGCCAGAAATCCGTTGATTTTCAACGGCTTATTTTCAAAGTATTAGATGGTGGTGTTATATGTCTTGGAATACGCTCATTTTTGGTGGACATGTAATAATTGGTAAGAGGAACATATCCCCCAAACATTAGCTTCAAATCCGTTACGATTTGGTTTTTATTCGCAAAAATAATATCCAACATGTGAGATAATGTGATAATAAAAGTGTATGGATCCCTTCGCTAATCTTTAATATTTCCTCGTCATTGTCCTTTTTTTCTTTTTTGGTTTCTTAATTGTAGGCAGAAAAGCTGGCCAGTGGGATTCCAAGGTCAAACGCTTGAATGATGATTGCCATGCAGGACTGGACAATTAGTTACAGATACTCAGACGCGTAACCATGTTTGTTATCAGGCCACTGCCATTTGCTGTAGCCAGTAGGGACGCAATAAATTTTTGACTGCATTATCTGGTACTATGGGGAATCTGGTACCATGGTAAGAGATAGTCGAATACCCTTGCTGTAGATATAGATGTTTTTTAATCACATTATGTTTAGTGTAATTTGGTTACAATTTGTATTTCTGTAATCGTCGTATTATGTTTAGCCTAATATGTGTGAATTTCAACTGCCCACGCAATGACTATTAATCACCTGTTAGCCAGTAGTGGTCCTGAAAGATATTGTATTTCTCAATTACGTAGACATGACGGAATCATTTGGATCCAGTTCAATTAATTATGTAAGGAGTTTCTTAAAGCAGTTTCTTCCATCATGAATCAAGCACCAGTGCAAGGCCCTCCGTATGGATGTGACACTAACTAGATCTTTCACGATTGGAGTGCCGACCGAGAAAAAAAAACGAAACACCATTATGTGTGATGGTGTTATAAGGTTAAAATTGACATGCATCCAATTTATGGTAGTTTACATAAATTTTCCCCATTTTTTATGTATCTTTTGTGGTGGTTTGCATCAATTTACCCAATGTGCTATGTATTCATTGTGGTGGTTTGCGTCAATTTCCCCATGTATTATGCATCCTTTGTGGTGTTTTGCATAATAGTTATGCATTAAATTTTAAAAGTCATCATCAATTTTTTTGTAAAAACATTAAATTTTATATTGTTGTTTGTACTTGTTATGTAGATTTTTTTAAATCCTTTCCAATGACATAAAATTTGTAGAATTAGAAGGCACGGATTTTTAAATATGTTATATTAAAGTTTGGTTGCCAATTATGCCCCTGAAAAAATAGGATCTACAACGAGTTACAATAATTAGACTAAAAGGGAGGACATTTTAGGTTTTTCATGTCCCAAAGACTACCATCAAATTTCAATCTTTTTATCAAATTAAACATTTGTGTTAGTTTATATTTTATATAAAAAATGGTCATAAAAGGGACTCCATCCCTTCGGGCCCTCCGGGCCCTCCGGTCGGTCCGCCCATTCGCCCAATGAATGGGATAATCACTATTATTAAAGAGTTCGGAGTGCAGTAGTAGGTCGGAATTATTGGACATTCCGACCCCAGCTCAATATATAAAACTGCAAAACATCCAACAACTTAAAAAAGAGACTTTATAAAAGAAAAACAGAGGGTTATAAATTAGAAGATTGTCGACATGCAGCACATATAGTAAGAACGTAAGAACTTTAACAAAAAGTTTGTTATGTTGCATTTTATATCTCCCTCCTTCGCGGTGTATTTGTAAATATTATCGTCATTTGTATTTGGGTTTTGATTAATTTGTTTGTTGATATTTTTGATAATTTTGTAAACAATTATATAATACTCCTATTAAACTAATGTAGTGGTACGCTATTGGAGCTTGCTTGTTAGGGCAATGACCAAATAAAATCTTTTGTTGAGTTGGCGAAACACGTTTTTCCACCATGAAAAAAGAAGTGGGTGGTTGATCATCAAGCGCCAAGACGAAGAACATATGTTGGCGTGTGAAAATTACACGCGGCGTACTATCCACAACCGCGGGCGTTAGAAGCAAAATCGCCAACGGCTATAATTTTTAAACCTATAAATTCTTTCATCTGAATTTATTTTCACTCACACCACTACTATCTCTTTTTCTAAAAAAATTCTTCATAGACGAAGTCTTGATACAAACTGAGCGAGTTGATAAGAAAAGCAGTCAATACTTTAAGGCACAAAAGAGATCGAAAACATGAACCTTTACCGTGGCCTGCCACAATGTAGATCATACTCAAAATCGGGAAGCAGAGTTTTCTTCGCCGAGTGTCGTTTCTGCTCCATCATTAATCCAAGGTCATTTGTCAGGGCATCAAGAGCGGTCTGAGAGTTATTATAGAATGAAAGGTGGATTTCAAGACTTAAAGGTTGTTTATGAAGGCCTACCCCCTGAAGTCCGAGAAAGGGTTGACAGATATCCTTGAAGTGCGCTTTATATTGTGAATCCTAGAAAACACAACAACAAAATTACGAGAGTATTGGTTGAAAGGTGGTGGCCGACGACGCACACGTTCCATTTTATGGATTTTCAAATTGGTAAGTTTGTTTAACTTAACTTCAAATTTATTTTTTAAATAATTATTAAATAATCATAAAAATTAATTATAGTTGATGTTATTCTTGTAATAGGAATCACGCCCCTTGATTTGTATTTCATTTGCGGGATTCCAAGTGGAGTGGGAGATCATGTACCATTCAACCAAAATGAATAGATGTCAAATAATAAATGGCAGACGCTTCTTCCCTCGTTTATGGAATCACATGTACGTGAAGATCATAAAGATTTGAAAGGAGGTGGACTATTTTGTTCAGTGTTGAAGTGTTTCCAATTATATCACCTCCATCTCCATGGCTTCCACCTCTGGTATTAAACTTGATGAATAACCTTGTTAATCAAATGAATTCTTCCATAAACATTCCTGAAGATCTTTTCCCAAAAGTCTTCATAAATTCCGAACTTCCCAAAAAAGAGATTAGTTGGAAATGGGTCTTCATTGGTAGACTCTACATCAAAGCCTCTTATGATACTAGGATCATATCTAAATTCATAAATAACAATTGGGATCTCATAAAATATGCTGAAGTAGGTCTCTGGCAGAAAAGAAGAAACTTCTACTCAATAAGACTTGGAAGTTTAGAAGACTATAGAATCTCCAGGCATGGGATACCAAAGGCATCTTTAGAAAACTTATTGTGCTTACTAAAGTACCACCATCAGGGCCAGAGTACATAGATGAATTTCTATTTTGTCAAGATATGGGTTCTAGTCAAAAGGGCCCCAAGGAACATCATACCAGATATTAATAACATTCTTAAACCAGTTGGGATCTTCCAAGAGGCCAAAAAACCTTATGGCAGAGATTATGATGAGAAGAACATCAAAATCTTGTTGGATATTGATATGACCAGAGCTCTAAAGTTTGGTATAGATGCTAATGAAACCCCTACTCATATTGGCTTGAGTTTTCTTATGTCCTCAATGGGATACAATTCTGCTAAGTTTGTAGAATTCTTGTTCCCCTGGTCCTATGTGTGAGGAAAATGAAGAAACTAATATTTCACTTAATAAACCCATATTTTTCTCCCAACCCAAAACCAAAAAACACCCCTTCTAGGAACCCAATTCCCATCATCAACAGAAGATCATACTCTGATAAACTGTTATTGAATTTGTTATCAAAATGAAGATGGATCAAAGACAGAATGTCTTAGCCAAAATTTTTGAGGAGTTATATGGTACTGAGGATTTTATAACCTTTAAAGCTAGCAATCAACACTCCATGGGACAAGGAAAGGCCAATCAGAAAGCCTTTGCTCTGGCTAGTCAAAAGAAACATAGGAGAGCTGCAAAAAGTCACAACCATAAAGATTCCAACCAGAAGAGAAAAGGTATTAGTATCAAAATTGATGCTAGATTGAATGGGCTCAACAAAGGAATTATTAATGAAGTTGAAATAAATCATGCAAACATCTTTCCCAAGATAAATCTCTTTGTTCCTAACCCTAACCCTTACACATCCATACCCACTCTCACTGACATCCAAAATCAGATAAATGAGGAATTCAATAACCAAAAGAAACTTTTATGGGAAAGGAGAAGATTTGAGCTGAAAAACAAACAAGACAAGCATCAGATTACTCCTTCTTCTCTTGAACCCAAAAGGAAAATCCTGATGGTGGAACCTTTCAATGATCCTAGCACAAAACCCAAAGATCCAATGCCACCATCTAAAAAGTGCAACACACTGACAAAGGACATGGAAAGTGAGCACCCGATCAATTGGACTATTAGCAACCTTGTAGGAGCCAATCCCCTCCTTAATGCTAAGCTACCCTATACTCTTTTTCTCTCAAAATTTTAATTACTCATATTCTTCTTACTGTGCATATACAAATATCTCAATTTTTATGGCATCAACATATCATTATTAGCCAGTACACCTATACCATTAGTAGTCCAGGATATTTTATCATTATATTTGAATATCCTAGGGTTTCTTATTTCTGGTAATTCTTCACAGCTTTGGCATGGAATTGTGAAGGTTTATGGAAGCACCCAACTAGCAGAAACCTAAATGACATTCTTAATAAAAAGAACCCTGACATTTTCTTCTTTTATGAGACTAAACAACAGTCTAAAAACCTTAGTTGTGAGACTAAACAATAGTATAAAAACCTTAGTTCTATCCTTAGTGGTATATGGGTTACAAATTTTTGGTTTGTGGAACCAAAAGGTGCTATAGGCACTGCTGGTGGGCTAGCCCTAGCCTGGAAGTCCAATGTGAACATCACTATTCTGGACTTTTCCAACAACCATATAAGTGATGTTATTACCCCTAATAATGTCTGTTGATGGTGGTTTTTAGGTCAGGGCTAAAAATTGTAAAACCTGGCATTTAATATGCTGACATTCTGCAAAGAGACAGAGCGATGAGTGTCCAACCTCTTCACTAGCGCATTTATTGAGCTATTCAATATATTCACATGAAATTTATCCAGAATGGTGCATGTAGTAACAATCCCAGATATTCTGTAAATTTCGGCACCTTGCCTGTATTATTTAATTAATATAAGTTTATTTGAATGTTTTTTGTGCTATGCTCCCCGACTGAACCCTTAATGTTGATATGGCATGACAATTTGTATCCACTCGCAGCAGAGTAACACGAATTTCCAAGTATCAAAGATAAGGTCCTTGCATAAAGTATTCAATCGGAAATCATACTTCTCTCTGGAAATGAACTTAAAGAACTCCGTGACAACACATATAATTCAATCAATTTTGTGATAATTCACAAGATTCCAATATTACCCTGATTAATTTGCAAAAATTAGGGTTTTACGCCCTGCGCAATATATTAAACCTTGCCTGTCGAAATTAAGCCTAAGCAAACTAGGTAATTAATCCGCCCTGAATTAGTAGGTGCAAAATCTTGCCTAGAATCAGAAAACGAGAAATAAAGGAGCCGCAGTATAGGAGAAGCAGCAAAGGGAGGCGTGGCTGTTAAGTTCATATTTTGCATATATTTTGTATCGAATCCATGCTAGTAATTGCTTAGTTTCTTGTAAATTATTGTATATTACGTTTGTTTTGTTTTATTTATGTTTTGTTAGGTGAATCATCCAAAAGAAGTGAATTTGCACTTTATTGTGAAATAAAAGGAGTTAGCCGCAAGCAGAGAAGGGCCAAAGACGAAGTGTAACTCATTCAAATCAAGGAGTTCTTGATATCATCTCGAAGAGGATGAAAAGACAAAGCCAATGGCGAAAGAATGGAGTCGTTCCGACGTCGCATGAAGATTTTATGGGCATTTGAAGCAAGCAAAGTTGCGCGCACAGAATTTATAAGGCCAGTCATTCTGTTAAGGGGTGACCTGTTTTCAAAGGAACTACTAAAGGCAGTCAGGTCTTTTATAAAGGGGGAGATGGAAGTTGAATATTGTTAAAGCACCCGGTTATTTTACTCAGGGCACTTCATCCTCTTAAACATCAGTTTCACATGCATGGAAGTTATGGAGTTGGTTTTTGATGTTGGTCATTGATGGCACGGAACTGTTGATAAAAAGATGGAAGAGTTTGGTGGTTGCAGTTGGTGGAAGTGAGAACGGTGATTGATGGAGCTGTTGAGATAGATATTGTATGGAGAGCTCGAAGTGCCAGTAATGGAGATGGAAGGCAGTAGTGCTGATACTGCAGATACGGTTGGAGAAGCTCGAGTTTGGAGTAATGGCAGTGACCTCGAGTTTCTGTCACGATGTAGAGGTTATCGAGTCTATGGTTGTCGATGGAAGAACTAATATACTCGAGCTGGCAGTGATGATGGCTATGTTTGAAGGAGGAGTTTGCTGTGAAGAATGGAGAAGTGAGTTAGCTGCTACCGGAGCTGGAATATTTGATGGCAGTTAAACTCGAGAGTCAGGGTTGGATCTGTGATCGAAAGGAGGAAAGTTAGAGTTATAAGGCATAGGAGGAGATAAAAGAAGAAGGGATTCTGCCATTTCCGGAGAAGAATGATGCCGATAGTGATGATCATGATTCCCTCCGGTGATCGATGCTACTGCTGCCATTAAAGACTAAGACGGAGAAAAGCTCGAGAGAAATCAGTGAGCTATGTTGATGGTGATCGGGTTTGAGTCTTTCTGGTGACGGGATGAGTTTTGCGAAGGAGGAAAGGTGCAGGGACATATGACTGCTACTGTTACGATTGTGATTGGTTGTAGCAGACTAAGAAGAGATGCTCTGAAGTCGAAAGAAAACATGCAGAGAGCTTGGCACAGGCAGTAATGATTATGGGTTTGAGCTTGGTCGTGTTTGAGAAATAAAAGTTGATGAACGGTGACGGAAGTTTTACGGATGGAAGACTCAGCCGTAAAGAAGTCGAGAAGTTAGGCAAACTTCCAGGAGATATTACGTACCGGAAGTCCCAGCCGTGTTTGAAAGAAGAGAAATTATCAAAAGTTCCAGGAGAGAATTTCGTACGGGATATCCCATACGTAACTAAAGAAGAAAATATACCTGTCAGTTACAAGAAACTGACAGGCCAATGGCAGTTGAGCATTTTGGATTTGGGCTGGGCTTCACTGTTCATGTGAAGCCCACAAAGGCTGTTGGACGTGGGTTTGGCTAGTTTTGGCAACCATTCGACACGGGATTCGAGCACGGGCACAATTACAATTGGGACACCTATATAAGAGAATTTCTAATATTTTTGGGACATCAATCTTATAATCTTTTATCAAGTTTTGGAGAGAAGAACAAAAGGAAGAAAAGCTAAGGTTTTGGAGCAATTCATCACCGTAACTATTTCTTTACCATTTTATTATATGAAACTCATGGGTTTTGTTAGTACCATGAGTAGCTAAACTTCTTAATGATTGAGGATGAATTCTAAGTTCTAGACAATGATTTGAGTTATTATATAAATCTATTTCGAAGTTCTTCACATGATTATTGATTGTATTTACTAATTAAATTTTTTATGATTAATTGATAGATTGTTTAGGTGGCCAACTGAACTAATTTTTTTATTCAATCAAATGCTAGTATTGAGTTAGGAGATAAGTAATAGTCGAACAATTCATACAAAAGTAGAGAACACAAGACCTTGCAGAGGGATTCTGTGTAGCGATTGTGTGTATAAACAACACTAGAAAGTGGACCTTGAGCTAAGAGTCTAACTACTAGGATCAATCTATAATTCACAAATCCTAAAGCGTTCAATTGGATTACACCTTCAGTGAGCTACAACTTGGTGGTTCGTTGAATAGAATATGATATTGGAGAGCTTCCGTATCCGTGGTAAAAGGAGTTTTGGGGATAGCACTGAGCTAGCTGTTATTCTACGGTTGGTGATGAATGGTTCTAACGAAGATAGATAAGTATAATAATACAGTTATCGCTTGGTAACGGCGAAGGATTCTTTGATCATCTCTTTCTTTTATTTGTTATTCTTTTTATTTTACTTTAAACCAATCCCCCTTGTCTTTTATTATTTTGATGAACTAAATAACATATCAATTACACTGCTCTTTGTGGGAACGAACTTGACTTCCATTATATTACCAGTTAATTAGTGGAAAATATCTTGATTAATTTGTTGTGGTTATGACACGCACCAAATTTTGGCGCCGTTGCCGGGGACATATGACTGCTACTGTTACGATGGTGGTTGGTTGTAGCAGACTAAGAAGAGATGCTCTGAAGTCGAAAGAAAACATGCAGAGAGCTTGGCACAGGCAATAATGATTATGGGTTTGAGCTTGGTCGTGTTTGAGAAATAAAAGTTGATGAACGGTGACGTAATTTTTACGGATGGAAGACTCAGCCGTAAAGAAGTCGAGAAAGTTAGGCAAACTTCCATGAGATATTACGTACAGGAAGTCCCAGCCGTGTTTGAAAGAAGAGAAATTATCAAAAGTTCCAGGAGAACTTTCGTACGGGATATCCCATACGTAACTAAAGAAGAAAATATGTCTGTCAGTTATAGGAAACTGACAGGCCAATGGCAGTTGAGCATTTTGGATTTGGGCTGGGCTTCACTGTTCATGTGAAGCCCACAAAGGCTGTTGGACGTGGGTTTGGCTAGTTTACACGATTTTGTCTAGGTTTTGGTGGAATTTCGGCTAGTTTTGGCCACCATTCGACACGGGATTCGAGCACGGGCACAACTACAATTGGGACACATATATAAGAGAATTTCTAATATTTTTGGGACATCAATCTTATAATCTTTTATCAAGTTTTGGAGAGAAGAACAAAAGGAAGAAAAGCTAGGGTTTTGGAGCAATTCATCATCGTAACTATTTCTTTACCATTTTATTATATGAAACTCATGGGTTTTGTTAGTACCATGAGTAGCTAAACTTCTTAATGATTGGGGATAAATTCTAATTTCTAGACAATGATTTGAGTTATTATATAAATCTATTTCGAAGTTCTTCACATGATTATTGATTGTATTTACTAATTAAAAATTTTATGATTAATTGATAGATTGTTTAGGTGGCCAACTGAACTAATTTTTTGATTCAATCAAATGCTAGTATTGAGTTAGGAGATAAGTAATAGTCGAACAATTCATACAAAAGTAGAGAACACAAGACCTTGCAGAGGGATTCTGTGTAGCGATTGTGTGTATAAACAACACTAGAAAGTGGACCTTGAGCTAAGAGTCTAACTACTAGGATCAATCTATAATTCAAAAAAGATAAAGCATTCAGACAAATTACACCTTGAGTGAGCTGCTACTAGGTGGTTTAGACGAATAGAATCTGGTATTGGAGAGCTTCCGTACTCAGTGATATAAAGAATTTAGGGGATAGCACTGAGCTAGTTGTTATTCTACGGTTGTTAATAATCTGTGATTAATTGTATTAATGGATGAATATAATAACTTGATGACGGTTTAGTAACGAAGAAGGATTCCCTGATCATATTTCTCTCTATTGCTTGCAACTTAATTACTTTTCAATTGCTTTGATTTTATTTTGAATCTAAAACAAAAATCCCCCCCATTTTGACATTTTTGACAACTAAAACTCCCTGCTCTTCGTGGGAACGAACCTTATTTGCTACTATATTATTCATTAGTAAAGTAGAATATAAGTGAATTAATTTGAGCACCTACGACACGCATCAAATTTTGGCGCCGTTGCCGGGGAGCAGTCGGTAGCTTTAGTTGTTTCTTTTAGTTTTATTTAGTTTTTTAGATTTTCTTTTTAGTTTTTAAATTTGTTTTCTATATATTTTTTTTAGGTACTTAATCTCTGGCATCGAAGGATTGGAATTACGAGAGATGCGGAATTGAAACTCGCAAGGGAACGATACTACAAGCACGTCCAAAGTTGCAAGTAAAACCTTCTACATCAACAATGGTAGGCGGTACAAATGATCCACCTCCACCTCCGCCTCCGCCTCCGGAAAGAAAGACGTTGAGAGATCTAACATCACCATGTTTAGAATCTCAACCACTGTGTATTACTCAAACTGACACAGTGGAACTTACGTCAAATCTTCTTCATTGGGTTCTAAAGTTCAAGGGATTACCGGGTGAAGATCCTAATCGACACCTGCAGCAGTTTCATAATACAGTAAGAAGTATGAAAAAGAGCGATGATGATGATGATACAGCTTTTCTACAAGCTTTTCCGTTTTCATTAACAGACCAAGCAGAATCATGGTTATATTATCTCCCTTCCGGAAGTATTACCACGTGGACCGGAATGAAAAAGTTATTTTTAGGGAAGTATTTTCCTGCTTCTAAAGATGCATCTATTCGTAAGGAAATCAGTGAAATTGTGCAGATTACTGAAGAATCTTTGTACGACTATTGGGAGAGGTACAAGAGATTGTTGGCGAGTTGCCCACACCATCAGATATCACCACAACTTGTCATTACACACTTCTATGAGGGGTTACTACCGCATGAGAGACACTTGATTGATGCGGCTAGCAGTGGTGCACTAGCTAATAAAACTATCGAGGAGGCTACTAGTTTGATTGAAAGCATGGATACAAATACGCAGCAATTTTATACTAGAGATTCATCGGTGGTTAGAAGAGTTATTGAGATGGGAGATTCTTTACACATAGATCAACGAATGAGTAATGTGGAAAAAATGGTACAACGTATAACATCTACAGTTATTCCTTCATATGAAGAGGATGCCGAGGTAAATGCAATATTTCCTAATCCGAGGCCAAGTTATGATCCCTACTCTAATACTTATAATCCTGGTTGGAAAGATCATCCAAATTTTAGTTATGCGAATAATCAAGCTAAATATCCTAATCCATATGCGAGACAAGGTGGTTTCCAACAACAATTCCAACCACAACAAAAACCTCCAACTGAAGAGTCTAAGATGGACATGCTCATCTCCATGTTTCAACAAAGTCAACAGAAGGCTGATCAAAATCAGTTGAAAACTGATAACGCTATTAGAGATTTATAAACTCAGATGGGGCAATTGGCAACAGAGATGAATCAAATGAAAGCACAAGCTTCGACAAATTTTCCATCACAACCTTTTGTGAACCCAAGAGAGCACGTCAATGCAGTGCCTTTAAGAAGTGGGAGACAAACTGAAGAACCACAACAACAAAAAGAGGTTAGTAACGACATCGAAAAGGAAGTAGAGGAGGAAATCTTCCTAAAGGAAAAGCCAACCTCAAATGGCCAACCTAAGGATACGGTTACAACCTTTACTACACCACCTCCTTTCCCTAGTCGTTTTGCCAAATCAAAGAAGCAAGCTCAAGATAAGGAGATCATGGACATTTTCAGCAAGATACAAATCAACATCCCATTTATTAAGGCCATCAGAACCGTACCCATGTATGCTAAGGTTTTGAAGGATTTATGTACAAGGAAGGATAGGTTGATTGCTAATGAAATTACTCAGGTAAGCGAAAGTGAAACAACTATGCTATTGAAGAAGATGCCTGCAAAGTGTGAAGATCCTGGTAACTTCACAGTGCCAATTACTATTGGTAAACGATGATTCGAGCGTGCTTTGCTTGTTTTGGGAGCATCCATAAGTGTTATGTCAGCCGATGTTTATGATTCTTTGAATCTTGGACCTTTGAAAGAGGCAAAGATTACTATTCAATTGGCAAACAAGTCCAATATATATCCTAAGGGAGTCGTGAAGGATGTGTTAGTTCAAGTGAATCAGTTAATTTTTCCGGTTGATTTTTACATTGTGGATATGCATAATGGAGATAATTGTTCATCTACTTCGTTACATCTTGGGAGACCGTTTATGAAAACAACAAAGACGAAGATTGATGTGGACAATGGTACACTCACTATGGAATTTGATAAGGAGATCATTCGCTTCAACATATTTGAGGCCATGCGTTATCCTAGTGATGTGCACTCCGTTTTCTCTATTGATGTTGTTGATTCGTTATATCATAAGGTGTTTGATGATCGTGGGAGTAAGCTAGACTCCCATGTTTTACCACTTTTGGACGTGGACTTGGGTGTTGATTTCGTGGAAAATTGTGGTGCTTTTGTGCCACAACATAAAGTCCAATTTGATAATTCTATTTGTATGCCTTTTCCCATTACTGATGAAATTGCATTATATTTTGTTATGCAGGCACTCAAATTAGAACCTAAGCCTCCTTACCACTTAAAGTATCCCTACTTGGGTGATGGGGAAAAGCACAAGGAATTATGGGAGGTTCAACGCGAAAAAGTGGATGTAGACTCCCTTGAGTTTAAAGATTTACTCCCTCTGGAGGAGTAGCTAAAGGACAATGCCAAGTCGGGCTGACGACGTTAAACCAAGCGCTAAATGGGAGGAAACCCATAGGTTCTGTATCTCAAACTCTTTTTCTTTTTTTTATTGTTTTCATATCATATTTGCATATCCATGTTTAATTTCATTGAGTCCGTAATCTATTTTAGAAGAAAATTATGATGAATACCTTTTCGTCAGAAAAATTCAGACTGCGCGTATTTTAGTTCAGAGACCATAACTGTCAGACAGTTTATCGAAACACTGTGCCCTTTTGAAACTATGTAGAAAACACGTAGATGGACAACTTTTGTGAAATGTAGTTTTTCCAAATTCCTTACCAATTTGCACAGTTTATTCGTTTTATCTGTTGTTACGTCAGAATTCAGAACTTTCGGTTTTACACATTGAGGACAATGTGAAGTTTAAGTGTGGGGGAGTATTTTGCATATAGATTTTTCAAAATTTTGCATAAAAAACCTTCAACTTGTAGATATTTTAGAGTCACTAGCATACTTCTAGGTATGTTTACATAGAGATTCTGACCGACATAACTGAACTTGGAAGTGTTAGAGAACTACGTTCGGAATATTCTTACGAATTGGAGTGTTAAATAATAGATTTAATCATGTCGGTGATGCAAATTAGGAGCAGGGAGAAATGCATTATTAGAGTTGCTGATCAATCATTAGTGGAGACTAACTATTTTCATATCAACCAAGGTACCAGACCAAATTTTCTTTGTAGCTGACTAAAGAGCTTTCTTTTGAGTGTGTGTCACCGTACGTTAATTCCGGGTAGAATGGTGAGCTACCCAACTTCACGCCATTTTCAGCACTATTTTGATATCTTGAGTGCTAATTTTGTCAATCATAAGGGTGACGTCTATAGATGAAAACCACTTTCTTGTAGTTTGATTTGCAGTTAGCACCATCCTCTCTCTCGCCAACAACAGGTCCATAGAAACACATCATCATCAACAAGTGGAGCGACATCAAAATCTACAAGGAAAGTTGAAGACGTTTGAGGTTTACAAGCAACAATTCAAGGAAGAGCGAAATTTCATATTCAAGTAAGCAACATATACATGAGAAGATTTTTATATACATGTTGAAGACTTACATATAAGGAGCGAAATTTTATATTAAAGTATGAAGACTTATTTACAAGAGCGAAGAAAATCAAAAGATGAGAGTTATTGAAGTTTATGATACGAAGACAATACAAGTTGTGAAGATCAAAGTGGTAAAGTACTTCTCTCATGGTCATGTTAATTTTATTTCACTTTTATTGTTTTAGTTGCATTCTCTCTTATAAAAAAAATATATGAAAAATAAATAAATTACAAAATACAAAAAGAAAAAAATATATACAAAGAGATTTGCATTTAGGTTGTTATTTGTTCAATAAGGCCATGTGGAAGAAAAATATATAAAGAAGTTTCAAGCAATAAGGAAATTGAGGAAAAGAGTTACAATTGTCGAAGTTCTACGAAATTCAAGAGTTTATCATCAACAGTTGAAGACCGAAGACCAAGAAGATGAAGAAGACGAGCCGAAGGAAGACGTTTCTATTGGATGCTATGAGAGTGATGCTTTCATCATTGCAATCAGATGTGAAGATTGTAAGTACTCTCATCCTTGCTATAGTGGTTGATTTCCTTTCTTAGAGGTCATCAGAAAATTATCTTTATTTTCCACGATTTTGTGGAGTCTCCAGAAATAATTCGGAAGGTTTCCTTCCCACCATTAAACGTGTGTAGGATTCTCTCTTCATTCCTACCTACACACATGTGAGACCCATAAAAAGGCCGTCTTATTGAGTGCAATTATCATAAAATCCTTTTAAGTGAGGCAGAAGTCGAGGCGAAATGCTTATTGATCGTTCTCAAACACGCGTTTCTCTCATTATGGTGTGGTTATTTCCCACTCAAGATTAAAGAATGAATATGTTCTTTGGTATTTCTAACTTCTTATTACTAGCATGCAGAAATTCTATGTCCTTATAGCTCTTTGGATGCTTGGGAAGCTGGAACGCTTTGAAGTTGGAGTAGGTTTTGTGGGTATATCTATCGTAAGCCCTCACGAGACTATAACTCGTCCACTAAGGACACCTAGGGGTTTAAAGGCCTGTTATTCATGCTAAGAGTAACCGTATCCTCGACGACATGTAGTTGTTGTATTTTAGATAGTTTGCTCAAGGACTAGCAAAACCCAAGTGTGGGGGAATTTGTTAAGTGCATATTTTGTGTTGAATCCATGCTAGTAATTGCTTAGTTTCTTGTAAATTATTGTATATTACGTTTGTTTTGTTTTATTTATGTTTTGTTAGGTGAATCATCCAAAAGAAGTGAATTTGCACTTTATTGTGAAATAAAAGGAGTTAGCTGCAAGCGGAGAAGGTCCAAAGACCAAGTGTAACTCATTCAAATCAGGGAGTTCTTGATATCATCTCGAAGGCGACGAAAAGACAAAGCCAACAACGAAAGAATGGAGTCGTTCCGACGTCGCATGAAGATTTTATGGGCATTTGAAGCAAGCAAAGTTGCACGCACAGAATTTATAAGGGGTAGTCATTCTGTTAAGGGGTGACCTGTTTTTAAAGGAACTACTAAAGGCAGTCAGGTCTTTTATAAAGGGGAGATGGAAGTTGAATATTGTTAAAGCACCCGGTTATTTTACTCAGGGCACTTCATCCTCTTAAACATCAGTTTCACATGCATGGAAGTTATGGAGTTGGTTTTTGCTGTTGGTCATTGATGGCACGGAACTGTTGATAAAAAGATGGAAGAGTTTGGTGGTTGCAGTTGGTGGAAGTGAGAACGGTGATTGATGGAGCTGTTGAGATAGATATTGTATGGAGAGCTCGAAGTGGCAGTAATGGAGATGGAAGGCAGTAGTGCTGATACTGCAGATACGGTTGGAGAAGCTCGAGTTTGGAGTAATGGCAGTGACCTCGAGTTTCTGTCACGATGTAGAGGTTATCGAGTCTATGGTTGTCGATGGAAGAACTAATATACTCGAGATGGCAGTGATGATGTCTATGTTTGAAGGAGGAGTTTGCTGTGAAGAATGGAGAAGTGAGTTAGCTGCTACCGGAGCTGGAATATTTGATGGCAGTTAAACTCGAGAGTCAGGGTTGGAGCTGTGATCGAAAGGAGGAAAGTTAGAGTTATAAGGCATATGAGGAGATAAAAAAAAGAAGGGATTCTGCCATTTCCTGAGAAGAATGATGCTGATAGTGATGATCACGATTCCCTCCGGTGATCGATGCTACCGCTTCCATTAAAGACTAAGACGGAGAAAATCTCGAGAGAAATCAGTGAGCTATGTTGATGGTGATCGGGTTTGAGTCTTTCTGGTGACGGGATGAGTTTTGCGAAGGAGGAAAGGTGCAGGGACATATGACTGCTACTGTTACGATGGTGGTTGGTTGTAGCAGACTAAGAAGAGATGCTCTGAAGTCGAAAGAAAACATGCAGAGATCTTGGCACAGGCAGTAATGATTATGGGTTTGAGCATGGTCGTGTTTGAGAAATAAAAGTTGATGAACGGTGACGGAAGTTTTACGGATGGAAGACTCAGCCGTAAAGAAGTTGAGAAAGTTAGGCAAACTTCCAGGAGATATTACGTATCGGAAGTCCCAGCCGTGTTTGAAAGAAGAGAAACTATCAAAAGTTCCAGGAGAACTTTCGTACGGGATATCCCATACGTAACTAAATAAGAAAATATGCCTGTCAGTTACAGGAAACTGACAGGCCAATGGCAGTTGAGCATTTTGGATTTGGGATGGGCTTCACTGTTCATGTGAAGCCCACAAAGGCTGTTGGACGTGGGTTTGGCTAGTTTACACGATTTTGGCTAGGTTTTGGTGGAATTTCGGCTAGTTTTGGCAACCATTCGACACGGGATTCGAGCACGGGCACAACTACAATTGGGACACCTATATAAGAGAATTTCTAATATTTTTGGGACATCAATCTTATAATCTTTTATCAAGTTTTGGAGAGAAGAACAAAAGGAAGAAAAGCTAGGGTTTTGGAGCAATTTATCACCGTAACTATTTCTTTACCATTTTATTATATGAAACTCATGGGTTTTGTTAGTACCATGAGTAGCTAAATTTATTAATGATTGGGGATGAATTCTAAGTTCTGGAAAATGATTTGAGTTATTATATAAATCTATTTTGAAGTTCTTCACATGATTATTGATTGTTTTTACTAATTAGAATTTTTATGATTAATTGATAGATTGTTTAGTTGGCCAACTGAACTAATTTGTTGATTTAATCAAATGCTAGTATTGAGTTAGGAGATAAGTAATAGTCGAACAATTCATACAAAAGTAGAGAACACAAGACCTTGCAGAGGGATTCTGTGTAGCGATTGTGTGTATAAACAACACTAGAAAGTGGACCTTGAGCTAAGAGTCTAACTACTAGGATCAATCTATAATTCACAAAAGATAAAGCATTCAGACAAATTACACCTTGAGTGAGCTACTACTAGGTGGTTTAGACGAATTAAATCTGGTATTGGAGAGCTTCCGTACTCAGTGATATAAGGAATTTATGGGATATCACTAAGCTAGTTGTTATTCTACGGTTGGTAATAATCTGTGATTAATTGTATTAATGGATGAATATAATAACTTGATGACGGTTTAGTAACGAAGAAGGATTCCCTGATCATATTTTTGTCCATTGCTTGCAACTTAATTACTTTTCAATTGCTTTGATTTTATTTTGAATCTAAAACAAAAATCCCCCCCATTGTGACATTTTTGACAACTAAAACTCCCTGCTCTTCGTGGGAACGAACCTTATTTGCTACTATATTATTCATTAGTAAAGTAGAATATAAGTGAATTAATTTGAGCACCTACGACACGCATCAGTGTCCATGCCTTAGGCCAACCGGCGCCATTCGTCATTGGCCACGCCCCATGTTTCCTAACCGGCCCTGAAAAAGCGGGGGTCTAGCAACCGCACCCAATATTTCGATTAGCAATCTGTATGGACAAACTCCGAGTTACTTTCTAGAGAATCAACTAGACAGTCAGACTCAATCTAGATAAAAATATCTAAAGGAGTTGTTGTCTCAATCTCTCAATTTGATCTATACTCAAGCAAATAGAAATATGCGAGTCTTTATCAAAGAGAGATAACTTGGATGGTACCAAAGACCAATTTCCAAGTGTCAATCAATTTAAATCAACAACCAAAGAGGTCGGATATTCTAATTGATTGAACAACGCACAACCTGTATTATTTCAATTATATAACAAAATATAATGCGGAAGAAATAACACAGACACCAGAGTTTTTCTAACGAGGAAACCTCAAATGCAGAAAACCCCCGGGACCTAGTCCAGATTAAACATACATTGTATTAAGTTGCTACAGACACTAGCCTAATCCAAGTTAACTTCGTTCTGGACTGTAGTTGAACCCCAATCAATCTCACACTTATCCAAGGTACAGTTATGCTCCTACGCCTCTGATCCCAGCAGGATACTGCGCACTTGATTCCTTTAGCTGATCTCACCCACAACCAAGAGTTGATACGACCGAAAGTCGAAGACTTTAATAAACAAATTTGTACCACACAGAAAAGTCTACAATAATAGATAAATCCATCTCCCACGAATATACCTACAAGTTTTTGTCCCGTCTTTTGATAAATCAAGGTGAACATGAACCAATTGATAAAACCAGACTTATATTCCCGAAGAACATCTCAGCTTTATCAATCACCTCACAATAGTCTTAATCGGCGTAGCGAAAAAAGATATTGTGGAATCACAAACGATAAGACGAAGTGTTTGTGACTACTTTTATATTTTGCCTATCGGAGATATGAAAAACGGGGGTCTAACAACCACACCCAATATTTCGATTAGCAATCTTTATGGAAAACTCCGAGTTGTTTTCTAGAGAATCAACTAGACAGTTAGACTCAATCAATAGAAAATACTCAAGGAATTATTATCTCAATCTCTCAATTTGATTTACTCAAGAAAATACAATTCGGGAGTCTTAATCAAAGAAAGATAACTTGGATGGTACCAAAGACCAATATCCAAGTGTCAATCAATTTAAATCAACAACCAATAAGGTCGGATATTCTAATTGATTGAACAATGCATAACCTGTATTATTTCAATTGTAGTTGCAGGAAATCCTACACTACACCATGATAAGAATTCACACTAATTAACACATTTTGGAAGATTAAAAACGACACTTTATTATTTGATTCTCAGAAATGTTTACAAGTAATGGAAGAAGATCAAGAATACAACCGCTCTCTTGAATTTTTTCTCTCTTCAAGACTTTCTCAACACTCAAAAAAATACATCCTCCCCTTTCTGAATCTACTGGATCTCTTTATATAGGGTAGTTACATAGTGGATGACAACTAATTTGTCCTTTAATTTCGGATCTGGCTCGCGGTGCTCTCGCGGTAGTTGTAATGTTAACTCTCGTAGGAGTTGCAACCATCGCAGAACAATCACGTTCTTCCCTTGTTTCCTGTTTTCGTCAGCTATTACGTCATTCTTTGAATCATTGTTTCAGTTATTTTACAACGCTCGCAAAGTGTTATTGAATAGCTCGCAGAACTGTCGCTGTGAATCTCGCAGGGGTGTTGTTGTGGCGATATTATGATCCTACATCTTGCCTCTTCTCATGTCTTTTCTGCGCGGAAGGAAAGATCATGAGAATTGAATCTTTTATAATGCCGCAACTATTTATTTATTTTGCTTTGACATGTTTCTGTATTCTATGCCAGCTATTTTCACGTACTTTTTCTTCTATTCAATTTTTGACACGTCTTTTTCAACCGCTGCGATCTGACCGTTCACGTCTTTTCTTTGCATTAATTGCATTCATCTTCTTGAGAACCTTCTTCTTCTATAAATACTCCTTTCATTCTTTTCTTTCCCTCTTTTCAATTTCTTCTTCCTCCTCTCTGCAATTTTATTGTTCTTCCATAAATTCCGGATCTGCTACTGTTATAATTTTTCTTTCGATCTTTAATCTTCATTCCCATACTAAAAATGGTTGCAGCTGGTCATAAAAATGTTCTTGTCTTTGAGAAGATGCAAAAGAAACTTAAAGATAAAGGTTTCACCCTATCTACTATTCCTTAACAAAGCCCTAAGGCTGAACTCTCTGTTCCATTATTTTCTGATTTTCCATGTAATCGTGAGAAAATCATAATCTCGCTTGGCCAGCTTGAGGCTGGTCTTCCCATTCCTCTCTATGATCCTGAACTTCCTTTAATTCTATGAAATTCTCTCTCACGCGAAGTTCTCGCGGGCGGTATATCAATTGAGTGGGGATTGTATTCATCTAATGCTTGAGTATGCTACTTGTGGTGCTGATAAAGAATCTCACTACCCTGACGCTCCAAAGAATCCCAAATATAAAGATGTCCCAATTGTTCCCGCAAAGTATACTATGGAGAACTTCTTCGCAAATTATGATATAGTCACTTGTAAAAAGGATAGCACTCGCTGGGGTGTCCGCTTGCAAAAGAAAGATAACATCGTTGAAGATGAAGTTCTTATGTCAGATATTGATTGGAATACGGGTAATAATCAAGGCCCTCGCCATTCCAATGATGAAAAATGGTTCATTTTTCCATTATGTTTAGAGGGTCCCTACATCTCCGGTCCTCATGCATTGCTTACGAGATTCACAGAATATCAACCGTGGGTCTTCAACTGGTCTGAAAGAAATAAAGAGGTATCCTATTTTTCCATTATTTTTACACTGTCTAATTATCATTATTATCTTCCTCATGCCTTCATACTCTCGCTGACTACTCCAATTTTTTCCAGATTGACAAGCTGAAACTTCATTATCAGAAATTTGGGAAGCCCAGCACCTTTTTAGCCTTAAAATCTCTCACAGATGAAGTAAGAAATACTCCTTTATGATTCTTAAAAATATATTGTTGCCTCTATTTCTCACCTTTATCTGTGTTCGCAGGTTATTGAGGAAATAGAACCTGTGAAGATTGTGAAAACTAAAGGAAAAGACAAAGACGCTTCTCGCAAGGAGAAATATATTGTTCCTCTCAAAGAGAAGTCTGATGCTCTTCGCAGAGAAAAATATGGTGCTCCTCCTTTGAAGAAAAGAAAAACTCAATTCTCTTCTTCTTCAACTCCTCAGCCTAATACAGAAAACTCGAGTGATAATTCTGATGATGACAATAATAATGATGATTTTAATGTTGATATCCATTCTGCGATGAAGTCTTCTCAATCTGATTCCTCCATGACTCAATTGTCCAAGATTTTTGGCGATATTACATATGGTATTGCAAATGATTATGGAGATGAAGCTCTTAATGGGGTATCCCAGGCTCTCGCTAAAGTATGCAATGCTCCGATACTGGTTGATAATGATTCCCTCCAAGGAATCTCAAGATCAATATCTCCCAGTCTCTTAAATTCTCTTGGTATTCTGGTACGTTTTCATTTCTTTACTATACTTATGTATTCATGTCCTCGCCAGCTTTAATTTACATTGTTCTCTCGTAGACTGAAAGAGCTTCCTTTGCTGTTGCCCATACTTGGAGAGGAGGTGTGCATCTTTTCACAAGAAGAATGCCGTTCTTCGCAAGAAGAATGTGGATTTGGAATCTGAGTCCGCTAATCTTCGCGGGCAATTGGAATCTGGGTCAACTGACCTTCAAGAAAAAATCAAGCAGTTGGAAACTGATCTAACTTTCTCGCGAGAAAAGGTCGCAAGCCTCCAAGCTGCGAATGATCATCTTTATGGTAAGAAATCTTTCCCTTTATTTTTATCCTTGTATTCCTTTGCATTTTGTTCTTATTATTCTTCTTCGCAGATGTTTATGGCCTTTCTGACGAAGCTGTATTCCTTCGTTCTTTTCCAAACCCAATAGATGATGATACTCTTCTCAATCGCCTTAATGAATCTTTAGGTAGCTATTCAAATGAACAGATTAACTCCCTTTCTGTAGATGATCTTAGATCCAAATTTCATCTTTTAGCAATTGATCATAGATCTAGTTTGAAAGAGGCTAATGCATCCAAGCATCAATATCTTAATTATAAAGAAGAAATCAAGATTCTAAGAGCCCAAAAACGCGATCTTATAGATGAAAGGGATCGTATCTCTAGACAAGGAGCACAAACCTTAGCGGATTTTCATAAAACCCTTCTTGAAGTCCAAATTAAAAGAGATAAACTTATCCTCGAGAGAGATGATCTTGTTGAAAGAGAAAACCAAATCCGTTCTCGTCTTCTTATTAACGATAATGATGAATTTTCTTGGGATGCAAAGATTCTTGACAACGCCAGAGCTAACTTAGGTTTAGATGTTAGTCTTCATGTTGAAAAAGCGGCCTTAATTAAGGACATGATTTCTGAAAGAGAAGGTTGCTAATTGTTCTTCCTCATTAATTTCCTGTCATTAATCTTCTTATCTTTGCAGAATTTTCAATTTGTTGTTATATATTCGCAGGAGTTGAGAAGAGATATACTGAAAGAATTGAAGAACTTGAATCTGATAAGAATCAACTCGCAAATACTCTTGCTGCTCGCAATGAAAATATTCAAGATTGAAGGAACAATTAAAGATCTTTACTTCGAATTTTAGTAATATTCTTGTTGGTGTTCGCAATGACTCTATCAGGGGAGTTTGTGATGATCATAATATTCCTCACTCCTTATATCCTTGCCTCACTGAAGAAGTTCCAAAGAATTCTCCAAATCTTGTTATATCTGATAGTGAAGTTGAAGAATATGACGGGGATGATGGTGAAGACAAAGAAGAAAAATCTGGCGAGGATGACGATGGGTCCAACTATTTTTTTCCTCTTTGTAATATTTGTACATTCATCTCCTTCTTCTTGTGAAATTACTGCAAGATTCCTTGATGTGTAAATTTTTTTTTCTTCTATCTGTATGAATTAGAAAATAATTCCTTTCTGCAATATATTTAATCAACATAATTATTGATCTTTAACTATCTGTGTAAATGTGTCATATAATAATGTCTACGTAAATTTATCATATGATGATGAATAACAATTTTATCATTCTATGCATTCCCATACTTGCCTTTGTTATTCATCTGCAATATGAAAAAATTGAGTAGAGCTTAGATATCAGTTGTAAATAAAATTGAGTTGCGAGCATCATCGCAAGTTACAGTTGCATACTTTTATGATCTATGCGCAAATATCGCAAATTTCATAATCTCTGCATAAATATCGCAGTCATTCAATTTTAATTTCTTGTGGTCTTATTATGCCTCCCTAGTTTAAGGTCTTACTTTGCCACTTTTTGTATTTGCGACAAAATCGCAGGATGTCCTTACACTTGTATGTAAAAACCCATTGATCTTGCCTTATCTGTATTTTTTCAATTTCTCTGCAAAAATATGACAAGTCTAAGTTCCCTTGCGAGAACAAAGCCTCATGACATTGCCGTCTTGAGATGAAATCGCAGGACGTCTTTATACTTTCATATAAAAACCCATTGATCTCATCTTAACTTTTTCTTATGGCTTGTTGCCTCTGTATAATATTCGTCACACGACAATATGACAGGCCTAAATGTTCTTGCGATCATAAAGCCCCATGAAATTGCCGTCTTTAGACACTTATCAGCTCCCTAATGGAGGGTGCCGCCCTTATCTTCCCCATGGTTGCCCCTTCAAGGAGGGCACATCGGCCATATAAGACTAGCTCCTCCCATCCGGATTTACCAACAACCAGTTATTTTCGCAGCCTCTTGTCCTTTATGCCTATATGACTTATAGTTACAAGACTGCACCCTAAGTGGGGTTTTCTTTGGGCCGAGTGAATCATAGCCAAGACTTACCAAGAATGGCCAGGGTAGGTTCGTCCATCCCGGGCATCATTGGCTCAACCATGTACCTCGACGCCTTGGTCATACTCTGCACCCCTTAGAAGAGACCTTCAGTCGTCCAACCAGGGTATAACCTTATATAGTTGGAAATCTAAAGTATCTCTCCAGGATAGGTATCTCAAAGAGATGGACCCCAGTATCTGTGACTCAGGTTCCAGCAGCGGTATAACCTTATCCCTGAGCCACGCAAAGAGATACCCCCTTATATGACGCACTTTAGGTCTTACATTTGCCCCTTGCTAAATTGTATCCGCGAACTAGGGTGTACGCCATATAGGTTTGTCCCATTCTTATGTCTCTGCGAAATTTTATTCGTGTTTCTTGAGAATATTGCAATTCTGATGAAATTTCTTTTCTTTGATCTTCTTTTCATTTGCATTTTAACTTTTCAATTCCATCTTTTTCATTCAAATAAAATATTCTTTTGAAACATTTTCTTCAACAAATCATTCAAAAACTTCTTAAATTTCTTCATTTTACCTTTCTACTTACTACTTTCTGCTTCTGCTTTTTTGTTGCGTTTTGCATCTGCGAGCCGCTCGCCATTCATATACTCATGTTGATTTCGTAGTATTCCCTCCTCTCGCTGCTCTATTGTATCAACCATCAGCTTATCACCTCTTTGTTTTTGCTTGATGTTTCGTTTCCAGTTTCTGTTCTTTGCTGCCCTTTCCTCGCAAAATTCCATATCAATTTCATATCATTTCTTCCCATCAGCCCAGTCTCCCTTTATTATTCCAACACCATTTGGATGAGGAAATTTAATACATTGGTGAAAGGTTGACGCCACACCTAATATCCCATGTATACAAGGTCGGCCAATCAGGGCATTATAAGGTGACTCAATATCCACAACGCAGAATAGAATCTTAGAAGATAACCCATTTAATGGAATTCACATTGTAATTTCCCCTTTGGGCTTGTTGGCAGTGCCGTTGAAACCGTAGATCTTATAGGTTGATGGTATCAGATCCTTGTCTTTTCCACCCATGGTTCTGTAAGTATGATAAAATAATATATCAACTGAACTTCCAGTATCTATTAAAACTCTATTAATGGCCCAGGAGTCCTCAGTTTCATCATCATCATTTTCTTCATCTTCTTCTTCTATTTGTTTTGGATTTATCTCTAACCTTACCACCAGTGGGTTGTCATGTATCTCGCCAGGCTCTGGTACTTCTTGCGCAGTAAAGGAAATAGTTTTCTTTTGCCACTCTTCTAATGGCGAGACTCTCGCGATATTCATTATCTCTCTTCCATCCGCATCTCTCGTGAAGACTCTGCTTAGAACATTTTCGTGGAAATGCTCAATAGTTTTATATGAATATACGATGGAATTACAGAACAAATTCTTCGCCTTGGCTCCAACCTCTATCACAAATATTTCTGCTCCTTTTACAGTATTCACTTTGGGAATATCTGGTGTTGGTGGTAGCTGCTGAGATTGCGGATGTCCTATTAGAAAATGATTTAACTTTCCCTGATCAATCATCCTCAAAATTATTCTTTTTACATTTCTGCAATCATTTATTGAATGTCCATGGAAATGATGATAAGGACAAAATTCTTTATTTCGATTATTTTGATGTGGCTCTTTTCCCATGTTCCAAGGTGATGGTATATTTTCCATCAAAATGATAGCTTCCCAAATTTTTTCTATGCTAGCATTCAGGGGTGGCATCTTAATTTCTTCCCATATTACTCTTTGATTCCCTTGTCCTCTGAAATTATTTTGCCTCTGACCTCCATAAGTCTCTTGCGGCTGATCAAGTCTTTGAATTTTATTATTTCCACCGCGATTGTAATAATTCTTTTCTCTTTCATACTCCTCATGATCTCGACTTCCCATGGATACTAACTTCTGCTGATTTTCAATCACCACTTTCTCTTGCTGTGGCTGCGAGGTGCTCGCCACATTGTTGATCATTTTAGGAAGTAAACTCCCGTTCGCCGCTATTGAGCTGGTGTTTGCGACTGGATATGATTCCATCTCATTTTGTTTTTCCTCCAAAGCAATGTATTCTTCTTGTAGTTCTCGTAGCTCAGTCATTGTGATGGTATTTTTGATTCTGAAAATTTGTATGTACAACAAATTGGTTGCGAACATTGCATTAATGAAAGATAAAATGAGGTATCTCTCATCCACCCTTCCTGCCATTTCACTGCACATTGTCTTCCATCTTATGTTTAAGTGTTTCAGACTCTCGCCAATCCTCTGTTTTAATCCAAATACATCTTCAATACCGGGTCGTGAAGAATTGTTGCTTATATATGCTCCCAGAAATGTAGCTTGCATGTAGGAGAAAAATCTCGCAGCATTTTTATGCTTGCGAATAATTAACGACGCAACAAATGATAGCTTGCGAAATTGTGGAGAGAAAAGACATCTTGCGAGCAAGGATACGAAGACTCGCATGACATATTTTAGATCCGAAATTGCGGGGCAACACAACTGTCATCTTTTATGTAAAATCATATAAATAGCCATTTATGCATGAGAAAAAAAGGGGGAGAGTTCTTTTGGGAAAATAGATTTTGGGGAGACATTTGAAGTTAGAATTTTGTAAAGAAAGAGAGAGACTTATTTTCTTGATGATCTTCTTCCCCAAAAAACTAGAGCTCAAAATATTCATTAATGGAGTCTCAATTGTAAAATCATGTAATTACATACAATCACTAGTGAAGAACCATGGATGTAGATCACAATGATCGAACCATGTAAAAATCTTTGTGTCTCTTTTACAATTTTAGTACTTTAATCTTCATTTTCATATCAAATAAATTAGATCATCAAATCAAATTAATAGAATCTCATGAGGGTGTAGTTGTGGGATTTCCTGCAACTACATTGCAAATGGTCGAAAGAAGTTATTGTATTTTTAGGTAAGCCTTCGAACCATTTTAACACCTCGCCAGTTAAACTAGATGCAGAGTATTTGCATAACACAGCATCATGGTTTTCCTATTGTAGCATACACCTAACATAAGCCTTAACATGTTGAACAACACAGGTAGTCCCATCGAAGATACTGGTTAATGCTGGTAAATTGCATTTTGGAGGGATTCCTCTTAATTATACTTCTTGAGTGAATGGAGTTCTCGCAGCTTCTTCAATGGCTTCATCAAGTTGTCTCCTTCCTCCTTCTCTTTTGTTATTCAACATTCCCCTCATTTCTGCTAATTCTCTTAAAATTTGTTCATTTCCAGCTGAATTTTGCTCCATCGGTCTTTTCAGTGCAGCTTCTCTTCTTCTACATTCATGTCTTTCTTGTCTTGCGAAATTTTGTGTATCTTCATCTGCATCTTCATTCTGTCTTATTCTGCGATTTTCCACCTCAACTCCTTCTAGATTTCACAACTGATTATGCCTCCTAATTTCTTCTCTGCGAGTTTCTTCATTTCTCATCGCTTCTCTTCGCTGTCTTTCTATTCTTCTTTGTATTCTATCAAATTCCTCATTGATATTATGATTATGGCGATTTTTTGTGCGTCTTCTTTCTCGATTGTCATGATTATTCTGCCGTATTGCTTCTTGAAACTCTTGTTCTTCAATTTCTGCTCTTAATCTTTCTCTTTCGCAAGCTAGACGTGCTTGTTCAGCATAATGCCTCTCAATTTCCTCCTCAATGATTCTTTGATTTCTTTGGATTTCTCTCCCATGTAATATTCTTCTACCTTCTTCTCGATTTTCTCCACCATCTTGGTTATTTCCGCCCTCTTGATTTCTATTATCACGTCTACCATTCACAGTTTCTCCGCGTGGATGTAGCGATCACGAATCATCTCTTCTTCTCTATGATGTTGTTCTTCATTTGGATTTTGCATTTCCTCTCGGATATTTGCTCCAGCATTTATCATAGGGGAATTTTGCCTTGGTTCTTCTCTAAATGATCTTGAACTTGATCTAGCAGTACTTCTTGATCTCTTACTTTGCAATCTCAAATTCTCCATTCTTAACTCGTGATTCTGTCTTGTCAAATTTGCACGTTCTTCTGCTTCTACTTCTAACCTCCTTTCCTCTTGTATTCCTTGTCTTAAATCATCTGTTGTTTCATTTTCGCCTTCTTCATGAATTAATCTTTCAACCACTACTTGATCTCTTTCTTCTCTTCTCTCATTTCTTAATTGTCGATCTTCTACTTCTTCCATCGAATCTGATCACCAAGTATGAACGCTAACTCTATCATAATCCACAACTCTATCTTGTATTGGTGTTTGCTGATTTGGCTGTTGAACTTGATTTTCTCCTTCATTCCTTGTTCTATTTCTTCTTGTTCTTATCCTTGAAGATTCTCCCATTTCATTTGTTTCTACACCTGCAAGTATTTTACACCTCCTTACGGTTGTTGGTGGTTTTGATGTGTTTCTTCTTCTTCAAGCCATTAATCTTAGTAATCTGTTGAATGTTTTGTAAGATCTTTCACTAATTATTCCAAATTCCTTCCAATAACAATGTCAATTTTTATCTTTTTCTTCAAACAATCATCAATTCATCCATGTTTCGAGCGCCAAAATGTAGTTGCAGGAAATCCTACACTACACCCATGATAAGAATTCACACTAATTAACATATTTTGGAAGATTAAAAATGTTTATAAGTAATGGAAGAAGATCAAGAATACAACCGCTCTCTTGAATTTTCTCTCTCCTCAAGACTTTATCAACACTCAAAAAAATACATCATCCCCTTTCTGAATCTACTGGATCTCTTTATATAGGGTAGTTACATAGTGGATGACAGCTAAGTTGTCCTTTAATTTCGGATCTGGCTCGAAGTGCTCTCGCGGTAGTTGTAATGTTAACTCTCGCAGGAGTTGCAACCATCGCAGAACAATCACACTCTTCCCGTGTTTCCTGTTTTCGTCATCTATTACGTCATTCTTTGAATCATTCCTTCAGTTATTTTACAACGCTCGCAAAGTGTTATTGAATAGCTTGTAGAATTGTCGATGTGAATCTCGCAGGGGTGTTGTTGTGGCGATATTCTGATCCTACATCAATTATATAAAAATGTAATACGGAAAATAAATAACACAGACACCGGAATTTTGTTAACGAGGAAACCACAGATGTAGAAAAAACCCGGGACCTAGTCCAGATTAAACATACACTGTATTAAGCCGCTACAGACACTAGCCTACTCCAAATTAACTTCGGTCTGGACTGTAGTTAAATCCCAACTAATCTCACACTGATCCAAGGTATAGTTATGATCCTACTCCTCTGACCCCAGTAGGATACTGCACACTTGATTCCTTTAGTTAATCTCACCCACAATCAAGAGTTGATATGACCCAAAGTCGAAGACTTTAATAAACAAATCTGTCTCACACAGAAAAGTCTAAAAGATAGATAAATTCGTCTCCCACGAATAAACCTATGAGTTTTGTTTTGTCTTTAGATAAATCAAGGTGAACAGGGACCAATCAATAAAACCAGGCTTATATTCCCGAAGAACAGCTCAGTTTTATCAATTACCTCACAATAAACTTAATCGACGCAGCGAAGAAGATTATTGAGGAATCACAAACGATAAGACGAAGATATTTGTGATCACTTTTATATCTTGCCTATCGAAGATAGAAATCTCAAGCCAATTATTACAATTGTACTCGTACGATAGAAACAGCAAGATTAGATCACACAACTACAAAAAAAGTAGTATCGGTCTGGCTTTACAATCCTAATGAAGTCTTTAAGTCGTTAACCTGGTTTTATAAGAAGAAAACCAAAGGTTAAAGGAGAATCGACTCTACCTTAGCAAACTAGTATCACACAAAATGTGTAGGGATTAGGTTACCCAGTTGCTAGAGTTCTCCCTTATATAGTATTTCAAATCAAGGTTTGCAATTAATGTTAGCTTGGTAACAAAGCATTCAATATTCACCGTTAGATGAAAACCTGATTAGATTCAAGCTAATATTTCTCAACCGTTAGATCAAAAACTTAGCTTGTCATACACACATGTACTTGACGATTTTAGGTTTGTGTAACCATACCCAAATGTGTACAATAGTTGGTTCAATACTAGTTAACCAAATGGTTAGCTAAATTATAACTTTCATATCAACCATATTCTTCTTCACCATAACTAGTCTAAATGACTCAAATGCACTAGTTAGAGAGTTGTTCAATTGCTATGAGATCTCATGTACTACACAAGACATAATTGAAGCAAAAATAATGTGATTCACTCGAATCGATTCATGAACTATAAAGCTACGGTTTGCAATAGCATTCATTAGTTTATTAAGATAAGTTCACAAACATCGTTTTCAGACATAACCACTTAAGTTCGCAGACTCAAGTTAACCGATTGGAGTTCACAAACTCCAACATAAATTCTCAGGTTTGAGAACTTCCATCAGTTCACAGACTGAAACCGAGCTACAACTCCAACAGAAATTTTCGGGTTCGAGAACTACGCATGTTCGCGGACTGAGTTGGCTGCTCAAGTTCCGGTTTCACTTGATTAACAAAGTTCGCAAACTTCGGTTCAAGTGCTAAGGACTTATACATAAATGTGTTACCAAAACAATGTTTATATCCCCCAATGGTTATATTGTCTAAACTCTCATTTGAATCATTGAAACATTCTCAGAGGGCGTTATATAGTTGTTATTCATAAACTATTTTTCGTCAGAGTGATTTCCAAAATGATTGAAACGTAACATGACTTTCGTTACTAGGTAAAGATGAACTTGGATAAAGCAAAAGCTTTACCAACACATATTTCGAGAAATATATAAGCGAGATATACTCAGCTCGAAATATCACATGTGTATATTCTTAGTCTATATAGTAATACGACTTTTGTCTCAAGATAGGAGATAGAGTAGATAGACTTTTGAGTGATAGATAAGTTCAAGTCTCCACATATCTTTTAGTCGATGAAGATCCACTGGTTCCTTGAGTATTCCTTCGTCTTGTATGATGATTTCCATGGAGTTCTTGATCTCAACTACACTTTCTATCCTAGTCCGAGACCTTAGCTATAGTAGACTAGAAATCAAGACTTTATAGTTTTGATCACTAACATTGACAAACATGCTTGAGATATCAACGCATGCGAGTTCGACCGAGCAATGCTCTAACAATATCCCCCTTTGTAAATTTTAGTGGCAAAACTATTAATTACATATGGAATACAAAAAATATATAAATAAACTTTGTAGCTCCTATTCGACATGTCTAATCTTCAATAATACTCGAAATCTTCGTCACTTCCAAGTAGTCCAATGATCCCAAAGGTTGCAAGTTTAGCATCATCGTTGTTGAAAATTCGTAGCTATAACAATGAGAAAAGCATCGGTTCTCAATCATTGTTATACAATGTCATAGTATTATTACACAGCGTCAAAGTCCAATTGCATCACAACTTCAACAACAATACTATGGTGATACTTCATTCCCCCTTAGTCAATACTCCATCTCACATGGAAACCACTCCCCCTTACATAATGATCCAAAAACCATATGTATTTGTAGTGTGAACTACATATTAATTCTCCCCCTTTTTGTCAATAAAATTGGCAAAGATACAAGAACGGGATCCTAATGAAATTTCCGTAAGAGATATTTCATGACCAAAGGTAAATGTATATCATCTTATTTAGATGCAATCATAAAGCCGAAGCTAAATGCATTCATCAAGGAGTTTATAAAGACGCAAGATAACCCCTATATTATTCCACAACCGCACTCCCCTCAAAGATTTGGCAATTAAGCAGAAGTTCAAAAGAACTCTCCCCTATAAAAATGTCATTCCAAAAGGAACAACAAGAGCGACCTTAATTTCAAGAGAAAAGAAGGATTTTTCTTTAGACTCAACAAATTACATACACGTATGAATTTGGAATCCAACAAGAAATATTCAATCATATTATCCCAAGTGAACCAAGATTAATTTGACCAAATATGCTCAACACAAGTAAACTTATGGAGACTTAATAACTCGATTAGATTATTCACAAGTAAACCCATAATTAATCTAACCGGGATACACAATTAAACTAATCACAAATGTAATCAATTCAATCGTTTATACTCACATAAGAAATTCTATGGAGCGATGACTAAGTTAATCATAAAAATAACCAACCCAGTCAATCATGCTCAATATGAGAAAATCCTTACGGAGTCATAATTAAATAATCACACATGATGATTGATTTAGTCCAAAATACTCGACGTAAAGTACCTTACGGAACACAACTAAGCTAATCACAAAAATAATCAACTTTGGGTGTCTAATGCTCAAAATAAGTCACAATATGGAGTCTCACAGTAATGCACACAAGATAGGTCAGGGAAGCTCAATTACTGCGGAATTCACAAGGATTCATTCTATGTTTCCATCACCATTTGCACAATGACACACAATAGACATAATCCTTGAATCACAAAAGATTTTAACCTATCTTACGTCAATAATTGACAATATAGGCTTAACTTTTGTGTTTGTCAAAAGTCTATTCATCCTTTTATCAATATTTGCATATCAATTCACGAACGACTTTACTTTTGACAAAATATGGGACAGTAACAAACATATCCCATCAAAATAATGCAATATATGAAATCAAAATATTAATACTGCAACCATCATCTTCCATACAAGTTTAGAATTTAAACCAAAAAATCTAAAAACAAGAAGATGAAAAAACATAGGATATAGCTATGTGAAATCACAATAATGGCTATTCCAAAACACTAGTTATTCTTCTAAACAAAAGAGAAAAATAGAAGATTTACTAGGCATTAAGAAATCAAACAGACTAAATTTAAAAACACTTCCATGCCATAACGAACTAGGGTCAAATAGACAGTTCGAGACCTTCTTGAGTCTTAAGGTCTTGGAGCTTGTGAATAACAACATCCTTTGCACCTTTGGAGAAGATATCCTTATTGGGAAGTTCTTTAACACGGGTTTTCATGAGAACAAGGTCATACTTAACCTTTTTCAACTCAGTTCTTACCACATCAAGAAATTTCATTGTATCAACAAGTTGCTGCTTAGCCTTCTCAAATTCGTTTAGGAAGTCGAGAACTACATCCGATGAAATCTCTTCAATCTCTTATATACTCGAAAGTGAATCAGAGGATTGAGGAAGGGAACCTTCAATAACAAGTGTTTCCTTATCTTTATCGAGTTTGCAATATACCGCCTTATCAATGACATCTTTAGGCAAATCCAATGAGTAGGAAGAAGAAAAATCCATTGATAATATAAAACCTAGAGTAATAAAAATAACTCAATATGATAGGTATATATAAGGAAAAACTCGAGAGATCTAGGGTTTACGGGATATGTTTAAAGGAAAACTCGAAACCGTACGTGTACTCGTAAGATGGATTTCACAAAACTATGCATGAAAAAAAAACTTTTACTTTTCAAAGGTAAGTTTAAACAAGAAGCATCAAAAATAAAAATACTCACGAACCTGTGTTTGACAAATTATCCTTCTAAAAACGATAAGAGATTAGCTAGATAATTAGAGTCACTTAGTTATGGAGTATACCTATTCAATTCTTTCACAACTAGGCTTTTTGTATGTGAGATATTCAACCTTGTGATTACTTTACACAAGTATGAGCCTTTAGCTCATCAAATGAATATTCTTCCTTTTTATCCTTCTATCTTTGATAAGTGTTCTTTCCAGAGAGGGGAGACACTGCTTGATTGGAAAAAATTTCAGAAGGACTAAGTTTAGAACCTCTTGCAATTGGTTCCCGAGGATTAGAGTAGTTAGGGATCCACTTTCTAGACTTAGATTTACCAGAATCATTCTCATAAGTACAGGGAATGCTTTCTTTAGCAACACAATAATTTATGCCAGAATGCACTTGAGCCCTGTAATGATTTCTGGAATAGAGATCATTCTTATAAGATTTATGGTTTCTTGTGGGTATGTGATTCACTGCATTAGTCGACCGACTATTTGTTCCATTGACAGTAAGGAAAAGCAAATTATGAACCTCAGAAATTTGTTTCCTTCTAGCAAAACAATGGATAGCATAGTGATTCTTTTTCCCAGAAAAGGTACAGGTTCGGGGAGGAGAAGCAATGACAGGCACCTGTTTAAACTCCATAGCCATATGAGAAGATTGCAAGTTATGTAAACTTTTCTTAACACAATCTTCTTCTGGAGAATGCTTTGTCTTGTACAAAACATCACGAGAGTTAGTTTGTACAGAGAATTTTCTCCTTAAGACGGAGTTTTCCTTTTGCAAGGATTTACACTGTTCATAGGCTAGAGTAAGAGATGCACATAGTTTCTCTTTTTCAGCACGAAGTCAGTTGAGATATGATGAACGAGTCTCAAGCAAACATTTTTCTCTAATTGAGTCCTCTTCAATAATATCCTCAAGAGTACTAATCTTTTCATGTTGAAGAGCAATTTCTTGAAGAAGTTTCTCAATATTCTTAGAGAATGGATTTATGATATTATAGAGATCACGTTCTCGATCAAGAGACTTTTCAAATTCATCAATGAGCTGATCATGATCATTAAAATCAATATCTTCGGCTGTATTTTTTGAAATTCTGGTGAGCTCCTTTTCAGCTTCTGCCAGAGTGTCACATGCCTCATGAGAGGAAGAAATGTCATTAACATATTGAACATTCTTTCTACCTCGGGATTCATAAGAATCAACTAAGGAATAATCCATTGAGGTGTTTCCAAGGCACTTGACATAATCAAAATCTTTAGGATACATTTTGGTATGCGCGACAGAGATTTCGTCAACAGACTCAGATTGCTACAAACACTTACTTGTAAGGTATTAAACGTGTTTGCCTGCTCTGATACCAATTGAAAAAGCGGGGGTCAAACAACCACACCCAATATTTCGATTAACAATCTGTATGGACTACTCCGAGTTGTTTTCTAGAGAATCAACTAGACAGTTAGACTCAATCAATATAAAATACTCAAGGAGTTATTATTTCAATCTCGCAATTTGATTTACTCAAGCAAATACAATTCGCGAGTCTTAATCAAAGAGAGATAACTTGGATGGTACCAAAGACCAATATCCAAGTGTCAATCAATTTAAATCAACAACTAATAAGGTCGGATATTCTAATTGATTGAACAATGCACAACCTGTATTATTTCAATTATATAAAAATATAATGCAGAAAAGAAATAACACAGACACCAGAATTTTGTTAACGAGGAAATCGCAAATGCAGAAAAAACTCGGGACCTAGTCCAGATTAAACATACACTGTATTAAGCCACTACTGACACTAGCCTATTCCAAAATAACTTAGGTCTGGACTGTAGTTGAACCCCAACCAATCTCACACTGATCCAAGGTAAAGTTATGCTCCTACGCCTCTGATCCCAACAGGATACTGTGCACTTGATTCCCTTAGTTGATCTCACCCACAACCAAGAGTTGCTACGACCCAAAGTCGAAGACTTTAATAAACAAATCTGTCTCACACAGAAAAGTCTAAAAGATAGATAAATTCGTCTCCCACGAATAAACCTATGAGTTTTGTTCCGTCTTTTGATAAATCAAGGTGAACAGGAACCAATCAATAAAACCAGACTTATATTCCCAAAGAACAACTCAGTTTTATCAATCACGTCACAATAAACTTAATCGACGCAGCGAAGAAGATTATTTAGGAATCACAAACGATGAGACAAAGATGTTTGTGATTACTTTTATATCTTGCCCGTCGGAGATAGAAGTCTCAAGACAATTATTATAATTATACTCGTATGATAGAAACAACAAGATCAGATCACACAACTACAAGAAAAGTAGTATCGGTCTAGATTCACAGTCCCAATGAAGTATTTAAGTAGTTAACCTGGTTTTAGAAGAAGAAAACCAAAGTTTAAAGGAGAATCGACTCTAGGTTAGCAAACTAGTATCACACAGAATGTGTGGGGATAAGGTTTCCTAGTTGCTAGATTTCTCCCTTATAAAGTCTTTCAAATCTGGGTTTGCAATCAATGTTAGCTTGGTAACAAAGAATTTAATATTTACTGTTAAATGAAAACCTGATTAGATTCAAACTAATATTTCTCAACCGTTAGATCAAAAACTTAGCTTGTCATACACACATGTACTTGACGATTTTGGGTTTGTGTAGCCGTACCCAAACGTGTACAATAGGAGGTTCAATACTAGTTAACCAAATGATAACTTTCATATCAACCATATTCTTCTTCACCATAACTAGTCCAAATGACTCAAATGAACTAGTTAGAAAGTTGTTCAATTGCTATGAGATCTCACGTATTACACAAGACACAATTGAAGGAAAAATGATGTGATTCACTCGAATCGATTCATGAACTATAAAGCCATGGTTTGTAATAGCATTCCTTAGTTTATTAAGATAAGTTCACAAACATCGTTTTTATACATAACCACTTAAGTTCGCGGACTCAAGTTAACTGGTTGGAGTTCACAAACTCCAGAAGAAATTCTCGAGTTTGAGAACTTCCGTCAGTTCGCGGATTGATACCGAGCTACAACTCCAGCAGAAATTCTCGGGTTCGAGAACTACGCACGTTCGCGGACTGAGTTGGCTTCTCAAGTTCCGGTTTCACTTGATCAACAAAGTTTGCAAACTTCGGTTCAAGTTCTAAGGACTTATACATATATGTGTTACACAACAATGTTTATATCCCCCAATGGTTATATTGTCTAAACACTCATTTGAATCATTGAAACATTCTCAGAGGGCGTTATATAGTTGTTATTCACAAACTATTTTTCGTCAGAGTGATTTCCAAAATGATTGAAACATAACATGACTTTCGTCACTAGGTAAAGATGAACTTAGCTAAAGCGAAAGGTTTACCAACACATATTTCAAGAAATAGATAAGCGAGATATACTCAGCTCGAAAAATCACATGTGTATATTCTTAGTCTATATAGTAATACAACTTTTGTCTCAAGATAGGAGATAGAGTAGATAGACTTTTGAGTGATAGATAAGTTCAAGTCTCCACATACCTTTTATTCGATAAAGATCCACTGGTTCCTTGAGTAGTCCTTCGTCTTGTATGATGATTGCCATGGAGTTCTTGAGCTCAACAACACTTTCTATCCTAGTTTGAAACCTTAGCTATAGTAGACTAGAAATCAAGACTTTATAGTTTTGATCACTAACATTGACAAACATGCTTGAGATAGCAACGCATGCGAGTTCGACCGAGCAATGCTCTAACAAGATAGAAATCTCAAGCCAACTATTATAATTGTACTCGTATGATAAAAATAGCAATATCAGATCACACAACTACAAGAAAAGTAGTATCGGTCTGGTTTCATAATCCCAATGAAGTCTTTAAGTCGTTAACCTGGTTTTAGAAGAAGAAAACCAAAGGTTAAAGGAGAATCGACTTTATCTTAGCAAACTAGTATCACACAGAATGTGTGGGGATTAGGTTTTCCAATTGCTAGAGTTCTCCCTTATATAGTCTCTCAAATCAAGGTTTGCAATCAATGTTAGCTTAGTAACAAAGCATTCAATGTTCACCGTTGGATGAAACCTGATTAGATTCAAGCTAATATTTGTCAACTGTTAGATCGAAAACATAGCTTGTTACACATACATGAAATGCACGTTTATAGGCTTGTGAAAACCGTACCCAAACTTGTACATTAGTTGGTTCAACAATAGTTAACCAAATGGTTAGCCAAATGATAACTTTTATATCAACCATATTATTCTTCACCAAATGTAGTCCAAATGACAAATGAACTAGTTAAAGAGTTGTTCAATTGCTTAGATCTTTATGTACTACACAAGACACAGTTGAAGAAAAAACGATGTGATTCACTCGAATCAATTCATGAACTATAAATCCACGGTTTGCAATAGCATTCCTTAGTTTATTAAGATAAGTTCAAGAACATCGTTTTTAGACATAACCTACTCAATTTTGCTGACTAGGTTCATGGGCTTAAGTTCCCGGATGGAGTTCACAAACTCCAGCAGAAATTCTCGAGTTTGAGAACTTTACCAGTTTGCGGAATGAGTTCGCGGACTGTAGCTCACCTACTTCTCCGGGTTCACTTGATCAACAAAGTTCGCAAATTTTGGTTCAAGCAATAAGGACTTATACATATATGTGTTTCCACAACAATGCTTATATCCTCCAATGGTTATATTGTCTAAACTCTCATTTTAATTATTGAAACATTCTCAGAGGGCGTTATATAGTTGTTATTCACAAACTATTTTTTGTCAGAGCGATTTTCAAAGTGATTGAAACATAACATGACTTTCGTCACTAGGTAAAGATGAACTTGCCTAAAGCGAAAGCTTTACCAACACATATTTCGAGAAATATATAAGCAAGATATACTCATCTCGAAATACCACATGTGTATAATCTTAGTATAAATAGTAATACGACTTTTGTCTCAAGATAGGAGATAGAGTAGATGGACTTTTGAGTGATAGATAAGTTAAAGTCTCCACATACCTTTTAGTCGATGAAGATCCACTGGTTCCTTGAGTAGTCCTTCATCTTGTATGATGATCTCCATGGAGTTCTTGAGCTCAACCACACTTTCTATCCTAGTCCGAGACCTTAGCTATAATAGACTAGAAATCAAGACTTTATAGTTTTGATCACTAACATTGACAAACATGCTTGAGATAGCAACGCATGCGAGTTCGACCGAGCAATACTCTAACAATCTCCCTCTTTGTCAATTTTAGTGGCAAAACTATTAATACATATGGAATACAAAAAATTTATAAATAAACTTTGTAGATCCTATTCCACATGTCGTCTAATCTTCAACATTACTCGAAATCTTCATCACTTCCAAGTACTCCCATGATCCCAAAGGTTGTAAGTTTAGCATCATCGTTGTTGAAAATCCATAGCTATAACAACGAGAAAACAAGAGTTCTCAATCATTGTTATATAGTGTCATAGTATCATTACACAACGTCAAAGTCCAATAGCATCACAACTTTAACAACAATACTGTGGTGATACGTCACCCCCCCTTAGTCAATAATCCATCTCACATGGAAACCACTCCCCCTTACATAATGATCCAAAAACCATATGTATTTGTAGTGTGAACTACATATTAATTCTCCCCATTTTTGTCAATAAAATTGGCAAAGGTACAATAACGGGATCCTAATGAAATTTCCGTAAGAGACGGTTTATGACCAAAGGTAAATGTATATCATCTTGTTTAGATACAATCATAAATCCAAAGCTAAATGCATTCATCAAGGAGTCTATAAAGATACAAGATAACCCCTATAAAATTCCACAACCGCACTCCCCACAAAGATTTGGCAATTAAGCACAAGTTCAAAAGAACTCTTCCCCATAAAATGTCATTCCCGAAAGAACAACAGGAGCAACCTTAATTTCATAAGAAAAGAAGGATTTCTTTGGACTCAACAAATATCATACAAGTATGAATTTGGAATCAAAAAGAAATATTCAATCAAATTAACCGTAAGCAAACCATGATTAATTTGACTTAATATGCTCAACACAAGTAAACTTATGGAGAGTTAATAACTCGATTAGATTAATCACAAGAGAACCCATAATTAATCTAACCGGAATACACAATTAAACTAATCACAAAACTAATCAATTTAATCGTTTATACTCACATAAGAAAAACTATGCAGCGATGACTAAGTTAATCATAAAAACAACCAACCAAGTCGAAAATGCTCAAACATAAGACAAACTTACGGAGTCATAACTAAATAATCACACAAGATGATTAATTTAGTTCAATATGCTCGACAGAAAGTACCTTACGGAACACAACTAAGCTAATCACAAAAATAATCAACTTGGTTGTCTAGTGCTCGACATAAGACACAATACGGAGCCTCATAGTAATACACAAAAATATGGATCAGGGAAGATCAATTACTGCGGAATACACAAGGATTCATTCTATGTTTCCATCATCATTTGCAAAATGACATACAATGGACATAATCCTTGAACCAAAAAAGATTTTAACCTATCTTACATCAATAATTAACAATATAGGCTTAACTTTTGTGTTTTTCAAAAGTCTATTTATTCTTTTATCAATACTTGCATATCAATTCACGAACGACTTTACTTTTGACAAAGTATGGGACAATCAAGTTCACTGACGTAAACACACATATCCCATAACAATATTGCAATATATAACACCATAAAGATTAATACTGCAAAAATCATCTTCCAAACAAGTTTAGAATTTAAACCAATAAATATAAAAACAAGAAGATGAAAACGATGGACATAGCTATGTGTAATCAAAATAATGGCTATTCCAAACACTAGTTATTCTTATAAACAAAACAAGAAAAAAAAATTACTAGGCAAACATTTCACTTACTTTGAATACTCTTCTCATATTCTCTGTATTCGTCAAGCTCATCTTCGATCAAATCAATTCTAGATTCTAGATTATCCATCTTTTCCTAAAGTCTCTTGGAAGAAGTTTGTAATTCACTTTTCAGGGTACGAACTTGTTCCAAGACTAGATTCATGGTCAAGGAGAGCTTTTCAAAATGAGAAACAGAGATGTTCCCATCCAAAGAGGAACCGTGACTATCAGGTCTCATAATATTATCTGAAGAATCAAATCGTATCTTCTTTGATGTGAAGAGAACAGTCCACACATCATTATCTTTGCTTGAAAGACTTGAAGGGGACGTGATAGAAGAGATAGATGAAATGTTTAACGAGGAAAAACTTTAATTTTAAAGGAGAATGAGGATAGAAGATAAATATCCAAACCAACCTTTGACCAAAACACTAACAAGAAATTTGATTATCCTCAGAAAAAGGGTCTTAAAAACAATAACAGAAACACCACAACCCTCTTGAAGATTATGATTTTTTGTCTAAGAGGGATAACAAAAAAATCTCAATACAGTATTACAAACTGTAAATGTTCCAATCCTCTCCAGGACTGGGTAACTTCTTTTGAGGGGATGAAGTATTTATACTTCGTTTCTGTCTTGTTTTTATGAAGGAAGAGTTATGAACATCATCCTTTCTTTCCTTTAACATAGATTTGAACACCTTGATTGTTGATTTTTGGAAACTATGCATTCTTTTGGAAATCTCTTTTACAAAGGCTGAGGGTTTTGTATGAGATTTATTTTTCTTCTTCTGCAAACAACTTTTTGTAGAAGAGATTTTTTCCTATTTCTTAGCGTCCCAAATTTTTATATGGTCCTGATAATCACAAGTAGAATCCGCAAGGTTAGGTACGTTCTTCTGATTCTCTATATTATCCTTATTATCAGAGTTACTTAAGAAATGTATAAAATTAAGGGAATTTTGCTGACAACTTTTTAACGAAAAAAATCGAAAACTTTTGAGAATCATGATTGCAAGTCATCTCAATTTTTAATTTACAGATCACTTTCCATATTTTCATTCCTTTTAAATATGACTTCCTTATCTAGTTGAAGGACTCCTGAGGAAGTAAGATTGTTTATCACGGAATGATCAAGACTGTTAGGAGGACATTCATGATTATCAGCAAACATATTGAGTGAACCCTCATAGATATCATTATCAGGATAATAGTCAAGAGTATCCATCCATGCCTTAGTTAACTCACTCACTTCCATATTTGGATATTTAAAAGTATCATGAACACTTCTATAGCACTTGAAGCAGGAATTATTAAAATAGTTTTTCTGAACCTTTTTATTGATTGACTGCCTTTTCTTTTGAGACTTTCTTTTATTATGTCTAAGAGATTTCTTAAGTTGTTGTATAAACAGTGACAGGGTCGAATTAAAGCAATACTCATCCCTTTTATCAATCAACTTGGGATGTCAAGACTTACGATCAGGTGCAGCAACATGGTTGCTAGATAGATTACGTTTATCTCTTTGATCCAGTTCAAGATATAAAAAAATTAACTTTACGGCTAGAGAATTTCTGGAAAGTGTATAAAGGTTATTTCCCTCAATGATGGCATGCTTCTTAGCATCGTATCTAGATGACAGCGATTTGAGAATTTTCATCACAATGTCCTTTTCAGGAATAGTCTTACCCAATGCAAAAGATGTATTAAAATTTTCAGACACTTTGTGATTAAAATCATCAAATGTTTCTTCATCTGCCATACAAAGGTTTTCCCAATTGGAATTAAGTTTTTGAAGCCTATCTTCCTTCTCACTGGTATTACCTTCAAATACGGTTTCTAAGATATCCCAAGCTTCTTGCGACTTAGTGCAATTAGACACATTGTGCTGAAGATTTGGGGTAATGGCATGTATAGAGCTGGCAAACAAGCCAAAATCCGCGGGTTTGCCCGTCCCGTCCCGTGAAAAACCTGTACCCGGCTGGTGTCTAAACAAGCCGGGTTCGGGTTGGAGAAATGCCGGCTTGTGGGAAAACGGGTTAACCCGGCCCGGCTTGTAAACCCGCGGGTTCATCCCGTAAACCTGCAGTTCCATTCCCCACCCACATGTTCATGCCGCGTGTCCCACTCCTGTCAGTATAACGCGTCAGTGTTCTTTTTCCTTTTTTCTTCTTTTCTTTCTTCTTCTTCGTCCGCAGATATATTCACATAAAGTGAGAGACAACGCCATTAAATGGTCGAGATTTAGAAAAATATGAGAAATTGAAGATAAAAATTATCTGCAATTAAAGTGGAAGAAGAAGATGGGTTCGATAGATTATTTTATAAGGATCGAAGTAGGGTTTAATTTGTTAACTGAGATCTAAAATTGATGAGAATTTAAGAATTCAGAAGAAGAAATTAGGGTTTTGAGATGGATGGGGATAAAAAAAACAAGAATAATTAGGGTTTTGAAGCAATTGAACATGTGACTTTGGTGGGGTTAATTTGAATCAGTTGCAGGTGATGGTGGTGATAATGAATGGGATCATATATGGAGGGGGTATGTCTTGAATTTAAGGTTGGGTAAGTTTCAGATCGAGAAGTGGCTTGGGTCTGTGATAAAATTTAAGGCTAGGTCAGGAACTGCTGATGGATTTGATAATTTTGAGCAAGCTTCAACCAAGAAGGGGATTTGAGATGTTGAATTAATGGGTTTTTAGTGGAATTATAGGAATCGAGAGGTGTTTCAATTTGGTGTTATTTCAAGAAGGAAATGAAGGAATTTGATGGTGGTTGATAACTTGATATCGATTGACAGAAGCAGTGGAGTATTGGAGCTTATGTTGTGCACTGGTTTAGCTGAGATTGGTGGTGTTGTTCAATTGCATATGGAGCTACTTAAACTGAGTAAAGTGATGCAGTGATGGATTTGGTGGTGCTTGTCATGTTAGCTTCTTGTGATGATGATGCTATGAGATTTCAGGGAATTACAGTCAAATTTCAGCTAGAGGGAGGAAAAGGAGAAGTAAGAGATGTTGTTGTTGGATCTGATTGAACTGCCTAAAGTGAATTAGATGTATGTTTAGGGTGAATGAATGTGATTGAAACATGCAGGGGAGCTTTAGATGGCCTGAATTTTGCCGGAAATAGACCAAAAAAACAGAGGAAACACTGTCCAAATCGGTGTCAAAATCGGTTTCTGGCTAGTTGACTCAGTCACTCAGTTGAGTAACCAGAAAACGGGCTAAGTAACCCATGAACCCGCAAGTTTAACCCGTTATGGGCACGAGTTGAAGAATTGACCACCCGTGAAGAAAATTGACCCGCGGGTTTTGGCCCGTATTAACCCGAACCCATGTAACCCGCAATGGGCATGCCCCGGACCACCCGTTTGCCAGCTCTAGGCATGTATGATCGCATTCAAACCGTCGGAATTTTGCTTTGCAGCAAGTATCTCGGCAGAGGTATATTCACCAATATCTTTGGGAACGCTTACATTTCCAACTGCCAAAACAGGAGGATCATATCCATTAACAACATAAACCCATGATTGAAAATCACGTGATTGAAGAAAAGTCTACAGTAATAGATAAATCCGTCTCCCACGAATATACCTACAAGTTTTTTTTCCGTCTTTCGATAAATCAAGGTAAACAGGAACCAATTGATAAAACCAAACTTATATTCCCGAAGAACAGCTCAGCTTTATCAATCAACTCACAATAGTCTTAATCGACGCAGCAAAAAAAGATATTGTGGAATCACAAATAAAGATACGAAATATTTGTGACTAATTTTATATCTTGCCTATCGGAGATAGAAATCTCAAGCCAATTATTACAATTGTACTCATACGATAGAAACATCAAGATCATATCACACAACTACAAGAAAATTAGTATCGGTCTGGCTTCACAATCCCAATGAAGTCTTTAAGTCGTTAACCTAGTTTTAGAAGAAGAAAACCAAAGGTTAAAGGAGAATCGACTCTAGCTTAGCAAACTATTATCACACAGAATGTGTGGGGATTAGGTTTCCCAGTTGCTAGAGTTCTCCCTTATATATTCTCTCAAATCAAGGTTTGTAATCAATGTTAGATTAGTAACAAAGCATTCAATATTCACCGTTAGATGAAAACCTGATTAGATTCAAGCTAATATTTATCAATTGTTAGATAGAAAACATAGGTTGTTACACACACATTAAATGCACGTTTGTAGGCTTGTGAAAACCGTACCCAAACTTGTACATTAGTTGGTTCAACAATAGTTAACCAAATGGTTAGCCATATGATAACTTTCATATCAACCATATTCTTCTTCACCATAGCTAGTCCAAATGACTCAAATGAACTAGTTAAAGAGTTGTTCAATTGCTTAGATCTTTATGTACTACACAAGACACAATCGATGAAAAAACGATGTGATTCACTCGAATCGATTCATGAACTATAAAGCCACGTTTTGCAATAGCATTCCTTAGTTTATTAAGATATGTTCACGAACATTGTTTTTAGACATAACCTACTCAAGTTCGCGGACTTAAATTCCCGGATGGAGTTCAAAAACTCCAGCAAAAATTCTCGGGTTTGAGAACTTTGCCAGTTTGCGGACTGAAGCTCACGTACTTTTTCGGCTTCACTTGATCAACAAAGTTCACAAACTTTGGTTCAAACAATAAGAATTTATACATATATGTGTTTCCACAACAATGCTTATATCCTCCAATGGTTATTTTGTATAAACTCTCATTTCAATCCTTGAAACATTCTCAGAGGGGGTTATATAGTTGTTATTCATAAACTATTTTTCGTCAGAGCGATTTTCAAAGTGATTGAAACATAACTGTAGATGGTGGATTTTCAACAAAGGCTAAAATAGTAAACTCATGATTGTACGGACCGCTGGTTCAGCAATTGCATGTGAGTATTGAGACACGGGTATCTCATGGAATTCTCAACGGAGAGTGCTTTCTCTCAGAGTACATGTAGATGTGCAGTCAACGTCTAGACAACGGCATAATCTCATAAATAATGAATACTTTCAGTCATTTCTATATAGTATCACGGGATGGACGGCTCTACGGGGCAATATCGTCTTCAGGAACAAACAACGAGTTTAACATGACTATATAAAGGATATGGATTAACGGCAAGTCATGTCAGGATAATTAATGCTCCTATCGTAGTCAGTTTATTCTACTAGGCATAGACCCATGAGGTTAATTATCCCTTCATTGCTCCGATTCCGTGGTCGAATCAACGACGATCCCACGGAATGGAAATAAGATTGCTCCGATTCCGTGGTCGAATCAACGACGATCCCACGGAATGGAAATATCATTGCTCTGATTCCGTGGTCGAATCAACGACGCTCCCACGGAATGGCAATAAGATTGCTCCGATTCCGTGGTCGAATCAACGACGATCCCACGGAATGGCAATATCATTGCTCTGATTCCGTGGTCGAATCAACGATGATCCCACGAATGGCAATATCATTGCTCCGATTCCGTGGTCGAATCAACGTCGATCCCATGGAATGGCAATGATCGCATTGTTCTGAGTTCGTAGTCGAATCTTTAGCTGATCCTATGAATTAACAATGAACATCTATCCGTTTTATTACCCTAGCCGGTCCCACACGCCCTGTTTTATTTATTTTATTATTAATTATCTTATTTTTCCTTGATTTCATGGTATTTTTCTCAAAATTCCTTCAAATCATCAAAATTACCCAAAAAATTATTTAAAAATTATTAAAATTCGTGGGATTGGGCCATGACCGGTCGGTCACGCCTCTATGGTCCCACACGACCGAATTTTATTGTTTAATATTTTTCAAATACCATGAACTCATGGAAACTCCTTCAATTCATGAAAAACTCTCTAAATTTATCAAATTTCTCAAAATTCATGAATCCTTCATAAAATCATCTAAATATATAAAACTAAGGAAGAGACACCACGGGACCGTGGTCATGACTGGCCGACCGTGCCTTGACCACCGGCATCCCAGTCTTACAATTCCTTATTTTATAAATATTTTCCATCGTCTCATGGTGTTTCCTTCGTCTCATGGAAACTTCTTGATTTTAATAAAACTCCTTCGTTTTATCGTGGGACCGGATCCTTAAATCTTTCCTGAATTTTACTTTCGGGGTGTTTTCACCTCCCGAACGAGCTCAAAACCTAAAAACTCCCGCATTGGGAGATAGGAAATTCTTTTGGGAAAATTATCGTTTGGTCCTTTTTTAGGTGGGCCCATGTCTGTTTAGTCCTTTGGTCAAACGCCTTTACTGTTTGGTCCATAATTTTTAAAAATACTTAAATGGACAAAAATACCCTTTTCTTTCCCCTGGCGATTTTCTTCACTTGCTACCGCAATTACATTTTTTTTATTTGCTACAGTTACTACATTTTTTTTCCACTTTCTACAGTAACTAAAAATTGAACTCCATACAAAAACCTAAAAAAACATAGTTCATTCCATGAAATGAACTCCATATAAAACCTAAAAAAACAGAGTTCATTCCGTGAAATGAACTCCATATAAAAACCTAAAAAACAGAGTTCATTCCGTGAAATGAACTCCACATAAAAACCTAAAAAAACAGAGTTCATTCCGTGAAAACTCCACATAAAAAGCTAAAAAAATAGAGTTCATTCCGTGAAATGAACTCCACATAAAAACCTAAAAAAACAGAGTTCATTCCGTGAAATTAACTCCACATAAAAACCTAAAAAACAGAGTTCATTCCGAGAAATGAACTCCATATAAACCCCTAAAAAAACAGAGTTCATTCCGTGAAATGAACTCCACATAAAAACCTAAAAAAACAGAGTTCATTCCGTGAAATGAACTCCATATAAACCCCTAAAAAAACATAGTTCATTCCGTGAAATGAACTCCACATAAAAACCTAAAAAACAGAGTTCATTCCGTGAAATGAACTCCATATAAAAACCTAAAAAAACAGAGTTCATTCCGAGAAATGAACTCCCTACAAAAACCTAAAAAAACAGAGTTCATTCCGAGAAATGAACTCCATACAAAAACATTCAAAAATCAAGATCAACACCATCGCCTTCGTCATCAACAAACAACATCTGTAGCAGATTTGGTTCATTTTCTTGATTAACTCCATCATCTTCATCGTCAACAGCAGCAGCAGCAGATCTTCATCTTCTTCGTCGTCAAAAATCAAGATCAAACACCATCGCCTTCGTCATCAACAAACAACATCAGTAGCAGATTTGGTTCATTTTTTGATGAACTTCATCATCTTCATCGTCAACAGCAACAACAGATCTTCATCTTCTTCGTCGTCAAAAATAAAGATCAAACACCATCACCTTCGTCATCAACAAACAACATCAGTAGCAGATTTGGTTCATTTTTTGATGAACTTCATCATCTTCATCGTCAACAGCAGCAGCAGATCTTCATCTTCTTCGTCGTCATCATCAGCAGCAGAGACAAAAAACATTCAAAAATCAACAAATCGTAATCAACAACAACAGAAATCAAATTCTCAAAACAAGATCGTAATCAAGAACACCATCGGCAGAACTCACCAACAACATCAGTTCATTTCTTCTTCCCGTCTTCATCATTTAATTGCAGGAGCAGAAAAAAGAAAAGAAAACCCTAGAAAAATCGCCGCAACAGAGAGAAATGGAGAAAAAATCGAGAGGAGAGATAAAGTGGATCTGAGAAATGATTTTTCTCTCTTACCTTTCCCCTATATATATGGTCCTTATCCAAAAGGGTATTTCTGCCACTACAGGGTGACATTTACATCATCCATGACATCAGCGTAGGACCAAATGATAATTTTTAGGACCAAATGATAATTTTTAGGACCAAATGATAATTTATTTTACCAAATAGGACCAAACAGACAGTTGACTGGATCAACTGGACTAGACCCTCTCTAATATATTATTTTTAGGACCAAATGGTATTTCCTACAATTCTTTTCCGTACGGAATGAAGGGGCGGACCATCAAAATCCGAGTCTGTATGAGAATTATACATCAATTCTAGTAAAGGACGTTAATTAGGGTTTGGAGACTGCTCAAGCGACCAACAGTTGGTCACGTGATCACTGTGACCGATCCACACTTCATAATTCCTTCACTTTTATTATTTTCCTTCGTTCGATGAAGTTTTGACGGTTTTATCAGAAAACCCTAATTTTGTCATATTTTCTCAAATGGTCGCTCAAACGTGCACCAGAAAATATCAAAATTCTCAAGACTGAGACGCGGACACCTTAGGGACACGAGCATGTTATCTTGACCGACCAAGATTAGATCTTTGGCTCACGGAAGCCAGTCTCATCGGTTTTCACAGTTTTGACCTAATTTGCACAATTGCTCGTATTAGGTCCAAAACTTCCAAACACTTTGGATTTTTCATGAAGTGACCATCAGACGGTCACGTGATAACCCAGGGCCGGCTCCATGACTCTATGGTCGGTCCATCACTCTCTCATGATTAATTAGGTTTTGACACCTAAGTCTCAGACGAGCATTTTGAATAATGATTGAACCAGCATTTAATCATTCTTTCACCAATAATTCATGAACTCTTCGTGAATTCATTATATTTTCTCACGTGAGCACATGGACACTACATGGTTGATACACGGCCCCATGTAGCCGCTCCTCGTTCGTCCCATGGTTAAAACTACTGACCATTAATTGATCATCAATCAGTCAAATTAGGGTTTCTGAGTTCAAGGACCATGCTTCCAGACTCTAACCTTAATAATTCTACGACGACCTCATGGTCATGAATTAATATTAATAATTCCACGACGATCTCATGGTCATGAATCTTATTAATTATGCTAGGTTCAACGACAAGTATTTTAATTAATATTATTGGCACACCGCCAATCATTCATGATCAAGACATACTCAGACGGTCAAATATTCAACAAGTTATCACAAGAGTAACACTTGCTCAGATGATCAATATTTTCCCAAGTTAAGGAATATCGGTTCAACAATTCACCAATATTCAACAAACCATCGAATGAGCAATACTTGCTCACTTCATCATAAGAATTATACCTCTATCTCATGACACGTTTAATTCATGGTTGGTTCCAGAACATCTTGTTCGACTCAGCAACCACGTGGACTCATTGTCCCATCAAACCACGAAGTCATCAATTGACTAACAAACCACGAGACGGTCAATCGTGTCACTTGGGGGGATATCACTTAGGGTTTTGGTTTGGCGGTATACGACACGTGTGTTCAAACACACGATGGAATGTGAGCAATTCGTGCAATCAGTTGAAGGAATTCACGAGGTAGTGGGTGGAAAGTCGGCCAAGTCTTTACACGTTGGACAACTGGTTTCGAACACGATTTCCACCTCTCCACTCCTTGATTCTATCAACTGTCACACTTCATGGGATCATGGTGTATCTAATTCCAGCAATATAAATAAGTTCCTGAATCAAGATTGAGAATCATCGAACAACCATCGAATCAGAAAAACAGAACGACACAGAATACTCAGAGTAAGAATCTCACGTCTCTTCGACAACACGAGATCATCAAACTCATCAATTGAGCAATTTCTTTATAATCGTTCAACTTGAATCATTCAGAACTTATCATATTCAGAATTCACACACCCACAACCCTTGAATCAGCATCGATTCCACATATTTCTCAAGCTTCCCTCCTACAGATCAACCCATCCTCTCTTATGACCGAATTTACTCTGGAACGGTCGTTGTCTCGATTTAGGCCGGAGTACTACAGATTGATCTCTCGAATCTAAGCACCCCCTTTGCAGCGGTGCATCTGTGTGAGGATTAGCTTTTTTCCTGGTTCGAGGAACCTCCTCCGCACGGTCGTCTCCTCAATCCCTTAAAAACCAGCAGATCGTTTTTCCCCATCCACAGATTGGAGACCACGGTGGGAGATCATTCTCTCGGTTGCAATTTCAACTCTCACAAGATGGTTGGTCTTAGGATTAACTCAACTACTTCAAACTCGATCCAGAATTCTTCAAACGGGAATGTTCCTCCTTCTAACACTATGTCTGGCGGTACAGAATATGGAAGATCCCCAACTCTAACCGAATTGGCACGAGCCCTGGATATCCACGCCAAGAACATGGATCTGATGAAGAACACAATGAATCACATACTCGATCTCCTCATCAAGATAACGTCCGAGTTAGGCAGAATCTCCACCCCAGAAGTCCCAACGTCGGGGACTGAATGATCACCTGATCCTCAAATCAACAGCTTCACAACATATGAGAAGCCGGTAGAACAAGAGGTCACTCATTTGATCGAGAACCTCTGCGAACTGCTACAATTCTCCAGAGATCAGCGCACAAACACATTTGCTGCACTTAACCAGATATCATCCAGCGTGCTGATAGCACCACCAACCCCATCAATCGAAGGAGTCTCCTTGGTCTCTGAGCTTTCAATCGACAACATATCTTTTGGAGAAGAAGATCGCATGACAGATGAAGGACACAATCGGGCGTTATTTGTCATTGGCTTCATCAAAGGCACCGAATTTAGAAGAGCTCTTGTTGACACTGGCGCTTCAACGAATGTTGTCACCATGAAAACTCTCAGGATGGCAAGATTCCCACAGGGCAAGATTGTCCATCATCCCATCCTAATGACAGGGTTTGAAGGAAGCCAGAGCCACACATATGGATACATGTACATTGATTTACGGGTGGGGCCGATTCGAGCGAAGACAAAGTTTCATGTGATTGAGCAAGAACCCGACTATCACATGATACTTGGCCGACCATGGCTCCATGACAACAAGGTGGTTCCGTCCACCTACCACCAATGTATGAAAGCTCTGCTCGACAACAAAATCGTTTGTGTACCTGCTTCATCATCTCCTTACTCTCCCGTCTATGATGCTGAATTCCTCGAATCTCAAAAGAATATTCCGGAGCCTCCAAGCAAGATTCACAGTATTCCACTCCCAAGATGGAAGACTATTGAGAAAGTTGGTAATGATCCGTCTGCAACTGCCAAAGAGATCAAGATATCCGCCACACCGACTAAGCGCAATAATGACCAACTCTTTACTCCCGGATCGAACTTCATAGCTGATCGAGACGCAGGAGGAAGAGTCACTTATCGCCGACGGGAAGATTAGCAATTAATCGGGGAGAACGATGAAAAGTCTCCCCACCCTGAGGAATCATGTCAAAGCGAGACATCACTTGAAGAAGAGATCCAGGACGCTCCACGACAACTACAAGACGGGACTGACTCCACTACTGACGATCTCGAAACTATCAACATCGGGATTGAGCAAGATCCAAGGCCAATCCTGATCAGTTCAGCACTATCACCGGAGGAACGAAATTGAGCTAATAAGGCTACTAAAAGAATATCAGGATGTCTTTGCTTGGACGTATGAGGAAATGACAGGTCTGGACGACAAGCTCGTCACCCATCACCTACACATCGTTCCTGGCTCCAAAGCTGTCAAACAACTACCCAGGTAGTTTAGCCACGAAATCTAAGAGCAAATTAAGGTTGAGATCCAGAAGTTGTTAGCAGCGTGGTTTATCAAGCCTATTATTCACCCAACATGGCTAGCAAATGTCGTACATGTCAAGAAGAAAAATGGTCAAATCAGATGTTGTGTCGACTTCAGGAACCTGAATAAATGTTGTCCGAAAGACGATTTCCCTCTACCCAACATTGATATGCTCGTCGACGCAACCAGCGGTCATGGCATGTTCTCATTCATGGACGGCTATAGTGGATACAACAGAATCAAGATGTATGAACATGAATCCAATAAAACTGCATTCCGTACTCCTATCGGGAATTTTTACTACATAGTGATTCCCTTTGGAATAAAAAATGCAGGCGTTACTTATCAACGAGCCATGACCGCCATATTCCATGACATGATGCACAAGCAAGTGGAGGACTATGTCGATGACGTGGTTGTAAAATCGAAGACTCGAGCGTCTCATATGGAAATTCTCAAGCAGGTGTTTGAAAGATGCAGAGAATACAAGCTAAAAATGAATCCTCTGAAGTGCGCATTCGGTGTCTCTTCTGGGAAATTTCTTGGATTCCTGGTCACGGCTGAAGGGATCGAAGTCAATCCAGATAAAGCAAAGGCTATTAATACCATGTCTCCTCCACGAACCGTGAAAGAATTACAGAGTTTCATGGCCAAGTGTTGTCGCTATTGGAGCACTCCTCGCTCAAGAAGAAGACGAAGGTATTGAACGGCCGGTCTATTACTTCAGCCGCACAATGAGAGATGCTCAACTCAGATATCCGAAGGCTGAAAGGGCATGACCAGCGTTGGTACACGCGATCCAGAAGTTCAGGCATTATCTGCTCGCTAACAAGGTCGTGCTCATCTCCAGAGCTGATCCCATAAAGTTCTTTCTATCCAAGCCAGCGTTGATCGGGAGACCGGCGAAGTGGCTACTTCAGATGTAAAAATTCGACATAGCATGCACTCCACCTAAAGCTATCAAAGGCCAAGCAGTCGCAGACCTACTTGCTGCTTTCCCAGGGGAAGATACAATGATGCTACATGAGGAAGTGCCCGGTGAATTCCCAAACGTCTTACTTATCAAGGAAGAAACATGGCTTTTATACTTCGATGGATCTGCCACCCCTAGTAATGACACTGGAGGAGCGGGCATAGTGTTGGTGTCTCCGTCCGGTGAAGTTTTCTCACATTCATTCAAGTTGGATTTCCACTGCACCAACAACTCGGCAGAATACGAAGCCTTCCTCCTGGGATTATCCTTAGCTAAGCAAGCAGGAGCAATGCATCTCGAGATAAGAGGAGATTCAAAATTATTGATCAACCAGATGAATGGAACGTATTCTCTCAAAGATATCACGCTAGCTCCATTCAGAACCGAAGCTCAACGGCTACTAACTTATTTTGCTGACGCCACAATTGTCCATACATGACGGACCAACAACAGGCACGCCGATTGTCTAGCAACTCTCGCCTCCAAGCTGCAATTTGAAGGAGCAGAGAAAATAATCACTGTACGGAGACGAGCTGTGTCGTCAACTTGGCTCACTCAGGTCGAAGACATTCCATCCAACGACTGGCGAGCACCCATCATCCATGAATTGAGCAGTTCCATTTCTGAAGGCCAAGTCAGTCTCAAAGAATTGAAGAGCTACTTCTTACTGCATGGAGGACTGTACTATCGAAATCCAGATGGATCCCTATCACGATGTCTTGGTAACAACGAAGCAGAGGAACAACTCAAGAGCATACATGAAGAAGTCTGTGGAAAAACTCTGGTGGTGACACTTTACAGAAAGCTTCAAAGGATGGGATACCACTGGCCATCCATGGAAGTTTAGTCAAGGGCCTTACAAGGATCATGTCCGGACTGCCAGACACCCCCTCATCATTTGGAAGTTCTGACAACCCAACACACTGGGGACTGGAGGGAACCTTACGTCAAATACCCCCGGGATAATGAACTACCATCAGAAAAGAAGCAAGCGGTCAATCTCATTCAGAGAGCTAAGAGATTCGCTTACCTCGATGGGATATTATACCGCAAAAGCTTTGGTGGGAACTTGCTGAGATGTCTAGCCATGCACGAAATCCCTACAATCCTGAAGGAAGCGCACGAATGGGAACACCAAGGAAAGAAGAAGTTATTTCTTCAAGTTCATGAGAAATACTACTGGCCGACCATGGAAGATGATGCAGCCACGCATGTGCAGAGGTGTCATAAGTTCCAAACTCATGGTAATCTCATTCACACTCCTTGTCTCCCATTAAACTCGGTGAATAGTCCGTGGCCTTTCTATAGCTGGGGGCTATATATCATCGGAAAAATTAATCCAGCATCTTCAAAGCAACATGAATACATCATCACTGCGACGGAGTACTTCACTAAGTGGGTAGAAGCTATCCCTCTTCGAAGCACCACCGGATCCACAATCGCTTCCTTTATCAAAGAACACATAATATGCAGATTTGGAGTTCCCAAACATATCATCACAGATAATGGAACTCCTTTCGCCAATCAAGATGTTGAAAAGCTGCTCAATAAGTATGGGATCAAACAGATCTTCTCCACGCCATACTACCCACAAGGAAATGGTCAAGCGAAAAGTACCAACAAAACCCTGATCAGAATCATCAGTCGAACAATCCATGACAATCCCCGGTCATGGCATGATAAATTACCCATGGCCCTGTGGGATTACAGAACCACGCCAAGGAGTTCGATCGGCACTTCGCCGTATTCTCTCGTCTACGGAGCTGATGCCATACTACCAGCAGAAATCAAAATTCCTTCAGCCAGGATTGCAGCATCCAGTGGTGTACAATGGGACGAAGCTGAAATCTCTAAATCAAGAATTGCCAAACTAGACACGCTGGAGTCAAGGAGAGCCAAAGTGGAGAGATACGTGGAAGCTTACAAACAGAGGATCTCCAAAGCTTACAACAAAATGGTAAGACCTCGAACATTCCAAGTAGGAGACCTGGTATTAAATACAGCAAAGCATATTCAACAAGACATGTCCGCTCCCAAGTTCTCTCCAAAATGGGAAGGACCATATGTCATCATCAAAGCAGTATCTAGCGGATACTATAAAATCCTGGAAGTTGATGGGGGAAAGGAAGGAAATATCATCAATGGCAAATGGCTCAAAGCTTACTATGCATGATTCATAAAACAAACTACCTATTCATCATTTTTAAGCATTCCTCAAAATGTAATTTCATTCCTCCAAAGAGCATACGAATGCTCATTTGTTCATTAAACTTTCAAAAAATGAGCAAAAAATATTCAAATCACGATCAGGTGTTTTTCTAGTCAAACACTCAGAATTATTCAAGACAACAATCACAAATGCTCACTCAGATCAAACCATCCAATAACGGGTAGTCCATGAAAGAAGCCTCATCAAGCTTATTCTGAAAAACCTTCCTCTTTGCCTTCAAATCCTCCACGGCTTTCTCAACCCTTGCCGACTCCAAAACCAGTATCCTCTCCTAGTCAAGTAAAACAACATTCATGGAAATTGCATCAGCAGCCTCTGCCGCCTTATGAACCTTGATTATCTCAATATGACGACGAAGCCAACTTACATTGAATCGAAGCAGCTCACAGTTAGAGATCATCTCATCCCATCGGCGTAGCTCATGGTTTTTGACGTCTCGCAAACGCATCTGGTTCATATCCTCTATGATGGGCAACATCCCATCCACTGTAGTCAGAAGAGTTGTAGGAAAGCCTTTCCACACCTCCGTGGTAGCAATGTGACCATACCTCTTCCAGATCTTGGTGTACAAAGGAGCATAACATTTCGATATCACAAACCCACCAACTGCTTCATTGTCAGGGGAAGTACTAATCATTGGGTATTCAAACGAGAGACCAGCGTTGGGGTATTCACGAGCATGGACGTTATCCACAGTCTCCACAGATCCTGCGGAATCTTCACACGCCTGATTGCTGCTCTCCTCAACCTCAACCACGGTCACAGATTTTCCGCTCCTTCTTCGTCTAGCATCAACCATGACATGGATGTCCGCCTACGATGGAACAGGGGAGTGATTAATCTCTTGATTTGGTGTAATCGCAAGAGTATAGGGTTACTTACAGATTATTCATCCTCGACGCGAGCCGATCCGTACCGGGCAAGAGTTCTAATGGTCCGCTTAGGCCTTGCATTGTGAGAAGAAACGTTCTTCTGACCACCCTACAGCAGATCACATTCTTATGGTCAACAATCTCAATCAAACGAAGGATGAGAAGGAAAATAAGAGATAAATGACTTACTAACGCTAATACTTCACGTCTCTTCGACTGAGGATCAGGAGAAGGAATACTACCGCTCGACATGACAACAACGGAATATGTTCAGGGCTTCTCTACACAACAAAATCGACTCAGGAATGGAGGAAGTATTTGCGTAGATCACAGAGTTGAGGACTTGAAGATGTATATATACATCAAACAGATAGTCGTCATGAATGGTCAATTCGGTTACGAGTCTCACTGAAACCCTAGACTCCCAATGTCAATACTGAACGCACGGAAAATACTGGGGACTGACCGTCACGAGTCAAAGGATAAGCCACGTGTCCTTGAGCATGTCGAAGATTTCTTGGCCGCGTGTCATGATGCATCACCGAGCCATGATGAGTTTAGGTACACGAACGTTGGTCTGTGTCATGGATTAGAGGAGATTAAAGGTTAACAAATATTCATCACTCAGAAGAAGGTCCAAGATGTTTAACAACTCAAAAAAAAACAACACTCAAACGTTCAAGAAGGATAAAGACAGATGTAAAGATACTCAAATTCATCCGGGTTTCCAAATCCGTCGTCAGAATCTTCATCATCACTATCTTTCACAGAATCCTCTTCTTCAGAATCGTCAGAATCACTGGTGGGATCCGGCCAACCGTAGAAGAATTCCTCATCATCCGAATCCCAATCATCCTCTGCTGCAAGCTTGGCTTCAATTTCTTTCATTATCCTTCGATGCTCTCTTTCATACCGATCAGGTTTTATGTAGCATTCAGGCAGCCCCCATACGAGATCCTCCTCAGAAGCATCAGCATCAGAATCAAAATGCACTCCATCCAATGATTGATGCCTCTCCTTGATTCTTTGTCTCTTACGCTGGATTCGGTCTTTCTCACATTGACGAGCGTCATTCTCTTTATCTTCAACTGCCCTTTTCTTAAGTTCAGCAAAAGAGACTCTTCGTTCACTCAAGGGAACCTTAGCATGTGGTTTCGCTGCAGGAGTGTCAGAATCCTCATCTGAAGAACCATAAGAAGAAGATGAATACCAGTAATCGTACTTGCTGCTGTTGTTGTTGTTGGTCGACATATTCTGGAATCAAGAAATCAAAGAATTACTACCGTGAAATAAATCAGCATCAACGAAAGGTAACTTTAAACTCTTACCTCTTTACAGTTCTACTAACGACAGTATCTATGCCGTAAGAGTTAACACGTTTATTCGTTCTTCAAAACCTACGACGAAGAACGAAGCTTTATTAATCTCCGAAACTGATTTTTCATAAAATCACGGGCGCAATCTTCATAATGTGAATATTTACACAACTGATATATGAGGTTAACAACAATAAAATATTTCATCATAAATATATTATTTATCTTCGAAGGTTTCTCAAAACCCACGTCTTGATTTTTCGGAGAAAACAATAATTAATGCAACTTGCATTCATGAACTCTCAAGGACTTTCATCTAATGGAAACAAATTCATGCAAATAAAATATATCATCATATTTTGTATAATATGTGTCACGGCTGCACATATTTATTTATAAAAAAAAAAAAACTATTTTTTCCTTCGTATCGTCGTTATTGTCTTTAAAACGAAGGTTTATTTCAAAATATCGTGAAAGTTCACACCTCACGCATGATAAAGTTTTGTATCTACATGAAAGCTCATAAACAAATTTTTTATCACTGGACGCAAGTTCATCATGCATATTTTCCTTCGTGTCATCACTATTTGTCTTTAAAACGAAGGATTATCCTGATTTCGTGAAAATTCATCTTTACGATAAAACCATGGTACATATGAAACCTCATACACTAAGTTTTATCACTGGACATGGGTTCATATACTAAAAAAGTATCTCCTAAATCAGGGATTATAGTTGGTTTTTGAAACTAACGATCGAACGAACATACGTTTTCAAAAACAAGGGTTTTTCATAAAACCATCACTAATTATATACACGTATAATTTCAATATTATTAATTCATGAAGCAACTCATGGAATCAACAACAAAAAAAACGTACCTGGTCGGCCGGAATTTCGCCGGAGATGACAGCGGCGGCAACTGGCAGCGGCGGCGATGATCAGGCGGCGACGGCGAATTACTCTGCTGGAATGAACACGGTGGAGAGATCAAAGAGCTGGTCATGAAAAAAAAAGAAGGAATTAACCCCTTTTATAATTTTAACCTAATTCCACTAGGATTTCATTATTTGTGCCCGACCCGCGAATCCTAACCGATCATGGGCTCGTCGTCCAAACCAGCGGTTCAACACCAATTTATGCTCACCAAATGGCTCCCTAACCATGAAAACGAAGCCTTCATCAAGTCATGGCTCGCTCATACTCTCGAAATACGGTAATGTCTCAACTTACGACTAAGTTCAATTACTAGTATAATTTTTAGCTTGAAAATCACCATTTAATGCTGACTGAGGAACACAACTTTCCTCAATGGCGAGGGACTTAATGTAGATGGTGGATTTTCAACAAAGGCTAAAATCGTAAACTCATGATTGTACAGACTGCTGGTTCAGCAATCGCATGTGAGTATTGATACACGGGTCTCTCATCGAATTCTCAACGGAGAGTGCTTTCTCTCAGAGTACATGTAGATGTGCAGTCAACGTATAAACAACGGCATAATCTCATGAATACTGAATACTTTCAGTCATTTCTATATAGTATCACGGGATGGACAGCTCTACGGGGCAATATCGTCTTCAGGAACAAACAACGAGTTTAACCTGACAATATAAAGGATATGGCTTAACGGCAAGTCATGTCAGGATAATTAATGCTCCTATCGTAGTCAGTTTATTCTGCTAGGCATAGACCCATGAGGTTAATTATCCCTTCATTGCTCTGATTCCGTGGTCGAATCAACGACGATCCCACGGAATGGCAATAAGATTGCTCCGATTCCGTGGTCGAATCAACGACGATCCCACAGAATGGAAATAAGATTGCTCCGATTTCGTGGTCGAATCAACGACGATCCCACGGAATGGCAATATCATTGCTCCGATTCCGTGGTCGAATCAACGACGATCCCACGGAATGGCAATAAGATTGCTTTGATTCCGTGGTCGAATCAACGACGATCCCACGGAATGGCAATAAGATTGCTACGATTCCGTGGTCGAATCAACGACGATCCCACGGAATGGAAATAAGATTGCTCCGATTCCGTGGTCGAATCAACGACGATCCCACGGAATGGCAATATCATTGCTCCGATTCCGTGGTCGAATCAACGACGGTCCCACGGAATGGCAATATCATTTCTCCGATTACGTGGTCGAATCAACGACGATCCCACGGAATGGCAATATCATTGCTCCGATTCCGTGGTCGAAACAACGACGATCCCACGGAATGGCAATATCATTGCTCCGATTCCGTGGTCGAATCAATGTCGATCCCATGGAATGGCAACGATCGCATTGTTCTGAGTTCGTAGTCGAATCTTTAGCTGATCCTATGAATTAACAATGAACAACTATCCGTTTTATTACTCATTTCATGGATTATTCTCCATTGAATTAATAATAAATAATTAACGATCGGGCGTCTGAGCTACCTCTGAGTAAGCCCCGATTTAAATGGTGAAAGTGTACTCAACGATGATGCACTGACGGTCACCGCACGAACGAGTATTTCAAAATACAACGAAACGATGAACCTATGCAAAATAGGGAAGAAAATAATAAATAATTAAAATATTTGACCAAGGTCAGTTCCACACCAATCCTATATTTTAATACACTTTTATTATTTTTTCATGATTTGATAAAATTCTCTCGTTTGATCGAATCTCCTTCTTGAGAAAATTCCTTGGATTCATGGTATTTACATGAGTCCATCAAAATAATATAAAATTAGGAGAGTGTGTGGGGCGTGACCATTGGCTGACCGGCCATGCCTTGGTCTCACCCGGCCCACACCTCACAGTTCCTCATTATTTTTATTATTATTATTTTTCTCTAATTTCATGAAAAAACCCCTTGATTTCGTGGTATTTTTCCTCAAAAGTTCCTTAAATCATCAAAAATAATAATAAAATAAAATGAATTATGAAAACTTGTGGGACCGGGCCTTGGCCGGCCGGCCATGCCCTAGCCGGTCCCACACGCCATGTTTTATTTATTTTATTATTAATTATCTTATTTTTCCTTGATTTCATGGTATTTTTCTCAAAATTCCTTCAAATCATCAAAAATACCCAAAAAATTATTTAAAAATTATTAAAATTCGTGGGATTGGGCCATGACCGGTCGGTCACGCCTCCGTGGTCCCACACGACCGAATTTTATTGTTTAATATTTTTCAAAGACCATGAACTCATGGAAACTCCTTCAATTCATGAAAAACTCTCTAAATTTATCAAATTTCTCAAAATTCATGAATCCTTTATAAAATCATCAAAATATATAAAACTAAGGAAGAGACACCACAGGACCTTGGTCATGACTGGACGACCGTGCCTTGACCACCGGCATCCCAGTCTCACAATTCCTTATTTTATAAATATTTTCCATCGTCTCATGGTGTTTCCTTCGTCTCATGGAAACTTCTTGATTTTAATAAAACTCCTTCGTTTTATCGTGGGACCGGCTCCTTAAATCTTTCCTGAATTTTACTTTCGGGGTGTTTTCACCTCCCGAACGAGATCAAAACCTAAAAACTCCCGCGTTGGGAGATAGGAAATTCTTTTCCGTACGTAATGAAGGGGCGGACCATCAAAATCCGAGTCCGTATGAGAATTATACATCAATTCTAGTAAGTGAAAAATACTAGAACCCCCCTACTATATGGGTTCAATATATACAAGCCCCACTAATTGGATCCTACACTATCAACTCCATTCTTTCACATTTTCATATTTCTATGCCCGAAACTTTTATTTTCAGGACTTGATAATAAAGTGACATTTTCGTAATGACAATATTACCCTTTTCTATATATACAAGAATAAAATTAGTAGATACACTTTCATTTCTCAATTTTCTTTCTCTCTCTTGCCTCTCTCTCGTTTGTAGCGAAAACCATTTCTAGGGTTTTCTCAGATTCATTTTTCACTTTTCGAATCAATTAGATTCAATAGAAATTTCGTAAAATCATTCGTCATTGAAGTTCAGAAGATTCTGCTGATGATGTTTATGGATTTGTTAAACTTAGTTCGAACACCTCTGTTTTACGAAGAAGAAGATGATGTTTATGGATCTCTGTTGATGATGTTTAATCGATTTAACAGCTCAATCAAATAATCGATTGAACTTAATAGATTTGATCTACGTCTGTATTTTTCAGTTGATTCGAAGATTTCTCAGGTATTGATTCAATTTTATAGATCTGAATGATTTAAGATTTTTCGGTTGATTTGAAAAATTAATCAATTTATAAATCTGAATGATTCAATTCTAATTTATTTAACAACAGATTATCAATCTACGAACTCTCAATTGATTCTAGTTCGTTGTTTCAAATCTACTCCATGTAAGGTTTTTTGATTTGAAGTTGTTGTTTCAATTAACTTGTGTGAATCGAAATTAGATCTTAGATTTGCATTCATCTACTCTCTCTGGTTATATCAATGTAATTTTTTTTGAAGAATCTTGCATAAAATTTTCAGATCTGTTCTTCGTCAAATTCATCGTAACTCTCAATTTCAAGTTGCGATCTAAAAATTGATTAGAGATTTGATATCAACGATTCATCATATCTATTACCCGTAGATTTAATTTGAATTTTATTCGCTTTTTAGTTTTCGATTTCATATGTTCTTGGTAGATATGAAGTGGAAGTTGTTTTTTAATGATGCTAGGAAACGACATTTAGATTAAGTTTTTGATGTTATTTACTAGATGCTTCGATTTGATGAAATTTAGCAGTGGAAGATATGCCATCTGTAAAGCACACATGTGCAGGAGGAGAAAGAACAATTCAATGAAATGAGATTTAGGTTTCTCTCAGAAACAATTTATGACCTGATGAGAGACTTAGGCTGCAATGATAAATTTTGGTGAATTATGGTTGGCATTGGATTATTACATGACTATTCTGCTGATTTTTTACAGGGATTGGGAACCAATATGTCCAAGGAAGGGAATGAATACTTTTCGGACCTTGGGAAGCATAAGAAGGATTTTATGTGGGTGGATGAACCGGATGACGAGCTATCGAAATGGCTTTTAGCAAAAAGAAGATTGAGGCCAGAAAGAGTTGGCTCAAACAATATGAGGTGATACATAACTCATTGCGTAAACCTCACAGATAACTCATTTCTTATGTCCTATCATGCGTAAACCTCACAGATAACTCATTGCTTATGGCATGTCATCATAATTTATAGGTTGTATATGAGATGAAGAGTACCTGAGATTTCATCTACCTTTTAATTTGTTTTGCTTTTGGAGAATAAGTTTGTTACAATTCTAGGTTCAGAAGCTTGTCGTTATCTTTTTTTAAATAAATATTCTCCACTATAGGATACTACATATAAATATGTTCTTATTTATTATCATACAGTGATAAGCCTGCTTCTTTCGTATTTACATTTATAGGAGGGTTCGGGGCCAAAAAGTAGTTACATAGATAGGATAATTGTTGTTTACCTTCTAGTTACACAAGCTAAGTGGATGTGTAACTAGACATTACACATCTATTTAGCTTGTGTAACTTCTAGTTACACATGCTAATTAGATGTGTAACTCTTACTTACACATACTGATTGAATGTGTAACTTCTGGTTACATAGATTTTACTTGCATATAGTAATGTTTGTTACTGATTGAAAATGTTGCATTCTTTCCATTAAGATTGCATTCTTTTCGTTCTGAAACGTGCATATAATATGTGAATGATTGTATGATATGAAACGTGTATCTAATCGATAGTTGTTAGTTGTGCTTTACTTGTCAGTTCATAGCTTTGTGATGGTGAAAGTTATAAACGATGGTGGTGCAGGTGGTGGTACTACTGGAGGTGTGGTGTGAGTTGTGGAGAAATAACTGGAGGTGTCATATTAATTTATATGTATGTCTAAATGAATCAACCATTATGTTTCATCTTTAGATGCCTTCAATTTCATTAACTTGTTATGCCTTTAATTTTATTAGATGTGTAATTTGTAATTACACAAGCTAAATTAATGTGATATAATTTCTAGTTACATATGATAATTAGATGTGTAACTTCTAGTTACACAGGCTAAATATATGTTTAATTTCGAGTTACACATTCTGATTATATGTACTTTTACTTACACATACTGATTGAATATGTAACATCTGGTTTTAGTGATTGAATTATTGTTACACTAGTCGGATGCTGAGATTTGTACTCAATATTGCATGCTGGATGCATGTTAGGAAAAACAGGTACAGAGTTTCCAATGTGTGTTGTTGTTGCAGTGGATTTGACAGGAAGTGATGCTGGTAGAGAATGATGATATGATCCATGGTGGTAGCTGTATCTGGTAGGATAAATGTTGTTGAAGGTGTGCACAACGCTGGTGGACATGATGTGCAGTTACAGGTGCAACAATTCTCGAAGACAAGATCTCTGTGTCCATATCTCACTTCTTGTTTACAAAGGCAAGCAATCTAAAACTCCTTGCATACCTACTTTGGCATATGTTGCGTAGTCATTCATTTCTTTCATTGGTATAATGCATGCTTACACCGACATTAGAAAATGTAGATAATACCAATTAGTATTTCAATAACACTAGAAAAGTTCTTTTCAACTTTCAAGTATCATTAAAACATCTTCTGATTGTACTTCCAGTAATTTTGTACTTCTTATATTAGTATCTTTTTGCATATGAACAAGCTAAGTTGATGTGTATCTACAAGTTACAGATGCTAATTTGATGTGTAACTTCTAGTTACACAAGCTAAGTAGATGTGTAGCTACTAGTTACACATGCTAATTAGTTATGTAACTTATAAATACACATGCTCATTTTAGATTTTTTATTATTAAATATGTGTGCTAAGTTCAGAATTTGACAGGTTTGACATTGTTGAAGTACAGATGAAGTTGGAGTCGTTGGTTTAGATGCATGTTTAGGACAGGGAAGTGCAATAGAAGGTACCTGTGGTTCTTAGTTTTTAGCTGGTTGGTTGTACTGGTGCTAGGATGATACAGGTGTGGTGGTTGTGGTAGGATGTACAGGTGATGGTGCTTAGAGAGTGATGGCTGGTGCTATACTGAAGAATGGTTGCAGCTGCTAGAGTGCCTACCAACCACCACACCTTATATGACATGTATAACTGTTGATTACACTTTTTCACATGCATGTGTAACTCCAAATTACACATGCATTTTTATGTGTACTAGCTGAAATTCTTTGTACTTCACTTTTAGATGCATATGTAACTCCCGGTTACACTAGACAAAAAGTTAGACCTGCTAAGAAATTATTGTAAATAAATCTTAAAGTGTAATACATGTATTTTTTATGTCTATTTTTTTGATGTGTAACTTCTTATTACACATGCCATATGGATGTGTAACCTCTGGATACACATGCCATATGCATGTGTAACTTCTGCTTACACATGCCATATGGATGTGTAACCTCTGTATACACATGCCATATGCATGTGTAACTTCTGCTTACACATGTCATACGCATGCGTAACCTTTACATGCCATACCCATGTGTAACTTCAGATTAAACCTCCATATTTTATTGGTAGGAGGCGGTGGTCGTTGGTGGTGGTCGGAGGTGGTTGTTGTTAGTGGTGGTGGTTGGTGGCAGTGGTGGTCGGAGGTGGTTGCCGGTAGTGGTGGTCGGAGGTGGTTGCTGGCAGTGGTGGTCGGAGGTGGTTGGCGGTGTCTGTGGTGGTTGGTGGCGGTGGTCGTCGGAGGTGGTTGTCGCAGTGGTGGTCGGCGGTGGTGGTCGGAGGTGGTTGCCGGAAGTGGTGGTCGGAGGTGGTTGGCGGTTGGAACATCATCACATAATATTTTAATAATATTGGGCCTAAATTTAAATTTTATTTAATTATGGGCTTGACAATATGAATAAGGGTATCAAGGTCTTTTAATAATTTGGGGCTTAGATTTAAACTTCTTTTAATTAAGGGTCTCATATTATGGGTTATCCATGGGTTGGGCCTTAGCCTAATTTTCCCTTCTAGTAAAGGACGTTAATTAGGGTTTGGAGACTTCTCAAGCGACCAACAGTTGGTCACGTGATCATTGTGACCGGTCCACACTTCATAATTCCTTCACTTTTATTATTTTCCTTCGTTCGATGAAGTTTTGACGGTTTTATCAGAAAACCCTAATTTTGTCATATTTTCTCAAATGGTCGCTCAAACGTGCACCAGAAAATATCAAAATTCTCAAGACTGAGACGCGGACACCTTAGGGACACGAGCATGTTATCTTGACCGACCAAAGATTAGCTCTTTGGCTCACGGAAGCTTGATCTCATCGGTTTTCCACAGTTTTGACCTAATTTGCACAATTGCTCGTATTAGGTCCAAAACTTCCAAACACTTTGGATTTTTCATGAAGTGACCATCAGACGGTCACGTGATAACCCAGGGCCGGCTCCATGACTCTATGGTCGGTCCATCACTCTCTCATGATTAATTAGGTTTTGACACCTAAGTCTCAGACGAGCATTTTGAATAATGATTGAACCAGCATTAAATCATTCTTTCACCAATAATTCATGAACTCTTCGTGAATTCATCATATTTGCTCACGTGAGCACATGGACACTACATGGTTGATCCACGGTCCCATGTAGTCGCTCCTCGTTCGTCCCATGGTTAAAACTACTGACCATGAATTGATCATCAATCAGTCAAATTAGGGTTTCTGAGTTCAAGGACCATGCTTCCAGACTCTAACCTTAATAATTCTACGACGACCTCATGGTCATGAATTAATAATTCTACGACGACCTCATGGTCGTGAATTAATATTAATAACTCCACGACGATCTCATGGTCATGAATCTTATTAATTATGCTAGGTTCAACGACCAGCATTTTAATTAATATTATTGGCACACCGCCAATCATTCATGAGCAAGACATGCTCAGACGGTCAAATATTCAACAAGTCATCACGAGAGTAACACTTGCTCAGATGATCAATATTTTCCCGAGTTAAGGAATATCGGTTCAACAATTCACCAATATTCAACAAACCATCGAATGAGCAATACTTGCTCACTTCATCATAATAATTATACCTCTGTCTCATGACACGTTCAATTCATGGGTGGTTCCAGAACATCTTGTTCAACTAAGCAACCACGTGGACTCATTGTCCCATCAAACCACGAAGTCATCAATTGACTAACAAACCACGAGACGATCAATCGTGTCACTTGGGGGGATATCACTTAGGGTTTTCGTCTGGAGGTCTATGGCACGTGTGTTCAAACACACGATGAAATGTGAGCAAGTCGTGCAATCAGTTGAAGGAATTCACGAGGTAGTGGGTGGAAAGTCGACCAAGTATTTACACGTTGGAAAACTGGTTTCGAACACGATTTCCACCTATCCACTCCTTCATTCCATCAACTGTCACACTTCATGGGATCATGGTGTCTCTAATTCCAGCAATATAAATAAGTTCCTGAATCAAGATTGAGAATCATCAAACAACCATCGAATCAGAAAAACAGAATGACACAGAATACTCAGAGTAAGAATCTCACGTCTCTTCGACAACACGAGATCATCAAACTCATCAATTGAGCAATTTATTTATAATCGTTCAACTTCAATCATTCAGAACTTATCATATTCAGAATTCACACACCCACAACCCTTGAATCACCATAGATTCCACACATTTCTCAAGCTTCCCTCCTACAGATCAACCCATCCTCTCTTGTGACCGAATTTAATCTGGAACGGTCGTTGTCTCGATTTAGGCCGGAGTACTACAGATTGATCTCTCGAATCTAAGAACCCCCTTTGCAGCGGTGCATCTGTGTGAGGATTATCTTTTTGCCTGGTTCGAGGAACCTCCTCTGCACGGTCGTCTCCTCAATCCCTTAAAAACCAGAAGATCGTTTTTCCCCATCCACAATAACATGACTTTCGTCACTAGGTAAAGACGAAGTTGGATAAAGCGAAATCTTTACCAACACATATTTCGAGAAATAGATAAGCGAGATATACTCATCATGAAATACCACATGTGTACAATCTTAGTCTATATAGTAATACGACTTTTGTCTCAAGATATGAGATAAAGTAGATAGACTTTTGAGTAATAGATAAGTTCAAGTCTCCACATACCTTTTAGTCGATGAATATCCACTGGTTCCTTGAGTAGTCCTTCGTCTTGTATGATGATCTCCATGGTGGGAATAATTCTCATCTCAACACACTGATTGTGTTGAAATATGCATCCTCACTTGTTGCCCAAAATTCTGTGTGTGAGGAAGCATAAACCCGGGCAAGTGATTCTGTCTGTGAAAAATAATATATATCTTTCTATTTTTGGTAAATATAGTTTCGGTTTTCTTAAACCAAAATTATTTATTGATATTCTCTGATCCTTTAAATCTTCCTCTTGTCCAAGAGAAGACTTTGGATTTCAATAGAGAATTCAACTGAAGAAAAGACATCTCTTGATGACTTCGCACTCTGTGCATCTGTTATGACTGGAACTCATGATGTTTCTCTTCATTATAATTCTCAAGATTCTCTAAGAAAACAGATTCTCACTGTTAAAGGTTGCATTAGATATCATGAGTTGACGATAAATGATTCAAAATAAGTATTAGCTAATCTTCATTCCCAACTATTTGAACTAAAGAAATCATCTACTGAAAAGGGGAGTGCTCAGAAGAATTTGAATCTAGTTTTTGAAAGCAATCGTCACGAGAATTGAAGATGGAAAAATAGACATCAATTTTTGATTTCTTTCATTGATTGTATAAGTCTATTGAATAAAAAGACTATTATGAATAAAATTATTTGATTTATAATTTTTTTCTTGTGATAGTTTTTTATTTACATAGTCGGTGCTTAAATGCTTTATTTATTTGCTATGTATCTTTATGGGATGTTTGATTTCAGTTTTATTACCTTGATATTCGATCTCATAATATGTTGTGAACCCTTATGGTTTGGGTGACTTTTTGATTTAGCAGGATTAAATTCTAGTCCATGTTGGTAGGCTTTATCAAAGGATCATGAGGGGTTCCTGTAGAAACAATATGTGAAAAAGTCACAATATGTTGAATCATTTTGGTTTAGCATAAAAGCATATGTGTTTCGACGATTTTCAACTTTTTCTTGCAATTGTTAAAACCGTTCTTCAACCTTTATCTGGTAAAGGTTGGTTGTTGTTACTCTTCTGTTTTTGGCATAAGGATGACAACATAATGGTATTTCGATATCAATTCTCCCTGGAAGAAGAAGATGAGATCATATTGGAGAAGTTAGATGCGAAATTGAGGTAACAATCTTGTTAGTTAATTGTTTCCTTGTTTTAAGAAAAGCCTATTTTTATTTGATATATATATTGCTTTTGCTTAAACGAAATTATCAGTACAATTGATGTGTTTATTCCATTATGTATGTGTGATTCAATTGGTTCTGGTTAAGCAAAACTATTGTTATCTTGCTTTGCTGTGTGATATCGATCGTTTAGGCTTACGAAAGTTTGGTGCAATTGCGGTGCTTTTATGATGTTTCATTTGCTTCCGGTTGAGGTGAATAATTATGCAAGTTGATTTATTGGTTTGTATGAATTGTTTATCGCTTAACGAATAAATATATTAACGGGATGAGTTATTTAGTCCAATTCGATTCCGGATAAGATAAACTAAGTTAATTCTGATCTTAATTAGACTTATCAAAGTGGAGGTTTCGGTTATTCAAGTCTAGCCGAATACCTAAGCAAGGAAATGCTAGTTAAATAACCTAGTATTGGGTTTGTTTAAAATCTAAAGGTCTAAGTTATATGGATAATTAGAACCTGATGAGAAAAATGAAGTTTATCTATGTTTTGGTCTTATCGAATGAAGCAGTTGTATTTATACAATCGGTTTAGCAAAGGAACTAAGTTGTTAGTTGATTTTTGGTTTTCTAAACTAGTTGGGAAAATTGCTTCTGGCAATTATTTCCATGATAACATATCAAAACATAATTACTTTGTAGTTTCGGTTTTGATATTGGTTATCAAAAATGGTATGAGGAACCCTCGTGCTTGACTCAACAGGTTGCAAGTCTATTTGAGATTTGTAAGATCCTTTTCGTGTTGTCCTTTATTTTTTCGTTTCTTTGTCATTTTTGTGACAAAAAGGGGGAGAAATATATGGAGTAAACAGGTGATGATGGTATCAATTTTATGTTGATTGGTGTCACTAGGGAAGAGGACAATGGTGCTTGAAAGTTTATCTAACGAATGGGGAAAAGCATAGACTAAGTGGAAGTAACATATCATATGATTGGGATAACAAAGACGCGCGGATTGAAAACCTACCTATCTCATCTTTAGGGGGAGTATAAGCTTTGTTATTATAATGTCGTTGCTGCATTTTAAGGATTGAATTAATGCATGTTATTTGTTGTTGAATTCGGGAATCAAGCGTATGTGTAATAAATTATTGTAATTTGTTTATCCATATGATTGTAAGAGTTTTGTCACCAAAATTGACAAAGGGGGAGATTGTTAGAGCATAGCTCGGTTGAACCCACCAAGCGTTGGTATGTCAAGTTTGGTTGGCATATTTTAGTGAACCAAAACTCATTTAAGAGTCGCTTGATTTAAATGTATTAGAGTCAACTTCGTATAGGTTAGCTTGAAAGTATTAGGATGAGATATTACAAGTATTGCGAAGACTTGAAGAAGTGAAGAAGTATGGAGCTACAACCACAACATCATCCTTACACTCGAGGTTAGTGATATTTGACTTGAACTGTTTTATTCCCTAACGTATCTTTCAAGTCGTGCATATTGAAAACATAAAACTTTGAAGCATGAACACTCTAAATAGATATAGTATTAAGGAATACAATATGAAGTTTCTTGCTTAACCATTAAACTTTGTATATATAAGACATCAACATAATCGTATGAATGCTATTGTGATTATGTATGGGTATAAGGTGAAGATTTCATCCTAGGAAACAATGTTTTTACATGTTTTTTAAGGAATTAAGTTCATGATATGTGTTGTGAACCGAAAAGGAAATCACCAGGCGTTATTGGGGATGTTATTCATTGCAAATATTATGAACGACCAATATGTGTGATTATTATAACCGCTCATGACTTGTTTGTGTTCTTGGTAAAACTATTCACATTATGTATTGGTATGACTTTTATTAGTGAAACCGATCTTAAGTAATCACCTGGGGTATGATCGGGTTTGTGAGTGTCTGACCAAATTTTGGGAGAGGGGAACCAATCCTAGTAAGAGGTGCAGTACATCACAAGGGGAACCGATCCTTGTATGAGGTGCAGTAAGGTTTATAGAAGAAAGGGGAACCGATCCTATGAACATGTGCATCACATTTTTAGGCAAGGGGGAACCGATCCTATGGACATATGCAGCGCATCAAGTTAGATACCAAATATATGTGGGGAACCGATCCTAGTACCTAGTCGGCCGAATTTTGGTAAGCTAGTGTAACTATGCACAGTACTCACATGGAGGTAGAGCCGAAACTTGTTTTGGTAGAACCGTTACACCCATGGTTTTTGATTGAGTGTTACTTGATCAATCACATAGTTCTTGAAAGTCGGATGAACCAATTCTAAACTTGTTTGGAAGTGTGGTAAATCGGTTTCAAGTGAGTAAGTATGAAAAAGGACTTGCAAGAGTAAGATGTAGACACACTTTGAACACGCGCATTAATGTGTATTCTTTTATTGTTCAAAGATATTCCTTAATAGCTAAGAAGGAAGTAAATCCCAAGATCGAATTTAAATAAGTTAAGAATCTTTTAATTAAGGTTTTTAATTATATATGAAAAATAAGAATTAGTAATGTGCATTTGCTAGTTAAAGATTTTCCAAGGATATTTCAATCATTATTTTGGACAGTGCATTCACAGGAATTATGAAAACCGAATTTGGGTTAATATGGAAAAATATCTTGAGAATATTTTCGGTTTTGGAAATTCCTTGGTGTCCAAACTTCCTTGTCTATAAGTACTTTGAGTTTGCATTTCTAGCAAATAAATCCTTCGTGACAGTAAACTTCCTCTGTTGTATTGTTACTAGTGAAACCTCCTATTCGGAGAGGAGAGTAACCTAATTAGGCGAAATATCTTACGGCCGCTCAGTTTAAAGTCTTCTTTGGGATTGAGTAGCTCTAGTGCGTACCGTTGGTGGGAAAATAGATATTGCGGTTTATCTTTATTTTTAATATTGATTTGATTGACTAACGGTGGTTGAACTTTGATTGCACCTAGTTTGTTTATGCTTGAGAATCTTCTCTTCTGATATAAGATTCACTCAAACTAGTTCAAGGTTTCGACAGGGATCTTTATAATGTTGTTATATCTAAAGATGATCTTGTGATAATCCATTATTAACAGACTCCGTTCTATATGTGATTGATCACAAGAGATTCAAGTAGTTGTGTGTGCAGTTGTTTATTGAAGATCTAAGAAGATTTAAAGACAAAGAAGAGATAGACGATTTCAGACTTGGTTTTATAATCTTTGGTGTGCACAATACTTGTTTCGATAAAAGAGGATCCAATTAATAATCTGTTTATCCTTGTGGTAGATTGGATTGATTAATTGAGAAGATCGACATCAACACAATTCTTTGGATTAAGAGTGTTGTTGGATTAATCTTAACGATTACCTTTCGGTGATTGAACATAAGATAGATCTTGGAACTTGGAACCTGACAAAGGAGTTTATGTTAAGATAAACATAAAAGCCTTTGTGAAACTCATATCACTTGGTTGATGAGAGTTGATACCAAACAGATTTGTTGTTCCTTTACTGTTTGGAATACGAACCAAAGGAATTGGTCCAAGTACGTGACTTGTTTACAGGTTGGGGGCATGGGAATACAGACGGAACTAGGTGAACTATAGGTTTAGTTGCTTGGTCTCAACTATACAAAGTTGGTTTATTTTGTATAGCGGCTTAATCCCGAGAGTATTCAATTATGGACTAGGTCCCGGGGTTTTTCTGCATTTGCAGTTTCCTCGTTAGCAAAATCTTGGTGTGTCATTTACTTTATATTTCCGCATTATAATTGTTTTATTATAATTAAATTAAATTGCACAAATGTTAATTCCTATTTACTTGATACGCAAATCCTATTGAGTTTGGTTAAGTACGAAACATTGTATCAAGTAAACATACTTCGTTGTTGTATTGTCTCGATCTCGTATCCATAGACGATCGCATGAAGTGTGAAGCGATTTGTTGCATTGTCTCGACTCAGTCTATAGACAATCACTTTCAGAGAAAGGACTTATATGAAGGAAAAGTTTTAGCTTGAGGTATATTTGGGTACCCTCGCCTTTTCACTTTGGTTCGTATTCCAAACAGTAAAGGAACAACAAATATGTTCGGTAACAACTCTTTTCAAACAACGTGATAGGAGTTTGACAAAAGCCTCTTCCGTTTATCCCATTAAACTCCTTTGTTGGGTTCTTAGATCTATCTATTCAACAACTACCAAAGTAATTGTTTAGACTATGCAATCAATAATTTTAATCACAAAGAATTGTATTGATGCCGATATACTCAACTAATCAATCAATATTATCACAAAGATAAACCGATTATAGTTGGATCCCCAGCCGATCAAGTTTTTTGCACACCAAATATTATGAACTCAAATAAGAAATCTTCTTAGATCTTCAATAAACACCTGCACACAAACAACTTGAATCTCTTGTGATCAATCACACACAGAACGGAGTCTGTTAACGATGGATTATCACAAGACGTCTTTATATCTACAAACAGTTCTAAAGATCCCCATCGACACTTCAATCTAGTTTGAGTGAATCTTATTTCAGAAGAGAAGATTCTCAAGCATAAACAAACTAGGTGCAATCAAAGTTCAATAACTGTTAGTCAATCAAATCAATCGAAAACTGATAATAAACTACAATTATCTAGTTTCTCACCAACGGTACTCGTAGAGTTTCTCAATGCCAAAAAAGTCTTTAAAACGAGCGGTCGTACGAGATTTCGCCTAATTAGGGTACTTTCCTCTCCGAATAGACGGCTCCACCTGTAACAACACAACTAAGTAGTTTTGCTGGCTTTGAGGATTAGTTTCATCGAAATACAAACTTCGGTATTTATAGACCAAGGAAGTTTGGACGCCAAGGAATTTCCAAAACCGAATATTCTCAAAAATATGCAATGAAGTCCAAATCGGTTTTCATAATTCCTGGAAATGCTCTGTCCAAATATTGACCGAAATCTCAGTAGAAAATCTCTAATTGGTAAATGCACATTACCAATTTTTATTTTCTAAAGATATGTATTTAATTGCTGGAAATTAAAAGCATATAAAACTAAAAACCTTAATTAAAAGATTATCAATTTATTTCGATCCGGGATTCTCCTTTAGTTATTAAGGAATATCTTTGAACAATAAAAGATAAGAGTTATTGCACATGTTCAAAGTATGTTAACATCTTTACTTTGTAAATCCTTTTTCATATTTACAATCTTGGAACCAATTTGCCACACTTCCAAACAAGTTCAGAATTGGTTCATCTGACTTCCAAGAACTATGTGATTGATTATCCTATCAAATCACCATTAACGGGTTTCACGGTTCTACCAAAACACAAAGCTTCGGTTCTACCTCCATGTGGGCACTAGGATCAGTCACACTAGCTTTCCAAAAATTGGTTGACCAAGTACTAGGATCGGTTACCACATAATTATGGTATTTTACTTGTGATCGGTTGCCCAAGTCATAGGATCGGTTACCAATTAGTATGACTTGTTGGCCCTCTTACAAGGATCGATTCCATATACTTGTAATCGGTTGCACCTCTTACTAGGATCAGTTCCCCAATATCTAGAGTTGGTCATACCAATTACAAAATATCGATCATACCATCTCAGGTGATTACTTAAGATCGGTTTCACTAATAAAAGTCATACCAATGCAAAAGTCAAGCATTGTGAATAGTTTTACCAAGATACATAAACAAGTTATGAGCGGTTATACTAAACACACATATTGGTAATCCAAAGATTTGCAATGAATAAAAATTCCAATAAGCCTAGCGATTTCCCTTTCGATTCACAAAACAAGTTTATGAATTGTACTTTCTTTAAGTGAATGTAAAACATTATTTCCAAGGACGAAATATTCACCCATACCCATACATAATCACAATAGCATTCATACGATTATGTCGATATCTTATATACGAAGTTCAAAAGATAGACTTGTAGTTGTAGGATTTCCCACACTACACCCTTGTTAAGATCTTGCTATAATCAACTCACAATTGAAGATTAAAAACGACACTTTATTATTTTGTTCTCAGAAATGTTTACAGAAATGGAAGAATTCAAGATTACAACTATTCTCTTGAAGTTTCTCTCTCCTCGAGACTTTCTTAACTCTCAAAAATACATCATCCTTTTCTGGACATATTAGGTCTCTATTTATAGGGTAGTTACATAATGGATGACAGCTAAGTTTTCCTCTTATCTCGGATTTGTTCTGCGATTGTACCGCGATAGTTACAATATTCATTCTCGCAAGTTTTGTATCCATCGCGGGACAAACATGCTCTTCTCATGTTTTCTTCAATCGTCAGCTATTACGTCACTCTTTTGTAACATTCGCCAAGTGTTGTTAAAAGCTTGCGATAATGCTCGTTGAGAAGCGTTGTTAATCTCGCAGAGAAGTATTGTAGCAATATTCTGGTCCTACATCTTGCCTCTTCTCATGTATTTTTCGCAAGGTGGAGAGGATATGAGAATCTTCAATTCTTCAAAGTGCTCGCAGCCTCTTTTCTTTCCATATTTTCTTCTCGACATTGTTCCGTTAATTTGGCTTAACCGCCTACACGTGTTGTAAATTTATCTTTTTACTGACACATCTCTACTCAATAGGTTACTCCATTTTTCCTATAAAAGGTAGAGTTAAACTTCAAAACTAATTTTCTTCTTCTATTTCTCTATCTTCTTCATCTGTTTATTTTATCTTCCGTCTGCAACTTTTCTTCTTCTTCATATTCTCCTACTACTGTTCTAATGGAATCATCAAGGTATGTTTTTTGATTATAATCTTTATTTGATTCAATTTTTACTCATATTCTTCGATCTTCTCTATTTGATCCTTCATAACTCCCGTATTATGTATTCTCTTCAGTGGAACTATCCCTAACACCCAATCCTCAGTTCAAAACCCTAATGCTCGCAAAAGGCCAACTGATAAGAAGAAGAGAAGTTCTGCGAATGATAAGGTGGTAAGAAACACATCCTATTTCTTAATAACAATATTGTTGCCTCTGTTTCTTATCTAAGTTATTATTCGCAGAATGTCGAGAACATCGCTAATCCTCCCAAAAGACCTCGTTAGTTTAAATCTCTTGAGGCTGATTTCTCCATCCACACATTAACATATGCAAGAGTTACTCCCACACCATCGCAACTGGATCCTCTTTCTTTTACCTACGAGAATATCTCTTCCAAAACCTCTATTTCTTTTGATTCATTGACAAATCAATCTCCTGAAAATTCTTTGTGATCAAGTTCCTTCTAGCCCTTTATTGCCTTCAACTGTTGTTTTTCCCAACACTCCTCCTTATGATAATACAACCATCGCAAATGACTCAAATCATCAACTTGTCCTCATTACCACTTCACCCTCTACATCTCTTCCTCCATCAAATGAAACCTTAGCAGGAGTTGATGTTGCTTTTAAAATTTTATCTAATATTTTAGACGATGCTAGAAAATATTCTACTGACTCTCTCCAATATGAAGTTTGCGAGACCTTACTTAAATATTTTGGCTCTGATAATACTGCTTCATGAGCATCTTTAGAAAATGAAGTTGAAACCCTGAGAAAAAGCCTTCAAGTCAAAATTTCTGAATGTGATACTCTGGACCATATGCTTCGCAACTCTTTTCTTAACTGCGAGAACCTTTGCAGAAAAAATGACAAGTTGAAAGGTACAATTTTCCTGCCTCTACCCTTTTGTTTTTCTGTTTTGCTTTCATATCCTCTGTACTCAAGTCTCCTTCTTAAATTCTTCATTCATATATTAGTTTCAAATCGGACTCATTTCATGGAGAGACTTAAATTTGAATCTATTGCTGACGAAGCTCGTGTTGAAAGAGATTCTTATATGGACCAGTATAACATATTAGATAATCTTTACACATATTCGATCGATCAAATAGATAATCTTACTAATGAGAATAACCAACTATCGCAAAGTCAAAATTTATTAAGTAACGAGATTACTCGTCTCTCATATTTGTTAACCAAGTCTAACTTGGAGGTAGAATCTTTATCAGATGAAAATAGAACTTTATCCCAAGAGAAACATAGATTTTCAAGCTTGATGGCGATTTCTTCGCAGCAATTGAGTAATCTACAAAGAATATGTGATAATCAAGAGCAATCTCTTCGTTCCCTTAAAGATGAACTCAAGGAAGTAACTGAATCATCTGCTGCTGAGAAGGATATACTTATCAAGGGTAGGTTAACTCTTAATTTGAAGTCCAGCAAGCTTCAAAACCAATAATCTCAATTGAAGAAGTCTCATTCTTTACTAGCAAAGGAAAACTCGTATCCACGCACCAAAGAAGAAAACATGAAATCTCGTCTGAAGGGTGTGGTGGGCGATAAATTTGATGACGCTATGAATCAATGGGAAAACTGTTTCTTTACATTAATTCAAAACTTAACCTCACAGAAAGAAGGTAGTCAATTGAATGCCTCTCTTGTTGACCTTTCTGTCAAATTTTGTGTTATATTTCTTGCAAAATCTTTGACTGAATGATCTTTTATCACTTTTGTTACTCGCAGAATCTGAAAGAAGTCTTCATTCTACCATCGCTGATCTTACTGATAAATTGGATAAAGTTCGTAAAGAAAACAAGACTCTTACTTCCAATTATATTGAAGCTCGTGACAAAGCAGAAAGAAGACTTGATTATCTCGAGTACTTCAAAAATATAGAGATTAGGAATCGTGACGGAGGTTTCCTTCGCAAGGTTCACCTCAGTGCTGAAGTTCTTGTGAACGATATTATGCTCTCCCATTCTCTCCCTCCTGTATATGTTCCTCCTTTAGAAGTTAATGATGATGAAATTCCTCTTCCCATGGATAAGGAATTAGAATTCACTAATGATGAAGAAAATACCACTCAAGAAGATGATGAAGAAGAAAGAAGTACTCCTAAAGAAGTAACTACAATCGGTGATAAGAATACTGATGAATCTGACAATTCTGGCAAGAATAACGAATCTGGCGAGCAAGAATAGTGAATCTGGCGATACAATCGCCAAAACTTGAATTTTATTTTTACTTTCTTTTCCTTTTTCTTTCTTGCGAATATTCAACTTTTGATTTTGTTTACTTTGAATATCCTCAAGGAAGATAATGAAATCTTATTTCTCCACTCCCCTACTTGCCCTTCATTATATTTCTTGAAATGGTGAATTATTTTTTGTGTCTCCTTTCTGTGAACTGTGTGGCTATATTATTCGTGAAAGTATGAATATATCTGCGATGTAATAAGTACAGCTGCGATATTCCGAAAAATTCTGAAAGAGTTTACGATGTTATGAATCTGCCTTCTTATATATTCTCCTACGATGAAAAAATCTTTCCTGCATCTTAAAATAGAATAGTTAATTTTTAAGATTATTCTGTTGGTCTTATTTTTCCTTCCTAGTTAAAGGTCTTATTTTTCCAATAAAGTTTTTCTTGCTGTGACAAAATCGCAGGACGTCTTTACATTTGCATGTATTGACCCATTGATTTTGTCTTATCAACATTTTTTCAGCATCTCTGCGACAATATGGTAAGTTTAAATTCTCTTGCAAGAATTATACCTTATGACATTGCCGTCTTGCGATGAAATCGCAGGACGCCTTTACACTTTCATGTAAAAACCCATTGATCTCATCTTAACTTTTCTCTTTTGGCTCGTTGCCTCTGTATAATTTTCTTCACGCGACAATATGACATGCCTAAATGTTCTTGCGATCATAAAGCCCCATGACATTGCCGTATTTAGACACTTATCAGCTCCCTAATGGAGGGTGCCGCCCTTATCTCCCCCCTGGTTGCCCCTTCGAGGAGGGCACATCGTCCATACAAGACTAGCTCCTCCCATCCAGATTTGCCAACAACCAGTTGTTTTTCGCAACCTCTTGTCCTTTATGCCTATATGATTTATAGTTACAAGATTGTACCCTAAGTGGGGTTTTCTTCGGGCCGAGTGCATCATTGCCAAGACTTTCCAAGGATGGACAGGGTAGTTTCGTACGCCCCGGGCACCCTTGACTCAACCGTGTACCTCGGCGCCTTGGTCATACTTTGCACTCCTTAGAAGAGGTTTTCTTTAACCCCAACATAATTATAAATCCAAGATCCCTCTCCTGGATAGGTTTTCTTTAACCCCAACATATGCATAACTCAGGTTCCAGCAGCAGTATAACCTTATCACTGAGTCATGCCAAGAGATACCCCCTTATATGATGCACTATTAGGTCTTACATTTTCCTCTTGCGAAGTTTTATTCACTAACTAGGGTGCATGCCATAAAGGTTCGTCCAATTCTATTAATCTCTACGAAATTTTATCCGCCATTCTTGCGATTATGCTCGCAGTTCTTGCTTTGCTTTGTTATTAGAAGAATCTCGCAATTGGAATCAGAGATTTTTTTTTTTTTTTTTTTTTTACAACGTACCTGTATATCTTATCTTGCAGAAGTTGTTATTAATAATACCTTTTCAGAAATAGTCTATTCCATGGTCTATCAAGTCTTTGACCAACATCTCTCCCTTAAGGGTCCATTAGTTTGTATGCCCCGGTTCCAACTATCTCTTTAATGATGTATGGTCCATCCCATTTTCTCGCCAATTTTCCACCATTCTCTCACTAATAGCTTGGTGTTTCTCGCAGCACTAAATCGCCAGGTTGAAATTCACGTTTCTTAACACGTTTTTTGTACTCGCGAGCTAATCTTCGCTGGTAATTTTCCATATGTTGCAAAGTCTTTTCTCTTTTTTCTTCTAATTCATCCAATTTATTTAAAATCATTCCAGCACTTAGATTTCTTTCCCAAGCCTCTCTTTTTGTTGTAGGAATAGCTACTTTTGTTGGTAACACAGCTTCAACTCCATACGTCAAACAAAAAGGTGACATTCCAGTAGCTTCTCGTCTAGTTGTATTGTAGGCCCATATTGCATTATGCACCTGTTCGCACCATGCTTTGTGGTATCCCTCTAGTTTCTTTTTTAAGATGTCTGCGATTGTCTTATTAGTTGCTTCAGCTTGACCATTTGCTTGTGGATATAGAGGAGTAGATTTTCCACACTTTATCTTAAATGCATTGAGTAACAATTCTATATTCTGCCCTTCAAATTTCTTCCCATTATCAGACACCAACTGTGCTGGAATCCCAAATCTGCAAATTATATTCTCAAATATGAATGTAAAAATATCTTTATCGCGGATATGTTGTACTGCCTTTACTTCTCCCCATTTTGTGAAATAATCTACTGCGACGATTAGGTATCTTTTTTGTCCAGAACCGGGCACAAATGGTCCCACAATATCTAACCCCCATTTCCCAAAAGTCCATACACTTGTTGAAGATGATAATGGTGCTCCTGGTGCATGTATCTTCTTTCCATATCGCTGGCAATCTTCGCAACGCCTTGAGAGTTGTTTTGCATCTTCATGCATATATGGCTAGTAATAGCCTTGCATTTTTATTTTATATGCCAAAGATCTTCCTCCACTATGATTACCAGCGTCACCACTATGCAACATCTTCAACACTTTTTGTCCTTCCTCCCTCGTCAAACATCTTAGCGATGGTCCACTAAAAGATCTGCGATATAATACTCCTTCTCTTAGCTCATAATTGGTTGCCTTACTTTTTAATTTATGTGCTTCCAATCGATTTCTTGGGATTTTTCCTCTTTCCAAGTATGCATGAATATCTGCTCATCAATCAGTAATGTTGCTCTTTAATTCCTCTTCGCCAACTTCAACCATCATCACATCTTCTTCTTCATCTTCTTCCTTGTTTATCGCTGGTAATAAAAGTGTTTGAATTTTTATGCATCTTGCAGCTGGATTTGTCATCATACTGGATATGCAAGCAAATGCATCTGCGAGCCTATTATCTTTCCTTGATATGTGTCTCCATTTTATTTTTGGAATTCTCGCAGATAATTCTTCGACTAATCTTTTATACTTTCTTAAAGATGGTTCGTTTGTTGTGTATTCTCCTTTTATCTGGCGAATAACCAACTATGAATCGCTGGTAATTCTAGCATTTTCCAACTTCATTTCTATTGCAAACTTTAAAGCATGAATCACGGCCTCATATTCTGTTTCATTATTAGTGGATGCAAATTCCAATCTAAATGAAAAAGCTGTTTTTCTCCTTCTGGTGAAATAAAAACAAATCCAATCCCATTTCCTTCCCCATTTGATGATCCATCCACCAATATCTCCCATCTATCGGGTTCTGTTAATATCTCTTTTGGATCTCCATGTTCCTCTTCTACATCCATCATCTCTTCTACAACTTCATCATCTGCGATAACTTGTGACTTTGGCGAGGATAAAACTTCATATTGGATATCAAAGTGTCCTACTTGTGCATTCCATCTCTCAAATCTGCCTGATATTTTTGAATTTTTCATTACTGACTCAATTGGCACTTTCGTTAACACTTTGACCTTATGTGCTTGAAATTAGATGCGAAGCTTAAAAGTTGCATGCACCAATGCTAGAATTAGTTTCTCAATCTTTGAATAATTTCTCTCTGCAGAATTGAATGTTTTGCTGATGTAATAAATTGGTTTTTCTACCCCTGCATCTACTCGTAGCAACATAGCACTTAGCGCATATGTGGTTGTTGCGAGATCAATCAATAGTTCTTCTCCCGGTTCAGCTTTCTGTAGGATAGTTATGTTCATTAAATGTTCTTTTATTCCTTGAAAAGCCTTTTCACATTCACCTGTCCATTTGAATTTTGTTCCCTTTTTGAGTACATCGAAAAAATGTTTGCACTTGTCTGAAGATCGCGAGATGAATCTTCCTAGCGAGGCTAAGAGTCCATTTAATTTTTAATATTCTGGCATTTCTCGCTGCTGATTCAACCATCTGTGGAATATCTGGTAATGAAAAGCTATCTTTAGGATAGGCCTTGTTTAAATCAGTGAAATCTATGCAAATTATTATCCCCTTGTTCTTATTTGGGACCACTACCATATTTGCAATCCACTCTGGATATTTTGCTTGCCTTATAATTCCCGCGTCGAGCATATTCTGTAATTCTTCTTCTATTTGAGAATGGTATGTTGTTGCGATTTTCCTTATTCTTTGCTTAAACGGTCTTATATTTTTGTTGATTTCTAATTTATGACATGCTATTGATGGATCTATCCATGGCATCTCATCCATGCTCCACGCGAATATATCTTTATACTCTCGCAAGAGATTTATAGTTCTTTCTTCCTCATCTGCCTCCATTCTAGTCCCAATTTTCAGCATTTTAGGCTCTTCTTCACTCCCAATATTTACTTCCTTTGTTGGTTCTGCTGCAATATAACTGGCTTCAGGTTCTCCCATTGGTGTTGGTGTTTTCATAACTCTCGCAAGTTCATCTCCTTCTCGCGAGATTTCACTGGGTATTCCTTTTCCTTCTTTTGCACTTATCATGTAAACTTTAAATTCTTCTTCCTTTTTTATTTCTCTCGCCAAGTTTCTGCGAGCCTTTCGCAGTTTTGGACGTTCTTCACAATTTCTTACTTCAATTTGGTAACACAATTTCGCAAAATCTGTGTCTCCTCTAATTTCTCCAATTCCACTGGGTATAGGAAATTTGATGCATTGATGCAACGTTGATGCTACAGCCTTGATTGCGTGTATCCATGGTCTTCCTAGTATCATGTTATACGGTGATTCCACGTCTACCACACATAACGTTACTTGTGTTTTAATCTCTCCTAGTGGAATTCGTACCATTATCTCGCCTTTAGGTTTTGTTAAAGATTTTCCAAAGCCATGAACATGATATGTTGAATAAGACATTTATTCATCCTTATATCCCATTTTCTTGAAAGTATGATAAAATATTATATCTACAGAACTTCCTGCATCCACCAAAGTTCTATTCATAGCCCATTCTTCTATAGATTTTATTGATTCCTCCTTTCTCATTGGTATAGTGGATACTGTGATTACCAATGGAGATGTATGACTTAGATTTTCTTCTGGTATTTCTGCTGCTATAAATGTGATCTCTTGCTTTTCCCAATCTTTCAATGGTGATATTTTTTCCACCGTCATAATTTTCCTTCCTAAAAATCCCGTTTGTGTATCTTCCCCTTAATATTTTCATGAAATCTATCAATCATCGTTCTTGTTACCATACCACACTCCAATTTTCTACATTCCTCTTTGATTATAATCATCCTTCCTTCAAATATCTCACTGATTTTTTTTTATGATTTTCTTAATCTTGAATAATTCTTATCTTCTTCTTCACTTTTTTCTATGATTTCCCTAATTCAATCCCTGTTTCGGGCGCCAAAATGTAGTTGCAGGATTTCCCACACTACACCCTTGTTAAGACCTTGCTATAATCAACTCACAATTGAAGATTAAAAACGACACTTTATTATTTTGTTCTCAGAAATGTTTACAGAAATGGAAGAATTCAAGATTACAACTATTCTTTTGAAGTTTCTCTCTCCTCAAGACTTTCTTAACTCTCAAAAATACACCATCCTTTTCTGGACATATTGGGTCTCTATTTATAGGGTAGTTACATAATGGATGACAGCTAAGTTTTCCTCTTATCTAGGATTTTTTCTGCGATTGTACCGCGATAGTTACAATATTCATTCTCGCAAGTTTTGTATCCATCGCGGGACAAACATGCTCTTCTCATGTTTTCTTCAACCGTCAGCTATTACGTCACTCTTTTGACTGCTTTTGTAACATTCGCCAAGTGTTGTTTAAAGCTTGCGATAATGCTCGCTGAGAAGCGTTGTTAATCTCGCAGAGAAGTATTGTAGCGATATTCTGGTCCTACAATACTTTATACTCCATATTGTAATTTCGTAATACTATGTCTAACTAGAGTATAATCATTCACAGCTTCGCAGTTATGTTTTCAATATGCACGACTTGAAAGATACGTTAGGAATGAAATAGTTCAAGTCAAATATTACTAACCTCAAGAGGAATGATGATGTCATCATTGTAGCTCTTTACTTATTCACATTCTTCAAGTCTTCACGTATATCCTAGTAACTTTCTAGCTAACCTATACGAAGTTAACTCTAATAAATAATCAAGCGACTCTTTAAATGATTTTTTATTCACTAAAATATGACAACCAAACTTGGCATACCAACGCTTGGTGGGTTCAACCGAGCTATGCTCTAACAATCTCCCCCTTTGTCAATTTTAGTGACAAAACTCTAACAACATATGGATAAACAAATTACAAGAATTCATTACACTTACGCTTGATTCCAAGTTGCAACAACACAATAACCAGTATACATTCAATCCATAAATTCCGTTGTTGACATTATAATAGCAAAGCTAATACTCCCCCTTAAAGGTCATATAGGTAGATTTTCAATCCGCATGTCTTTGTTATTCCCTTTGTAGTTAAGTTAACCACAAGTATCAATATGATATGTTACTCCCCCTTAGTCTATGCTTTACTCTTTCGTTAGATATAACGTTTAAGCACTATTGTCCTTTCTTTAGTGAAACCAAATCACTTGTTCACTCGTAAGAGCAAATAAAAGACAAACTGAAAGGATCTTACAGATCTTAAAAGACTTGCATAACCTATAAGAATTAAGAACGAGGGTTCCACACACCATTTTAGATACCCAATATAAAAACCGAAACTACAAAGTAATTTTGTTTTGATATGTTACCAAGGAAACAATTTCCCGAAGCAATTTTCCCTAATAGTTTAGCAAATCATAAATTGACTAAGCACCTTAGTTCTTTTTGCTAAACCTATTGTACTAATACAATCGCTTGTTCGATAAGACCAAAATAAAGATCAGAATTAACTCTATTTTTCTTATTAGGTTCTAATTATTCAATTAGTAACTGAAACCTTTCACTTTTAAACAAGACAAGTACTAGGTTAGTTAACTAGAATTTCTTGTTAAGGCATTCGATTAGACTTGTACCGAAACCTCCACTTTGATAAGTCTAACTAAGATCAGAATTAACTTATTTTCTCTTATCCGGAATCAAATTAGACTAAACAATTGATCCCGAAAACCTTTTTGTTAATACAAAAACAATTCATACAAACCAAATAAATCAACTTGCATAATTATTTATTGTTAGAGCACTGATCGATCGAACTCGTATGTGTTGCTATCTCAAGCATGTTTTTCAATGTTAGTGATCAAAACTATAAGTCTTGATTTCTAGTCTACTATAGCTAAGTCTTGGACTAGGATAGAAAGTGTAGTTGAGCTCAATAACTCCATGGCGATCATCATACAAGACGAAGGACTACTCAAGGAACTGGTGGATCTTCATCGACTAAAAGGTATATGGAGACTTGAACTTATCTATCACTCAAAAGTCTATCTACTCTATCTCTTATCTTGAGACAAAAGTGGTTTTTATATATAGACTTTGATTATACACATTTTCTATTTCGAGCCAAGTTTATCTCTGAAAAAACGGGGGTCTAAAAACCTCACCAAATATTTCGATTAGCAATCTGTAAGGACTAACTCTAACATACTTTTAATAGAATCAACTATACAATCAGACTCAATCTTAATAAAAAGTATATCAAGGAGTTAATATCTCTATCTCTCGATTTGATCTATACTCAAGCAAATAGAAATCTGCGAGTCTTTATCAAACACAAGAGAGATATAAACTTGGATGGTATCAAAAACCAATATCCAAGGATCAATAAATTTCCAATCAACAACCAAAGGTTGGATTTCACAATTGATTGATACAATGCACAACCTATGATATTTCAATTAAATAACAAAATATAATGCGGAATAGAAATAACACAGATACCAGAAGTTTTGTTAACGAGAAAATCGAAAATGCAGAAAAACCCCGGGACCTAGTCCAGATTGAACACCACACTGTATTAAGCCGCTGCTGACACTATCCTACTACAAACTAACTTCGGTCTGGACTGTAGTTGAACCCTAATCAATATCACACTAATTCAAGGTACAGTTGTGCTCCTTATGTCTCTGATCCTAGCAGGATACTACACACTTGATTCCCTTAGATGATCTCACCCACAACCAAGAGTTGCTACGAACCAAAGTCGAAGACTTGAATAAACAAATCTGTATCACACAAAAATGTCTACGATAATAGATAAATATGTATCCCACAGATAAACCTACGAGTTTTGTTCCGTATTTTGATAAAATCAAGGTGAATAGGAACCAATCAATAACCCGGACTTATATTCCTGGAGAACAACCTAGAATTATTGATCACCTCATATTAGTCTAAATCGTATGGTAGCGAAACTAGATATTGCGGAATCACAAACGATGAGACGAAGATGTTTGTGATTTCTTTTTATCTTGCCCTATCAGAGATATAGTCTCAAGCCAATTATTCAATTGACCTCGTATGATATAAAATGGCAAGATAAGATCGCTCAACTACATGAGAAGTAGTTTCGTCTGGCTTCACAATACCAATGAAGTCTTTAAGTCATTAATCGACAGGGTCTCGGGAAGAAACCTACGATTAAAGGAGAATCGACTATAGCAAACCAGCTAGTATCACATAGGAGGTGTGGTGATTAGTTTTTCCAGTTGCTAGATGTCTCCTTATATAGTTTTAAAATCGGGGTTTGCAATCCAAGTTACCTTGGTAGAAAAGCATTCAATATTCACCGTTAGATGAAAAACCTGATTTATCCAAGCTAATATCTTTCAAATGTTAGATCGAAACTTATCTTGTCACATACACAAATAAAATGGATTTCATTTAGGTTTGAGTAACCGTACCTAAACGTGTATATTATTTGGTTCAAAAATGGTTGACCAATGGTTATCCATATGAGTACTTTGATATCAACCGTATTCATCTTCTCATAACTAGTTCAAATGATTCACAAGAACTAGTTCAAGAGTTATTCAATTGCAAGGAAATCTTATGTACTATGCAAGACACAATTAAAGCAAAATTTGTTTGATTCACTTGAACCAATTCATGAAAAATATAGCCACGGTTTGCAAGATTGCATTCCTTATTGTTTTATTGTTTAAGTTCATGAACAACCGATTTGAGAAATAACCAGCTTGGGTACGCGTACGGGAATGCGTACCTTAGCTATCGGAATTGGGTTTGAAAACCCTGTAGAAATTCTCGGATGAAAACTTTCGTGAGTACACGTACGGGTATGCGTACCTAAGGTGACTGGTTTGTAAGTTCGTAAACTCCAAACTCAGCAGAAATTCACCGACATGAACTTCCACCAGTACGCTAACAAGTATGCGTACCCAACCTATCTCCATTACCAATATCGCATGCACACATATGCACGCACTTGGTTTCCGGTACGTGGACTTCATACACTAATGTGCGAACACACTATATATGCTTATATCCATAGGTGGTTACGTAATCTCAACTCTACATTTTAATCATTGAAACATTCTTCTATAATGTTAATAGTCATTAGACATAAAGAATCGACTATCTTCATCAAATCCATTTTCGAGATTAAAACGTCATCATGACTTTCATCACGGATAAAGATGAAAGTGGTTAAAGCAAAATCTTACCAAGACATATTTCGAGAAAAAGATAGGCAAGTAAATTCGGCTCGAAATAGCAAATGTGTATGTATGAAAACTATCATACTTATACGACTATTATCTCAAGAGTAGGAGATAGATAGACTTTTGAGTGATAGATAAGTTCAAGTCTCCACATACCTTTTTGTTTGGATGAAGTTCCACCGGTTCCTTGAATAGTTCTTCATCTTCATACGATAATCGCCATGGAGTCTAGAGCTCAACTATGCTTAACTATCCTAGACCGAGACTTAGTCGTAAGTAAACTAGAAATCAAGACGTATAGTTTTGATCACTAATATTGACAAACATGCTTGAGATAGAAACACATGTGAGTTCGACCTAGAAATGCTCTAATAATCTCGCTTATCTATTTCTCAAAATATGTGATGGTAAGCTTTCGCTTTGGCTAAGTTCATCTTTACCTAGTGACGAAAGTCATGTTATGTTTTAATTACTTGAAAATGGCTTTGATGAAAAATGGTTTGTGAATAACAACTATATAATAACCTCTAAGAATGTTTGAATGATTGAAATGAGAGTTTAGATTTTATAACCATTGTGGGACATAAGCATTGTGTGGAAACACATACATGTATAAGTGCTTATTCCTTGAACCAAAGTATGCGTAATTTGATGCTCAGGAAAATCGGAACAGAGTCCGCGAACCCAGTCCGCGTACTGTCGGAGGTTCTCTTCCCGAGAAAATCTGATGGAGTTTGCAAACTTTTACAAACTTATTCCGGTTACCTAAGTCTGTATACCTAGTTCGCGTACTTACGTCGGTAATTTTCTAAAAACAATTATTCGTGAACTTATACTTATATTAACTAAGGAATGAAAGTTTGCAAACCGTGGCTATAAAGTTTATGAATCGGTTCGAGTGAATCAAATCATTTTTGCTTTAATCGTGTCTTGTATACTTCTATAAGATCTAAGCAATTGAATAACTCTAACTAGTTTATTTGAGTCATTTGAACTAGTTATCGTAAAGAAGAATATGGTTAATATGAGAGTGATCATATGGGTAACCTTTTGGTTAACTACTGTTGAAACAACGAATGTACATGTTTGGGTACGGTTGCACAAACCTAAAATGTGCATTTTATTTGTGTGTAACAAGCTAAGTTTTCGATCTAACGGTTGAAAGATATTAGCTTGAATAATCAGGTTTTCATCTAACGATGAATATTGAATGCTTTGTTACTAAGCTAACATTGATTGCAAACCCTGATTTGAATGACTATATAAGGGAAAACTCTATCAAATAGGAAACCTAATACCCATACCTCCTATGTGATACTAGTTTTATTATCTAAAGTTGATTCTCCTTTAACCTTAGGTTTCTATCGAGACCCTGTAGGTTTCTATCGAGACCCTGTAGGTTAATGACTTAAATACTTCATTGGGATTGTGAAGCCAGACAGATACTACTTTCTTGTAGTTGTGTGATCTGATCTTGTTGTTTCTATCGTATTGAGTACAATCGTAATGATTGGATTGAGATTGATATCTCTGATAGGAAAGATATAAAAGTAATCACAAACATCTTCGTCTCATCGTTTGTGATTCCACAATATCTTCTTTCGTCGCGTCGATTAAGATTATTGTGAGGTGATTGATAATACTAGGTTATTCTTCGTGAATATAAGTTTGGATTATCAATTGGTTCCTGTTCACCTTAATTTATTAAAAGACGGAACAAAAATCGTAGGTATTTCTATGAGAGACAGATTTATCTATTACCTTAGACTTTTATGTGTGATACAGATTTGTTTATTAAAGTCTTCGACTTTGGGTCGTAGGAACTCTTAGTTGTGGGTGAGATCAGCTAAGGGAATCAAGTGCGTAGTATCCTGCTGGGGTCAGAGACATAAGGAGCATAACTGTACCTTGGATCAGTGTGAGATTAATCGGGGTTCAACTACAGTCCAGACCAAATTTAGTTTGTATTAGGCTAGTGTTTGTAGCGGTTTAATATAGTATATGTTCAATCTGGACTAGGTCCCGAGGTTTTTCTGCATTTGCGGTTTCCTCGTTAACAAAACTTCTGGTGTCTGTGTTATTTATTTTTCGCATTATATTTTGTTATATAATTGAAATATCACAGGTTGTGTGTTATATCGATCAATTGTGAAATACAACCTTTGGTTGTTGATTGGAAATCGATTGATCCTTGAACATTGGTCTTTGGTACCGTTCAAGTATTTTCTCTTGTATTCAATTAAACTCGCAGATTTCTATATGCTTGAGTAAGAACTGAATCAAGAAAGAGAGATATAACTCTTTGATATTCTTTATTAAGATTGAGTCTAGTTGATTCTCTTGAAAGTATATTGGAGTTAGTCCATACAGATTGCTAATCGAAATATTTGGTGTGGTTGTTGTACCCCCTGTAGATGGTGGATTTACAACAAGGGCTAAAATTGTAAACCCATAATTATACGTACTCCTGATCCAACAATCAGATGAATATTGAGGCTCATGTATCTTATCGAAAGCATGAAAGCTCATGCCACGAGAATCTCTGACTGAGAATATTGTCTCTCAGAGTATATATAGATATGTAGTCTCTCATATGAGGCAACGACATATCTCATGAATACTGAGAAATTTCAGTAATTACTTTTATATAGAATCGAAAGATTGGACGGCTCCTAGACAGCTTGCCTGCTAGTATAGAGCAATAACGTCTTCAAGATGTAACAATGTTTTCCCTGACTATACAAAAGAAAATATGGCGCTTCAACAAGCTCATATCACTCAATTCCTGAATAATTAATGCTCCTAGACGATCGTACTAGTATAGAGCCATCAATTAATTATTCTTAAAATCATTAGATTCATTAACTGAATCCCTGAAAAATATTCAATGTTTTTCATAATATTTCGTTACTTCAATTTATGGTTCTTCCCAGCAGAATTCCATGGGTTAGTAATAAATATTCAGCACACGGGCATCTGAGCTACCTTCAAGTAAGCCCTGACCAAAATGATGCAAGTGTACTCAGCAATAATGCACTAACGAGCATCTGAATGCACGAATGAGTATTTAAAAATACGACGAGATGATGAGCCTATGCAAAATATGAACAAAATAATAAATAATAAAATATTAACCATGGCGCTGAGGGACTGGGCTCACCGTCCGGCCAGTCACGCTGTGGCCAGTCCCACGTCCAATGCTATATTTTATCATATTTTTATTATTTTCCTTGATCTCATGAAAATCCTTTCATTTTTACAAATATCCTTCGCTTTAAGGAAACTCCTCAGTTTCATGGTGTTTCCTTTGCATCAAAGAAATAATTTAAAATTAGGAAAGGTATCATGGGACCGTGCCTACTAGCTGTCCGGTTATGCCCTAGTCACGGCTGGTCCCACACCTCATAATTCCTCAATATTTTATTATTATTTCCCTAATCTCATGAAAACTCCTCAATCTCATGATATTTCCTTGATCCCATGAAAATAATATATAAAATTAGGGAAACTTGTAGGACCGGGCCCTAGCCGACCGGTCATGCCCTAGCCGGTCCCACACACCCCTTATTTTATTATTATTATTATTTATGTTTCCTTGATTCCATGATTCCATGAAATTCCTTGATTTCACGATATTTCCTTCAAATTATAAAAATTCCTTCAAACCATGAAATAATACATAAAATTAGGGAAAACTCATGGGACCGGGCCCTAGCCGGTCCCACACACCCTTATTTTATTATTATTAATATTTTTGTTTTCCTTCATTTCATGGAAACTCTTTCATTTCAAGGAAACTCCTTGATTTCAACAAAAACTCTTTGGTTGTATGATATTTCCCTAAAATCATGAAAAATATTATAAAATTAAGAAAATGTCGTGGGACCGGGTTCTTTGGCCGGCCGGCCATGCCTTGGCCTTAGATGGTCCCGCACTTCATTATTCAGTCTTTTTTTTATATTATTTTTCCTTCCTCTCATGAAGTTTTCACGGTTTCAGCAAAATCCCTGATTTCTTTATATTTTCTCAAAATATTGCTCAAACGCACATCAGAAAATATCAAAATTCTCAGAACTGAGATACGAACACTTTGGTGATGTGAGAATGTTATATTGACCGACCAAGGTTTGGCTTGCAAGGAGCCGGTCCCACGTATTTTCACAATTTGACCTAATTTGCGCAATTGCACGTATTAGGTCCAAAACTCTTCCAAACAACTTGGAACTTTATAAGACTATCGTTGTTTGATCCCGTGACCGCCCAGGGTCGGTTTCATGATCCCTTGGTCAGTCCCTCATCTATTTATAAATTAATTAGGTTTTATCACTTAAGGCTCAGACGAGCATTATTTTAATAAATGATCGAACCAGCATTTAATCATCCTTTCACCAACTGGTGTTCAAGAGACTTTGGTATATTTTGTTCACGTGAGCATCTGGGCGCTACATGGTCGAACCATAATCCCATGTAGCCGGTCCCTCCTTCACTCTGTGGTTTATTTTCAATAAATCATCAATTGATCAAATTAGGGTTTTGAGTCCAAGGTTCATAATTCCAGATTCAAACGCTAATAATTTTATGTTGATCTCATGATCACCATTTTATTAATTATACTCAGTTCAGTTTCCAGTATTCTGATTTAATACTTTATTTGGTCATGCTGCCAAGAATTCATTAAACGAGTAATATTTGCTCAGATGAGATTCAGAAGGCCCTGGTTCGACATCAGTCAAGAAGGTTTATTGATATTAACTCATATCTTCATGAACCTTATGTCCCAATGGTTGTTGACGACAAGGAGTTCGGGGACGATAAAGAATTCTTCAAAGGTCTTAACATCTAGTAAATCTTCGGATAAGAATTTTATTTTCTTGTTTTGTTTAGAATAATAACTAGAGTTTGGAATATCCATTATTGTGATTACACATAGCTATGTCCAACGTTTTCATCTTAATGTTTTTAGGTTTATTTGTTTAAATTCTAAAAAATTGTTTGGAAGATGATTTTTGCAGTATTAATATTTATGGTTTTATATATTGAAATTTGTTATGGGATATGTGTGTTTGCGTCCGTGAACTATGATTTCCTCATACCTTGTCAAAAGTTAGTATTTTGTATGTCGATATGCATGTATTGATAAAATAATGAATGATCTTTTGACATTACAAAATTTTGAAGCCTATTATGTCATTATGCAAATATTTATGGAAGATATGATAAACTTTTGTTTACGAGGATTATGTCTATTGTATGTCATTGTGCAAATAGTGATGGAAAATAGAATGAATCCTTGTCTATTCTGCAGTATTGATCTTTCCTAATCCATATTTTATGTATATACTGTGAAGCTCTGTAAGTTCTCTTATGTCGAGCAATTACGATTAGATTAATTATGGATTCTATTGTGGTTAATCTAATTGAGTATGTTTGGATTCAAATTCATATTCATATGTGATTTGTTATGTCCAAAAAAATCCTTCTTTTCTTATGAAATTAAGGTCGGTCTTTTTGTTCCTTCGGGAATAACATAATATGGGGGAGAGTTCTTAATTGAACTTGTGCTTAATTACCAAATCTTTGTGGGGAGTGCGGCTGTGGAATATTATAGGAGTTATTTTATATCTTTATAAACTCCTTGATGAAAGCATTTAGCTTCGGCTATATGATTGCATCTAAACAAGTTGATATGTACTTTCTTTTGGTCATGAAATGTCACTATGGAAATTTTCATTAGGATCCCGTTTTAGTACCTTTGCCAATTTTATTGACAAAAAGAGGGAGAATTAATGTGTAGTTCACACTATAAATACATATGGTTTTCGGATCATTATGCAAGGGGGAGTGGTTTCCATGTGAGATGGAGTATTGACTAAGGTGGAGTGATACATATCACCATAGTATTGTTGTCGAAGTTGTGATACAATTGAACTTTGGTGCTGTATAATAATACTATGACACTGTATAACAATGATTGAGAATTCTTGTTTTCTCATTGTTATAGCTACGGATTTTCAACAAAGATGATGCTAAACTTACAACCTTTGGAATCATTGGAGTACTTGGAAGTGACGAAGATTTCGAGTAATGTTGAATATTAGGCATGTGGAAGAAGAGATACAAAAGTTTATTTATCTATTTTTGTATTCCATATGTATTGATAATTTAGTCACTAAAATTGACAAAGGGGGGGATTGTGAAAAAGCGGGGGTCTAACAACCACACCCAATATTTCGATTAGCAATCTGTATGGAGAAACTCCAATATACTTTCTAGAGAATCAACTAGATAGTCAGACTCAATCTAGATAAAAGTACATCAAAGAGTTTATATCTCTATCTCTCGATTTAAATCTTACTCAAGAAAACTGCGAGTCTCAATTTAAATACAAGAGAGATAAACTTGGATGGTACCAAAGACCAATATCCAAGTGTCAATCAATTTAAATTGACAACCAAAAGGTCGGATATTCTAATTGATTGAATAATGCACAACCTGTATTATTTTAATTATATAACAAATATAACGCAGAAAAGAAATAACACAGACACCAGAATTTTGTTAACGAGGAAACCTAAAATGCAGAAAAACCCCGGGACCTAGTCCAGATTAAACATTCACTGTATTAATCCACTACAGACACTATCCTACTCCAAACTAACTTCGGTCTGGATTGTAGTTGAAACCCAATAAATCTCACATTGATCCAAGGTACAATTATGCTCCTACGTCTCTGATTACAGCAGGATACTATGTATTTAATTCCCTTAGCTAATCTCACCCACAACTAAGAGTTGCTACGACCCAAAGTCGAAGACTTGAATAAACAAATCTGTATCACACAGAAAAGTCTACGGTAATAGATAAATCTGTCTCCCACGAATATACCTATGAGTCTTGTTTCGTCTTTTGATAAATCAAGGTGAACAGGAACCAATCGATAAACCAGACCTATATTCCCGAAGAACAACTCAGTATTATCAATCACCTCGCAATAATCTTAATCGACACAGCGAAAAAAGATATTGTGGAATCACAAACGATGAGACGAAGATATTTGTGAATACTTTTATATCTTGCCTATCGGAGATAGAAATCTCAAGCTAATTATTATAATTGTACTCGTATGATAAAAACAGCAAGATTAGATCACACAACTACAAAAAAAGTAATATCGTTCTGGCTTCACAATCCCAATGACGTCTTTAAGTTGTTAACCTGGTTTAGAAGAAGAAACCAAAGGTTAAAGGAGAATCGAATCTAGCTTAGCACAACTAGTATCACACAAAATGTTTGGGGATTAGGTTTCCCAGTTGCTAGAGTTCTCCCTTATATAGTCTTTCAAATCAGGGTTTGCGATCAATGTTAGCTTGGTAACAAAGCATTCAATATTCACCGTTAGATGAAAACCTGATTAGATTCAAGCTAATATTTATCAACCTTTAGATCAAAAACATAGCTTGTTATACACACATGAAATGTACGTTTCTAGGTTTGTGTAACCGTACCCAAACTTGTACATTAGTTGGTTCAACAATAGTTAACCAAATGGTTATCCATATGATAACTTTCATATCAACCATATTCTTCTTCACCATAACTAGTTCAAATGAACTAATTAGAGAGTTGTTCAATTGCAAGGAAATCTCATTTACTACACAAGACACAATTGAAGCAAAAACGATTTAATTCACTCGAATCGGTTCATGAACTATATAGCCACGGTTTGCAATAGTATTCCTTAGTTTATAAAGATAAGTTCATAAATATCATTTTTAGACATAACATACTCAAGTTCGCGGACTGGGGTCGCGGACTTAAGTTCCCAAATGGAGTTCACAAACTCCAACAGAAATTCTCGGGTCGAGAACTTCCGCCAGTTCGTGGACTGAGCTCACGCACTTCTCCGGTTCTCTTGATCAACAAAGTTCGCAAACTTCGGTTCAAGGAATAAGGACTTATACATATATGTGTTTCCAAAACAATTCTTATATACTCTAATGGTTATATAGTCTAAACTCTCATTTCAATCATTGAAACATTCTCAGAGGACGTTATATAGTTGTTATTCACAAACCATTTTTCGTCAGAGCAATTTTTAAAGTGATTGAAACTTAACATGACTTTCGTCACTAGGTAAAGATGAACTTGGATAAAGCGAAAGCTTTACCAACACATATTTCGAGAAATATATAGGAGGGGTAAACTCGGCTCGAAATACCAAATGTGTATAATCTAAGTCTATATAGCAAAACGACTTTTGTCTCAAGATAGGAGATAAATAGACTTTTGAGTGATAGATAAGTTCAAGTCTCCACATACCTTTTAGTCGATGAAGATCCACCAGTTCCTTGAGTAGTCCTTCTTCTTGTATGATGATTTCCATGGAGTTCTTGAGCTCAACTACACTTTATATCCTAGTCCGAGACCTTATCTATAGTAGACTAGAAATCAAGACTTATAGTTGTGATCACTAACATTGACAAACATGCTTGAGATAGAAACACATGCGAGTTCGACCGATCAATACTCTAACAATCTCCCCATTTATCAATTTTAGTGACTAAACTATTAATACATATGGAATACAAAAAATATATAAATAAACTTTGTAGCTCCTATTCCACATGTCTAATCTTCAACATTACTCGAAATATTCGTCACTTCCAAGTACTCCAATGATCCCAAAGGTTGTAAGTTTAGCATCATCGTTGTTGAAAATCCATAGCCATAACAACGAGAAAACAAGAGTTCTCAATCATTGTTATACAATGCCATAGTATCATTAATTACACAACGTCAAAGTCCAATTGCATCACAACTTTAACAACAACACTATGGTGATATGTCACTCCCCCTTAGTCAATACTCCATCTCACATGGAAACCACTCCCCCTTACATAATGATCCGAAAACCATATGTATTTGTAGTATGAATTACATATTAATTATCCCCCTTTTTGTCAATAAAATTGACAAAGGTACAAGAACGAGATCTTAATGAAATTTCCAAACGAGACATTTCATGACCAAGAGTAAGCGTATATCATCTTATTTAGATGCAATCATAAAGCCAAGCTAAATGCATTCATCAAGGAGTCTATAAATATACAAGATAACCCCTATAATATTCCACATCCGCACTCCTCACAACAATTTGGAAATTAAGCACAAGTTCAATTAAGTACTCTCCCCCATAATATGTCATTCCCGAAGGAACAACAAGAGCGACCTTAATTTCAAAAGAAAATAAGGATTTCTTTGGACATAACAAATCACATACAAGTATGAATTTGAATCCAAAAATATTTAATTAAATTAACCATAAGAGAACCCATGATTAATTTAACTAAATATGCTCAACACAAGTAAACTTATGGAGACTTAAAAATGCTCAATTAGATTAATCACAAGAGAACTGTCATATCCCTAGCCTAAGGGGGATGCCCCGTATCCAATATTAGACTGTTATTAGCCTTTTGTGTTAAATTGTATTTAGTGGTAATTAATTTCGGTTAATTAGCTTAAGTATGTAATTAGTCGGTTAATCTCAGTGTAACGGTGGGCTTTGATGTAACCACCTGGGCTCTTGTGAGCCGTTGATGCTAGGATAGGAAGAGAGAGCTTATAAGCAGATTGAGTCTGTAATGGAACGTTTATCAAATCATTAATCAAAAGAGAACTTTATTCTTAGGCTGTGTTCTTCATTGAACTAGATAATAAGCTTGATTCGTGAGAATCAAGAGAGGTTTATCCTCAAATCTATCCACCCCTCTTGTCATTGTACTCCGGTACATTGGTATCTAGAGCCGTTTCGATTCTGCTGGTTTCTTCAATGGAGGTTGCAGATTTGAACGAGTTTTATCCAACAGAAATTACGAAAGAAGAATTATTATCACAGAATATTTATGACTTAGGGAATCATCTAGTTACAGCAGCAAAGAAGATGGAGAATGCAGTTCTTCGATCTTCTGAGCAGGTAGCTGGATGGATGAGAATCTTATCTTCTGGAATCAAAAGAATACTAGCGATGGAGCGAATACTATATGCTAAAAATTCAGTAGAGAGTCTTGAACTACTCCAATCGGTGGTTAAACAGGTGAAGACCATGAAGAAGTTTATTGTTGACAATAGTGAACCAACTCCTATTGATTCAGATTCAGTTTGCCCTAATTTTGAATAGCAAGGAGTTGAATCAATTCCTACTAGAGTTGAAGACAATGAAGACTCGACCAAGGGTGTGAGTTCACAACTGGAAGATGTTACCATAACCGATATTAAGGACTTCACCGAGATAGGTCAGATCAAAGTGGATGAGGTTAATGGTGAGGAATTGGTAAGCTTACAGGTAATATCAAATAACAACCATGACCTACTAATTGGTAAGGGTTTTTACATTATGATCAATTCTTCTCGTATTTTATTTGATCGTGGCAAGGAGATTGGAATTAGGAAGGGTTTTTCTGATGTCGCTGGGAAGTATAAGTTCTGTTCTATTTCGAATAACCCTAGTTCTTTGGTACCCAATGTGTGTTCTATTCTGGTGGATAAATTTAATCGGAAATCTGTTTATGGGAATGTTTTCAAACATGGGTATCAATTGGGATAGTTTTTTGAGGATTCAATGGTGATTTTGTGGGTTAAAAATGAAAACAGATATGTTGCTGGCAATATGTTTGATAAAACGCCTGAGAGCATAGTTTGGTGGTTAAACAATGGCAGAGATGACTCTCTCTTGCAATATAAAATGGGTAAGTTAAGCTACAACTTAATAGTTGATGAATGTCTCTACCTCATTTTTGGTTCTGCTCATGGAGTATTTGATCGTGGGAAAGCATTTAAACTTCGGGTAAGGTATTCTTATTTTGATGGTGATTACGAACTGTGTTTGGATCCTTCTCGTGTGATTTCTCTTCATGGGTTGATTTTACTTGAGCTGTTCAATGGGAAATGTGTTTGCGAGTTGATTCCAATGCTTGGGTATCATCCTGATTTTCATTTTATGGATTCGTTGGTTCTTATGTGTATCAATGGAGCCGACTACAAAGATTTTGTTCATAGGCTCGTTATTAAACATTATTATGCCTCAGATTCTTTGTTTCCTAATTCAATTGTACCGGTGTTTGTCCAAAACAGTGACTACGGCGACCGTGGTAAGCTGCTTGTGATAGTTTCACAGAGAAACAATATATTCGAGAATACTTTATACTCTCGGGTGGATAAATTCTATATGGAATATGTTTATGAACTTAATTGCCAACTTGCGTTCCTATTAGAATTGTGCTTGTTTGAAGGATTCATTGTGTTTGTGTCAGCGAAAGAGGTTAACAATGGTGCTGGTTGCAAGTTATTGGATCAAAGGATACAACAAGGAAATGCGGTCATATATCTTGGCTCATGGGATATTTTTTGGGATGAATGGAAGAGTTTTAATGGTGGGTTAGACCGACTTGTTAGCATCTATCATACACCATCCAGAGAGAGATCTCCACAATTGATCCAATTTCTAAATGCAGCAGGTGATTTTGCGGGGTCTTCTGATTACCCTCTTAAGCTCCAAATTAATACTACAAAGGTCCATTATGAAGACTTGTTGCTGGTTATTGTGGGTATTTCACATGAGTTTTATAAATTCAATCAAGCTCAAGTTGGACAAGACAATATCAAGTTCATGCTCAGGGTAATTAAAATCTTACATGTGAGATGGTGGGTGGAGTACTTGAGGTGGAAGTTCAAATTGGTTTCACCTGAACTATGTACTGTGCGATGCGCTAACATGACATTTTATTTCTCAATTTTGATCTGTGACGATAAAGGAACTTATAGGAGCAGTGTGTTTTTCAAGGACGAGATCAATAATCAACTTGCATTCACTTTCATAAAATTACCAAGTTGGCACTTCGCAGCTGTAAGCATACTTTTTAATATGGGAAATGAAACTGGTACTACGGGTGGTGGCCGTTTGTTATATGACAGAGGAAAATTTATTGATTTAATAGGGGCTGTTCAAGTACTTCTCATGCGGTATATTCTAAAAGCTGGAACTATACAAGTACTTCACATATGGCCTATCGAGCTAGCCAAGTTTTCACTAATCTTCTACCGGCATTCAAGTTCTGGGTACCTCAGAAGTGGGGATTGGTTTCGCACCATGATGCTCAGGCTGTGCTGCCTATTATCGTGGAAATCATTATCTTCGTACCTTTTAAAGTATCCCCTCATGTGAGATCGCTCTATGCTGAAGTTTGTGGGCAGTTACATACTACCTTATGGACTACAACCACATATTTTGTTCCTATTAAACTTTATAAAGTTCAAGAAATGGATAATCTACATTCCGTGCCGGCATACACTTTCAAGACTGATGACTCCAGAGGTACTTGTATTAGATTGGCAGTTGAAGAACATAATAGTCTCCCCAGGGAATTATCTAGCTTTTGGGATAACTGTTTACTCATTGAGATTCAAACTCCTAAGGTGTTGGCATGGCTCGACTACTTGAAGTGGAAATTCAAGTTATTGTCTATAGATTGGTGGTGTGTAGAAAATGAGAGGTTAGTGCTACCAGGGAGAGATACAAAAGCTGCATTTTCCATTATGTCAACTACCAAGGAAGGGGTTCGTAGTATTCGAAAGAAAATGGAAGTTTTATATGTGATCTCAGCCAAGGGGAGATCCACTTTCTGATATACCCAACATGTGGAATATAAAAGGTTATACAGTTTGTTGTGATGGGATTATGGAGTGCAAGACTTGTTATGCAACATCGGTCATCATTAGCTTGGCAGTTCTTGTTTACCTCTGCAGAGATGACTACAGAAAACCACATGTCATGGTGCTACGGCAAGCCAAAATATTTGTACGACAACAGACAACAAAGTTTTATCATGTACCTGTTACGAGAAAGGAGGGCACCCATATCATTTCGACGACACAAATGCATCAACAAATCTTTCCCTTGTAAACATAACCAGCCTTTTTTTTTCTTGACCTTCATCCTTGAGGACAAGGATGTTTTGGAGGGGAAGGTATTGTCATATCCCTAGCCTAAGGGGGATGCCACGTATCCAATATCAGACTGTCATTAGACTTTTGTGTTAAATTGTAGTTAGTGGTAATTAATTACAGTTAATTAGCTTAAGTATGTAATTAGTCGGTTAATCTCAGTGTAACGGTGGGCTGTGATGTAACCACCTGGGCTCTTGTGAGCCGTTGATGCTAGGATAGGAAGGGAGAGCTTATAAGCAGATTGAGTCTGTAATGGAACATTTATCAAATCATTAATCAAAAGAGAACTTTGTTCTTAGGCTGTGTTCTTCATTGAACCAGATAATAGTCTTGATTCGTGAGAATTAAGAGAGGTTTATCCTCAAATCTATCCACCCCTCTTGTCATTGTACTACGGTACATGACAAGAACCCATAATTAATCTAATCGAAATACATAACTAAATTAATCACAAAAGTAATCAATTTAATCGTTCATACTCGACATAAGAAAACTTACGGAGTCATAACTAAATAATCAAACAAGATGATTAATTTAGTTCAATATGATCGACATAAAGTACCTTACGGAACAAAAACAAGGTTAATCATAAAAATAATAAACTTTGGTTGTTTAGTGCTCAACATAAGACACATTACGAAGCCTCACTGTATATGGATCAGGGAAGATCAATTATTGTGGAATACACAAGGATTCATTCTATTTTCCATCACCATTTGCACAATGACATATAATAGACATAATCCTTGAAAACAAAAGATTTTAACCTATCTTCCATCAAAAATTGACATAATAGGTTTAACTTTTGTATTTGTCAAAAGTCAATTCATTCTTTTATCAATATATGCATATCAACTCATGAACGACTTTACTTTTGACAAGGTATGGGACAATCAAGTTCACGGACGCAAACACACATATCCCATAACAATATTGCAATATGTGAAATCATAAAGATTAATACTGCAAAAATCATCTTCCAAACAATTTTAGAATTTAAACAAATAAACCTAAAAACATGAAGATGAAAATGTTGAACATAGCTATGTGTAATCACAATAATGGCTATTCCAAACTCTAGTTATTATTCTAAACAAATACAAAAAATAGAAGATATACTAGGAAAACAAAATTTCTGTAGAAATTTTCACTTACTTTGAATACTCTTCTCATATTCTCTGTATTCATCAAGCTCATCTTCGATCAGATCAATTCTAGATTCTCCATCCTTTCTTCAAGTCTCTTGGAAAAAGTTTCTAATTCGCTTTTCAGAGTACGAACTTGTTCCAAGACTAGATTCATGGTCAAGGAAAGCTTATCAAAATGAGAAACAGAGATGTTCCCATCCATAGAGGAACCATGAATATCAGGGTTCACAATATTATCTGAAGAATCAAATCGTATCTTCTTTGATGGAAAGAGAACAGTCCAAACATCACTTTCTTTGCTTGAAAGACTTGAAAAGGACATGATAGAAGAGATAGATGAAATGCTGAGGAAAAACTTTATTTTAAAGGAAACTGAGGAAAGGAGATTTCCAAAATAACCTTTGACCAAAACCCTAACAGAATTTTGATTATCCCCAAAAATCTTTAAAAAAAAACTGAAATATTTCATCATAACCCTTTTGAAGATTATGATTTTTTGTCTAAGAGGGATAGACAAAAATCATCAATACAGTATTACAAACTGTAAATGTTCCAATCCTTTCCAAGATTGGGTAACTTCTTTTGAGGGGATGAAGTATTTATACTTTGTTTATGTCTTGTTTTTAAGAATGAAGAGTTATGAGCATCATCCTTTCTTTCATTTAGCATAGATTTGAACATCTTGATTGTTGATTTTCGTAAACTATGCATTCTTTTAGAAATCTCTTTTACAAAGGCTGAGGTTTTTGTATGAGATTTCTTTTTCTTCTTATGTAAACAACTTTTTATAGAAGAGAGTTTATTCTGTTTCTTAGTGCCACAATTTTTTGGATGAACCTGATAATCACAAGAGGAATCCACAAGATTAGATACGTTCTTGTGATTTTCTATACTATCCTTATTGTCAGGGTGACTTAATAATGGTATAGAATTAGGAGGATTTTGCTGAAAACTTTTTAACGGAATAATCAAAATGTTTTGATGAGAATCATGATTACAATTGATCATCTCCAATTTTAATTTAGACAGTTAACATTCCAGATTTTCAATCCTTTTAATTAAGACTTCCTTTTCTAGTTGAAAAACTTCTGAGGAAGTAAGATTGTTTATCATGGAATAATCTGGACTGTTAGGAGTAGGGGTGAACATGGTTCCGGTTTTTCATTAGAAACCGACCAAACCGAGCCAATTATGAAGAAACTGAACCAAACCATTAGTAAATGGAGTGGTTTGGTTTAGAAATGTTAAAAACCGAGAGTATTGGTTTGGTTTTAGTTTTAGTTCAAAACCAAACCGATAACCAATGAAAAACCGATTGATTTTAGTATAATGAATATCAACCACTAGATCTCTCTAACTAATCAAACTTAATCTTCACCGTAGGTTTTAACTATAAAACTTTAAGAGAAAAAAAATTAAACCCTACAAACCAAACTTTATCTTTCTCCTCCTCCCTTCCACTGCGGCTACTCTCTTTCTTCCTTCTTTTTCTTCATCTTTCTTCCTTCTTTTTCTTCACAGATTCAAACCAACTCCATAATTAATAATAAATCATGATACTACACCAATAATAGCAAATCTTCTTCTCCTCATTCCTTTTCTCTTCTTCTCAACTTATTCTTATAACCCTAATCCCTAATCTTTGATTCACCCCTATTTTCAGACGAAACTACAACCAAATCAATCATTTTATAAGGTAAGCTATACACCTATATCACTTGATTTTACATGTGTAATTGTTTTACTCGATTTACACCTTTTAAAAAAAAAAAGGTTTTGTAAAATGAGTTTGCATGATTTATTTTTTTACAGATTTCAATGATTCAACTATGGAAAATCCTCAATCAACATAAGTAAGTTCTTTTTCATGATCTATTACTTAAAATTCGAAAGTTAGGTTTCTGAAATTTGGTGTTTTTTTTTTTTTTTTTATATTATGGGTAGGGTTTGTTGAAATTAGAGATTTATTGATTACTGATAGGGTTTGATACAATTAGAAATTTATTGGTCAGGCTTTGCTACAATTGTGATTTGTGGAATATGGTTTGTTGCAATTAGTGATTTTTCTGATTTTGAGTTCATCCCCTTTATGTATGCACATGTTTTCTAGTTAACTTTTTTAGTTATGAATTGAAGTTGAATAACATGAATTGATATGGGGTATTGTTGTACATGTTTGTGTATTGCTGAAATTGAAAGGAATATATGTTTGTTTTTTTTTTTTTTTTGATCGGTTGGAATATATGTTTGTTTATGATACGTTTTATATGTTCATATGATTTTTGTGTTTGAATCTATATAGCTTGAACTAATACTTTGTATGTGATTTAATGATTGCATACATGTCATCTGATTTGTATATATGCAGGCTTCTAATTCTTCAACCGTCACTACACAAGTCATTAAGAAGCGCAAAGATACTTCTTCCCTACGGGATTACTTCATAAAAGAGACCCCGTGAAGGAGATTCTGCTATAGCCACGCTTATGGCAGAGAGAGAGAGAGAGCAAGATAAGAAAATCTTTAAAATGTTATATAAGTTTCTGTGAAACAAAAAGAAGATGTAATCTCTATCTTTTCTTTTGAATTGTGTTGAAGAATGTTAATGGTTTGAAAAACTTTGAACTATTTTTTTTTCCTTAGATTTGAACTGTCAGTTTTCTGAAACTGACATAGCAGCTGGTTAACCGATATCCAATGGAAGAAACCGAAACCGGCTAGAACCATTAAGAAACCGAACCACTGGTTAATGGTTTGGTTTGGTTTACATTTTAAGAAACCGAGAGTATTGGTTTCGGTTTCAGATTTGCTTGAAACCGAACCAAACCGAACCATGTTCACCCCTAGTTAGGAGGACAGACATGATTATCAGCAAACAAATTGAGCGAATCATCACAGATATCATCCTCAGGATAATAGTCAAGAGTATCCATCCATGCTTTAGTTATCTCACTCTCCTCCGTATCAGGATATTTATAAGTATCATGAACACTTCTATAGCACTTGAAACAAGAATTATTAACATAGTTTTTCTGAACCTTTTTCTTGATTGACTGCCTTTTCTTTTGAGACTTTCTTTTACTCTGTCTAAGAGATTTCTTAAACTGTTGTATAAACAGTGACAAAGTCGAATTAAAGCAATTCTTATCCCTTTTGTCAATCAATTTAGAATGTCGAGACTTACGATCAGATGCAGCAACATGGTTGCTAGACAGATGACGTTTCTATCTTTCTTCAAGTTCAAGATCGAAAATCTTTAACTTTCCGGCTAGAGAATTTCTGGAAAGTGTGTCAAGGTTATTTCCTTCGACGATGGAATGCTTCTTAGAATCGTATCTAGATGGCAGCGATCTGAGAATTTTCAAATTTCCTTTTCATGAATAGTCTTACCTAATGCAAAAGATGTATTAACAATTTCAGAAACTTTGTGATTAAACTCATAAAATGTTTCTTTGTCTGCCATACAAAGGTTTTCCCAATCGGAATTAAGGTTTTGAAGCCTAGCTTCCTTCTCACTGGTATTACCTTTGAATACGGTTTCTAAGATTTCCCAAGCTTTTTTAGACTTAGTGCAATTTGACACATGGTGCTGAAGACTTGGGGTAATGGCATGTATGATGGTATTCAAACCGTCGAAATTTTGCTTTGCAGCAAGTATCTCTGCAGGGCTGTATTCACCAATATTCTTGGGAACGTTTACATCTCTAACTACCACAACGGGAGGATCATATCCATTAACAACATATACCCATGATTGAAAATCACGCGGTTGAAGAAAATCTCGCATAGCAATTTTCCACCATAAGTAATTAGAGCCATCGAATATTGGTGTTACGTTAATAGAGATAACACCTCTGTCCATAGAGTCAGATCGCTACAAACACAGACTTGTAAGGTCTTGAACGTGTTTGCCTGCTCTGATACCAATTGAAAAAGCGGGGGTCCAACAACCACACCCAATATTTCAATTAGCAATCTATATGGACAAACTCCAATATACTTTCTAGAGAATCAACTAGATAGTCAAACTCAACCTAGATAAAAGTACATCAAAGAGTTTATATCTCTATCTCTCGATTCAAATCTTACTCAAGCAAACTGCGAATCTCAATTTAAATACAAAAGAGATAAACTTGGATGGTACCAAAGACCAATATCCAAGTGTCAATTAATTTAAATCAACAACCAAAAGGTAAGATATTCTAATTGATTGAACACAACCTGTATTATTTCAATTATATAACAAATATAATGCGGAAAATAAATAACACAGACACAAGAATTTTGTTAACGAGGAAACCGCAAATGCATAAAAAACCCGGGACCTAGTACAGATTAAACATAGATTGTGTTAATCCGCTACAGACACTATCATACTCCAAACCAACTTCGGTCTGGACTGTAGTTGAACCCCAATCAATCTTACACTGATCCAAGGTACAATTATGCTCCTACGTCTCTAATCCCAGCAGGATACTATGTAGTTGATTCCATTAGTTGATCTCACCTACAACTAAGAGTTGCTATGACCCAAAGTCGAAGACTTTAATAAACAAGTCTGTATCACACGGAAAAGTCTACGGTAATAGATAAATCCATCTCCCACGAATATACTTACGAATTTTGTTCCGTCTTTTGATAAATCAAGGTGAACATGAACCAATTTGTTAGAGCATTTATCAGTCGAACTCGCATGTGTTTGTATCTCAAGCATGTATGTCAATGTTAGTGATCAAAACTATAAGTCTTGATTTCTAGTCTACTATAGCTAAGGTCTCGGACTAGGATAAAAAGTGTAGTTGAGCTTAAGAACTCCATGGCAATCATCATAAAAGACGAAGGACTACTCAAGGAAATGGTGGATCTTCATCGACTAAAAGGTATGTGGAGACTTGAACTTATATATCTATCACTCAAAAGTCTATTTATTTCCTATCTTGAGACAAAAGTCATTTTCCTATATAGACTTAGGTTACACACATTTGGTATTTCGATCCGGGTTTACCTCGCCTATCTATTTCTCAAAATATGTGTTGGTAAAGCTTTCGCTTTAGCCAAGTTCATCTTTACCTAGTGACGAAAGTCATGTTAAGTTTCAATCACTTTGAAAATTTCTCTGACGAAAAATGGTTTGTGAATAAAAACTATATAACGTCCTATGAGAATGTTTCAATAATTGAAATGAGAGTATAGACTATATAACCATTGGAGGATGTAAGCATTGTTGTGGAAACACATATATGTATAAGTCCTTATTCCTTGAACCGAAGTTTGCGAACTTTGTTGATCAAGAGAACCGGAGAAGTGCGTGAGCTAAGTCCGCGAACAGGCAGAAGTTCTCGACCCGAGAATTTCTGCTGGAGTTTGTGAACTCTGTAGGATCCAAATATCGCACAACACATTTCATTAGTGTGCGAGATTCAATTATTTCCTTAGCTTGCGAGAAGGTAGCAAAGCTTGCGAAATTATAGAGAGAAGGAGATTGTGAAATTATAAAGAGAGACTGAGAGAATGTAGCAGAGCATGAGAGAACATAGCAGAGCTTGAGAGTTTATGATCTGTACTCCACTATATGTGAGCTATCATCCACTATGTAAACACCTATATAAAGAGGAAGGCAGGAGAGAGAAAGGGGGGGGGGGTTGATATTTTTGTAACAGAGAGAGAGAGACTTTATTTTTCTTTATCATCATCTTCTTCCCCTAAAACTAAATCTAGAGCTCCAAATACTCATTAATGGAGTCTCCATGTAACCCAGATGTAATTTCAATAATCATAGTGAAGAACCCTAACCCGTGGATGTAGATCACATTGATCGAACCATGTAAATCTTGTATCTTATTTTAGCACTTTAATCTTTATTTTGGTTATGAAATAGATTTATATCTAAAAATTATTATCATAATATTATAAGGGGTGTGTTGTAGGATTTCCTGCAACTATATTTTTGGCGCTAGAAACAGGGACCTAAAAGATTTATCCTACCTTCTTGTTAATTCAAGAGAAATTCAGAAATCTTTAGCTATAATCATCAACAAATTTCACCGATCTCTAGACTTCAAGTGTGAAAGAGGGAGTTTCAGAGAAGTATACACATCTCCAGACAATAAACATCGTAACTGTTCAGAGACATCAACTAACAGATGGAGAGCAGGAGCAGATCCAAAGAAATTTTCATGAGAATAAAACGAAATGAGTTTTTATCAACGATTTAGCGTCAAAAGGACAAATCTCTAACCTATTGTTCTATTTTATGTTCAGATCTCGAGGTTAAAACGTCAAATTTTGGGCTGGATTTTCATGGGAATAAAAACATCTTTATCAGATTTGCAATAACCAAACTTTGTTTTACAAACCAAATTAAAAGATTTTGAAAATATTGAATGCTGAAATTTCGATTTGGTTTACAGATTTACTTGTCAATACAATGACAGCCCAACAAAGCAGGTCTAACTTCTCTTTCGATTGATTATTTTACATCGAAGCACAACATGAATCCATTCTCGGTAGTAATGTATAGAAAGGTATCAAGAATCTCGTAGCTTTGGAAGCCATAAATTCACAGCAAGCCATAGAATAATGAACTTCTCAACAATTGGTCTTCGGCGAAACCAGAAGTTACATTACAATTATTATCAGTGAAGAAAAGGACACACACAAATTGTTAGCAGCGAAGTGCTTTAGCAAGAGCCAGATATCTTGGTACCTACATAAACGCATCACCAGCGAAACAACAAGAGAAATAATGTATACTTTGTCACCAGACCCAACTCCAGCTGTCAACGAACAGATAGAAATATTGTATATTGTATTGCAGCATCAAATGGTTTCGAAGAAAAAGCACATAATTGCGAATAAACCAACTCATATCTAGGACCTGGAAGGTCAGTTCGCAGGAGTCCTAGGGGAGAAATATCAGCAAGGAAAATAAAGCAAACATTTAGCTAAAGGACTGTATGAAAACAAAAAGGGAAAAATTCAAGAGAAAGTATTGTGAGATTCTACCTGCGAGATTCAAATATATCACTTCGTCCACCTATTCAGAACAGCTACCAATTCAGTGAAGTATTGTCATCAGCTAAATTCAGCAGCTTACCTGGTCAATCAACTAATTCAAGGGCAACGATAAATACAGCCAGAAAGGATTATACGAAGAAATACATGTAAGCAAAGAGAATGTATAATCCCGTGATTACACCAACATGTTTAAGGAGATAGTGATCAAAGGAGAGCTATAAGACTTTGTCAAAAAATCAGAGATAAGCAACACTAGCTAGTAAACCGATACAATATGGGAAAGCACTGTCAGCATGCAGAAGTGAAAAAAAAGACACTTTCAACTATAAGATCTTCAAGTGAACAGAAAAGGACGGAGAGGAGAGGCTACTTGAAATATTCACATTGAGGAAAAGAGCTTCTTTCACGAAGTTAAACAAACCAACGAAGAAAATTAACTACATCACCGGCGAAGAAATGTCATTCCAGCGAAGAAAAGTACCAGCACTAATCCAACTGCAATCAATATCAAGCTTAACAAATAACTCACAGTACCTTACTTCGCTGAGAAAATTCAAAGACCAATCATCTCGAGCAGGACAAACAAAAGGGAAGTACCTTCCTTCTTATCTCTAATTTTAATGATCACTAAAATTGAGTTGAGCCTTGATAGAATTGATTATTATAAATTAGAATGGTGATGTTACTACTTATTCTTTACTTCATCTACGCAAGTATTAACTAACTGAAATTCGCAGGAGCTGATAAGTCTAGATGAACAAAGAAAATCAACCTGTAACTCGCAGCAAAGAAAATTCAGAAACAAAGCCAAGTAAAATAAAGTAAAGCAACTTGTGAAGTAAAATAACTCACAACTTATGAAGGGAGTCTCAGAGGATTCTTAGAGAAACGAAGCAACCAACATGATGGAGAGAAAGCAGCAAATTTGAACTATGCTGGCGAAGCAAGGAGTTCAGATGGAAATTTAGGCAGCAACTACATCGTGTAAGCGAATACCAGGAAAAACTTCTTTCTTGTCTATATCAGTTAATGAAGGAGGAAGGAAGAAAGGTTAGAAGCAATGCAAACTTCCCCTCAGTAAGAGAAGCATGGTAACAATTATCTTCGCAGCAATAGCTTGTGAAATCAATAACTTCGCAACAAGAGCGATGAAATCAACAACTTCGCAGCAAGATCAATGAAATCAACAACTTCGAAGAATTCTTTATGTTAGTTTCACAGGAATAGCCAAGGCAAAAGGAAAGGCAACTTCAAAGACTTCAAAAACGCACAAGGTAGAGACGAAGAAATATCAACTCAACAACATGAATGCAACAAATCGGAAGCATGAATGCAATAAACAAAGAGAACAAGGTTATAGACCATCACTAATGAAAAGGAAGGAGAAAACTGGAATCATAGGAAAAGAAAAGATTCACCAAGGCATATGTAGTTGCAGAATATCCTACAACTACACCCTCGGTAGAATTAGTAAAACTTAAGAAGTTCATGATGATGAATAACAATTTTCTTATTAATGCTCTCAATTGATTACAAGAAATATCTATATGGAACTAGAATAGCTACAACTTTCTCTATTCTCTTTCCTAAAATATTTTATAACACTCACTAAAAGAACTCCTTGAATTTTACATTTGAACTACTATTTATAGTAAAACTTGTACAACTGTATATGTGTTGCGAAGTATCGCAACATATCCTCATAAAATTATTTTATGCTCGCAAATCCTTCATACTTCCCCGTGCTTCTTTCATCATCGTATTATTTTGCGACTCTTTCCTCTTATATTTATTATGATGTTCGTAAGCTAATATCTTGCGATATTCGGTACCTACATCTTGCCTCTTCTCATGTCAGTTATGCGAAGAAGAAATGTCATAAGAACCTCTATTATCGTAAATTTAATATAGTTATCATCACCTGTTAGATTCGCAACACGTATTTTTCTCTTTCATTAAAATTTTGACACGTTGTTTCGTAACCGTCCTTCTCAACCGTTCACGTCTAATCGCATTGATGAATTTTTACTTCCATCAAACTCTCCCTTCTTTATAAATACTATCTTTAATTCTTCCTTTTATTCTTTTATTCTATTCATCTTCTTTACCACACCTTCTTCTGCAATTTCTTCCTTTTTTCTTCTATTATGATTTCTTATCTCTTTCACTTCTTTTCCTCTCTGTTTTTCTATCTTTCATCCAATGGCTCCAAAGAAGAAAACTATATAACAACTTAATGCAGAGTTTGCTGATAGAGACCTTGTTTTTCTGAAATTGATGGTCACAATAATAAATCCTCTCTCTGTATGGAACTCTTTACTGATCTCCACTGGGATGATCGGAAAATTTTAGTTTCACGAGGTCAAATCCTTGCCGGCCTTCCCCTTCCTCTTTATGATGTCAATCTTCCTATTTTCTATGAAATTATTTGCCACCCAAATTTCTCACGAGCCATTTATCAATTAACTGGTGATTGCATTCGTATTCTGGTTGAATTCGCAAATCGTGCTGCTTTTGGAAAATCTTTGTATCCAATCGAACGTAGGAAGCCTGTATTTAGAGATGTGGAAATTATTGCTGACAATTACATGGTTGAGAAATTCTTTAAGAATTACACACTAATTCCTGCGAGGAGAGAAGATAAACGTTGGGGGGTTCGTCTTCATCTTAGATCTGATGTCGCAGAAGATGATCTTCTTATGCATGATATTGATTATGCTTCTGGGAACAATCATACTCCTCTTCGATCTCATGATGAAGATTGGTATAACTATCCTCTTGCATTATCGGGTTCTTATATCTCTGGAATGGTAGACCTTCCTGCGAACCTTCGTGATCGTAACTATCAACCTTGGGTCTTTTCTTGGCCTAACATAGATAAAGATGTATGTATCTTCATCCCCTTATCTGCTCTGTTATTTTTCTTCTTTTGCTAATCCTTTTGCAATATTTCCTAGGTGAATGAACTCAAAGAAAGTTATCTTAAAACTGGGAAATCCAGTACTCGTGAGGCTTTCAACTTATTTTCAAATGAGGTAAGAAACATTCTTATACATTTTATACAATATATTGTTGCCTCTGTTTCTTATCCTTGTTTGAATTTGTAGGTTCTCCCTGATATCCCTGAGGCTGTTGTGAATGAGAACAAGAATTCAATCTCTTCTGAGGTGCTAACTTCAAGACAAAGAACACTTCATTCTGCGAAGAATACCCAAATTTCTGGTGACAAAGAAAATGTTCTTCGCAAAGGAAAAAGGAAACTTGAGGATATTGTTTCTAAGGAGAAGAAGAGAAAAATAGTCCCAGTCAGTGCTTACTCCAATGTGAACTCCTCTAGCAAGAATATTAACGAAGAACAAAGTGATGAAAATGATAAGCTTCCTGAGAAGGATCTTAGTTCCAATTATGATACTATTTCTGATAGGGATCGTGATGAAGATGATGATGATGATGATGAAGAAGATGAAGACTATAGCAATGTGGAAACTTTTGAGTCTGCAATGATTCAATTGTCTGAGGCTTTTCTTCATTCTTCTCGAGGACTAGGAAACTCTTCTACTGCGAATGCTCGTAAACTTATTGCGAAGGCTTGTAAAGTTCATACTGTACTTAACAATAATTCCCTCACTGGAATTTCAAGATTCGTCTCTCCCGCTTCATTATACTCTTTGGGGAGTATGGTAAGTTCCTTTTATATCCCTTGTTTCATTGATTTCTAATGCTTTTTATTTGCTTAGGTTGGGAGAGTCAGTTGCGCGGTTGCTTCAGACTGGGAAAGACGTCATAATATTGCTGAGAAGAAAACTTTAAATCGTTGTAAGAAGTTGGAGGTTGAGAATTTAAAACTTCGTCAGAAAATAGAGGATTTGAATATTGATAATGCGGAATTGAAATCTCGCTGCGAAGATGATCCAAAATCTGCGAGTATCGCATCTGGAAGTTTTTCTTTTCTTGAGGAGAATAATCAATTGAAGCTTGAAAATACTTCTCTTCGTAATGATAAGAAGCAATTAGAAGGTAAGCTCGCGTATTTTGATTATTTTGACTTCGCAATTTGCTAATCATTTCCTTAATTTCTTCCCTTACTCTTTATTCTCTTATCCTGTAGTTACTGCAGAAAATTATACGAAGATGAATGATAATCTGGAAACTATTCTTGCTGCACGTAACCAAAAGATTCGTGATTTAAAATCTCAACTTCAAATTTCTCGGGAAAATCATAGTTTAAATATCAAACGTTTCCGAGCTAAGATGACTCGCAAGATTTGTGAAGACAACCAAATTCCTCTCAAGAAGTATCAGACACTCCTTTCTGAAGAAATTCCCAATGATACCCCGTATTTAGAAATTTCTGATAGTGAAGCTGAAGATGATATCTCCGAAGAAGAAAAAGAAGATCATTTTGATGAAGATAAATCATCTTCAAAATAGTTTTATTCCTTTCCGTATATTTGCTTCAGTTCTTTTGTCTTGTTTACTTGAGTACTGCACTTTTAATCAATCAACAATTTCCTTTTGAAATTTAATTAGTATCAATGTCTTAATTTTGCGATGATGAATTGATGTTTAACTGAATGCTTCCCTCTGTTTGCATGACTTGATCATATGGAGAGAAATAATATATTTTGAAGACCTAACTTAGTATTCCTTTCCCCCTTACTATTGATCTTCAGGTGATCAATCCTTATTTTAAGTATCTAGAATATCTGCCTCAGTTTAAGTTGCGAAGCTTCAAGTTTTTGCGAAGTATACATGAAATCTTCCCCTTGAAGTATAAGAATTATGAATCCTCCTTGAATTATAAATCATCCTTGAAGAAGTATATAAAATATACGAAGTATCACAAAATATTTACTCCTTGATTGCGAAGTATAGGAAATATAAGAAATACAAGAAGTATTTAACCTTTGATTGTGGAATATGAGAAGTATAAGAAGTATTCGATCTTTGAAGAAGTATAAGAAATATCCAATTCTCGTAACATGAAATATCCGTCCTTGATTGCGAATATAAAAAGAACTCTTAATCGAATTGATATATGTCGTTGTTGGAAATATAAAGAATCTCCAATATAATTGATTTCCTTGATTACTGTGGTCTTATCATGCCTTCCTAAGTAAAGGTCTTATTTTGCCACCTCTTTTGTGATAATATTTTTGTTTTTGCGATAATATGATGAGTCTGATCATTCTTGCGAATATACAACCTCGTGACATTATCGTCTTGCGATGAAACCGCAGGACGTTATCACACTTTCATGTAATAACCCATTGATCTCATCTTAACTTCATTGTATGTAATTCTGTGAATATGTATATATATAAATATATTTTTATTTATTTTTTATTCGAAGAAATATGATTGTTGCACAAATATGACAAGCCTTTATGTTCTTGCGAACAAGAAGCCTCATGACATTTGCGTCTTATAGCACGTATCAGCTCCCTAATGGAGGGTGCTGCCCTTTATCTTCCCCTTGGTTGCCCCTTCAAGGAAGCTAACATCGACCATACAAGGTTAGCTCTTCCCATCCAGTTTTGCAAACAACCAGCTTTTGATCGCAACCTCTTATCCTTTTTGCCTATAGAGCTTATAGTTACGAGGTTGCACCCTATGGGGTATCTTTGGGCCAAGTGCATCATTTGCCAAGACTTGTCAAGAATGTCAGATGTGCTTCAAACCCATCCTGCACTCTTGACTCAACCGTGTACCTCGGAGCCTTGATCGTTTTCTACACTTCTTGAGAAATACAGTATGCCTTAGTCACCCAACCTATATCCTGGTACATCGCAATTGAGAATCCAAGGTGTCTAACCCGGATAGGTACCCCGCTTTTGGGTTGTACCCTGTAATGTCCATGTACTCAGGTTCCTTGGTGGTGTTCCGGTTTCCCTGAGCCATGCTTATAGGTACCCCCTTAAATGACGTACTTTAGGACTTTGCCTCTTACGAAATGTTGCTTCGTGAACTAGGGTGTACGCCACAAAGGTTTGCCTGTGTAAAATTTCTGCGGCCTTCTTTCTTTTTTGAAAGCTAATCACAGTTTGCGGTCTTTTGTTCGCAAATATCTTTTGCGTCTTTCTTCAATGAAAGCTAATCGCAAAAAAAAAAAATTGTATTCGTAAAAATACTTCACAAATATTTCATTTTGCGAAATAACTCATTTCATTTTCTTGTTTTTTCAAAATGCATTTTATTATACGCTGTGAAGAAATGTACTGATTACCTTCGTAAATCATACCTATTCTTTACCTTCGTAAATTTCTTGTATGCTCAATCATTGTAACTTCATTCCTTCATGACTTAATCTTCAGCCATTAAATTTTCACTTCTCTTTGCAGCCTTTGCTCTTTTTCTCCAACTTTCCTTCTCAACAGTTTTTCCTTCGCAAACTTCTACTTCAGTATCGTAACATTTCTTCCCTTCTGCCCAATCACCCTTGATAACTCCAATACCTTTAGGATGAGGAAATTTTATGCATTGATGAAAAGTTGAAGCTACGCCTAAAATCCCATGAAGCCAAGGTCTCCCTATCAAAGCGTTGTACGGTGATTCAACATCAACAACGCAAAATAAGATTTCAGTTCGCATTCCCCCTAATGGAATTCGCATGCTTATTTCTCCTTTAGGTTTATTGGCAGTTCCATTAAAGCCATAAATCCTGTAAGTAGAAGGTATTAGATCTGCGTCCTTTCCCCCATGATTTTGTAAGCAGGATATAAGAGAATATTCACAGAGCTTCCTGTATCAATTAAGATTCTATTAAGACCAAATGATTCTTCATCTGTATCATCCTCACTTTCTTCCATATTCAGACAAATTTCCAATCTCACTACCAATGGATTATCATGTATTTCGCAACCTTCTGGAATTTCTGTAGCTTCAAAAGATATTTCACGCTTCTGCCAATCTTCGAGTCGTGAAATTTTTGCGATGTTCATTATTTCTCTTCCTTCACCATCTCTCGCATATACCCTAATTAACACATTATCATGAAAATCTTCTATGGTTTTATATGAGTGAACTATAGAATTGCAGAAAACATTTCTTTCTTTTGGTCCCACTTCAATGTGTAAGATTTCTTTTCCCTTTTCTTGTGTTGTATTCACCATGCGAGTTTCCATTGGGGCTTGTGGTAATTGTTGCGATTGTGCTTGCTTGAGTAAAAAGTGATCCAGTTTGCCTTGATCAATCATTCGCAAGATAATCCTTTTGATATTATTACAACTATTTGTAGAGTGCCCATGAAAATGATGGTACAAGCAAAATTCATGACTTCTTGGACCCACTGGTGGTTCCTTTCCCATATTCCATGGAGTTGGTATATTCTCCATCAAGATAATTGCCTGCCATATCTTTTCTACACTTGTATTCAAATGTGGCATCTTTATTTCTTCTATTATCATTCTTTGACCTCCTTGACCATTGTTATAATTATGTCTATGATTCCCTTGTCCAAAATAATTTTGCATTTGTCCCCCATAATTTTCTTGCTGCTGATCTAATCTTGGGATCTGGTTATTTCCTCCTCGGCTGTAGAAATTCCTTTCTCTATCATACTCTTCTTGATCTTTGCTTCCCATTGCTACCATTTTTGGCTGGCTATTGTTGGTTTTCTTCTATTCTGATATCTGCGATGATGTTTGCGAGGATGTCTGCGAAGTACCTGCTACGACATTGATTATTTTAGGAAGTAAGTTTGCTCATGTATCTTGATTGTTGGTGTTTACCACTAGATATGACTCCATATTGTTTTTTTTTTCTTCTAATGTAATGTACTCCTCTTGCAATTCTCCCAATTCTGTCATCATAATTGAATTCTTTCTTCTGAATATTTGAACATATAACTGTTCAGTTGCGAACATCGCATTTATGAAATACAAAATCAGGTATCTCTCATCCACACGTCCTGCCATATCACTGCACATAGTTTTCCATCTTCTTACCAAATGCTTAAAACTTTCACCAACTATTTGTTTTAAACCAAACACATCTTCAATGCCAAGTCGCGAGGAATGATTCGTGATATATGCTCCTAAGAAAGTTACTTGTAAATGATTAAATGATGTAATAGTGTTCTTGGGAAGTCCTTCGAACCATTTTAGAGCTTCTCCTGTTAAACTTGATGCGAAGTACTTGCATAATACAACATCATGATTCTCCCATTGTAGCATGCATCTTACATATGATTTAATGTGCTGAATAGCACATGAAGTCCCGTCAAATATGTTGGTTAACGTAGGAAGATTGCACTTTGGTGGAATCCCTCCCAATTGTACCTCTCTAGAAAAAGGAGTCCTCGCAACTTCTTCTATTGCTTTATCTAATTGCCTTCTATCTCCTCCTCCTCTAATGCTTATCATTCCTCTCATTTCCGCTAATTCTCGAAAGATTCGTGCATTTGCTTTAGAATTCTCCTCCATTGGCCTCTTCAACGCAGCTTCTCTTCTTCTACGTTCTTGCATCTCCTCTCTTGCGATTCTTCGCATTCTATCATACTCTTCATTAATGTTTTCATTTGCATGATTTTGCAAATATCTCCTTTCCAAATTGTCACAATTGTTTTGTTGCAGAGCATTTTGAAATTCTTGTTCTTCCATTTCTGTTCTCCTCATTCTTCTCATATGAATATCTGGAATTTCTCCTTCTTCATTTCTCCTTCTTCTGTGATTTATTTCTTCTTGGTTTGCCTGAACTCTGATTCGAAGATTTGGTTCGTTCCTTGTTATTTCTTCTCATTGATTCCCAATCTTCCTCTGAATTCTATCATACTCAGGATTTTGATTGTTGCGAGCTTGTTCATGTCTTATTACTCTATCTTCGTAATTGTTTTGATGCATAGCTTGTTGTCTCTCAATTTCTTCCACGAGTTGCCGCTCTTTCTCTCGATTTTCTTCGCCATTCTGATTATTTTACCTTGGAAATGGTTCTGTTCGTAAATTCTCCACATTTTGTTCGTGATTTGGCACTAGAATGAAACGATTCTCTCGATTTCTTTCAACTTGATTCTGTGCTTGTTCTTGCATCTCATTTTCACTATTGATTGTTGGCGAATTTTGTTCTTCTCTTCCTGGTCTAGCATTTGATCTCACAACACTTTGAGATTTCCTCCTTTGTAACATCTCATTTTCCCTTCTCAATTCTTGATTCTGTCTTGTTAGATTGGCACGTTCTTCAGCTTCAAACCTTCGTTCTTCTTGAATTTCTTGTCTCAATGTTTCTAACATCTCCCTTTCTCTTTCACGAGTTGTTCCTCCCATCAATATCCCATTTTCTCTAATTTGTGGTTCTTTGTATGTTTCTCGCCGGTGTATCGCTTTCTCCAAGTGTGTATACTCACTCGATCATGATCTTCTGTTTGTTGAGTTTGATTTCTTAGATTGTTCCTTCTCCTACTAGGTTCTCCTATTACATTTGCTTCTCCACCTGCGAGCCTTGCACTTCTTCTTACTGCAGTCAATGGTTCTGATGTATTTCTTCTTCTAGCCATTTCAGATTTTCAAAACTCCTTAGAATTTTTGCTAGAACAATCTTCAAATCCCTGTTTCTAGCGCCAGAATATCCTACAACTACACCCTCAGTAGAATTAGTAAAACTTAAGAAGTTCATGATGATGAATAACAATTTTCTTATTAATGCTCTCAATTGATTACAAGAAATATCTAAATGGAACTAGAATAGCTACAACTTTCTCTATTCTCTTTCCTAAAATATTTTCTAACACTCACTAAAATAACTCCTTGAATTTTACATTTGAACTACTATTTATAGTAAAACTTGTACAACTGTATATGTGTTGCGAAGTATCGCAACATATCCTCGTAAAATTATTTTATGCTCGCAAATCCTTCATACTTCCCCGTGCTTCTTTCATCATCGTATTATTTTGCGACTCTTTCCTCTTATATTTATTATGATGTTCGTAAGCTAATATCTTGCGATATTCGGTACCTACAGCATACGATTTACTACAAAACGCAGAACAACATTTTCAGGTTCAGAGAGTAAGAAGAGGAAAGGACGAAGAGAAAAATTATGCAAAGAATGAGAACAAAGTGATAAACTGCATGAATTATACTTCTCAATCACGAACAAGAAGTACAGTTGGTAAGGGGAGTCCTGAATAAACTTAAGATCATGCCGTCGATTCCAAACACATGCATATATTTTTTTGCACATTTTCTATAAAATCAGGCAGAATATAATAATAAGAGGACGATAGAATGGCTTGCTTTCGCAAATAGAAGCCAGTACAGTTGGTAATGAGCGTAAAGAAGGAACTAGGTGTTGCGAGATCGATTATTTACTCAACCATGTTTTTACATGTTTTAATACAACTTCACAAGAGAAGAAAAGAATAAGAGAGTAGCATCACCAGCTTTTTCAAAAACCGAAGTTGGCACAGATGGTGAAGTCAAAAGAGTATGCGTTAGTGTTCGCATGATCGAATCTCAGCCTTCGTAGACTTTTTGCATGTTTTTACAGGAAGAAGATCTTGAACAGTTGGTAGGCAGCGTCAAATATGTTATAATATAATTTCACAAAGGAGGGTTCATTTCACACAGACAAGTTTCGCAAGCAAGCTATATATTTCGCAAGCTCACTGACAGCTAAATAGAAAAACACAGTTAGTTATGAAAATTTTACCGCACCAACACAAACAAAAGCCAGCAGAGATGGTTAGAGTTGGAGCGAACAAACCTGAGATCATATGTTCGAATTCGCAGCCTCACAAATTTTTTAAATATTTTTGAACTTTCAAAGATGAAGAAATGGAATAAAGTTGGTCTTTGATTATTTTGCAAAGAAGAGAGTTAATGATTATTCCGCACAGATATTTCACAAAGAAATGACAGAAATGAAAAAATGAATGAAAGAATAATGAAACGCGAAAATTTTGCAGAGATTAATGACATATTAAAATGGGAAGAACCTTTATGACGTACACTCTAGTTCACGAATAAAATTTCGCAAGAGGCAAATGTAAGACCTAAAGTGCGTCATAGAAGGGGGTATCTATTACTGGAACCTGAGTCATGGAGATGTGGGGTCCATAAAAACCTATCCAGGAGAGATACCTTGGATTTTCAACCTAGACTTATGATTTAGGTTGGACGACTGAGGGTCTCTTCTAAGGAGTGCAGAGTATGATCAAGGCGCCGAGGTACACGGTTGAGCCAAGAGTGCCCGGGGCATATGAAACTACCCTGGCCATTCTTGGAAAGTCTTGACTATGATGCACTCGGCCTAAAGAAAACCCCACTTAGGGTGCAGTCTCGTAACCATAAGCCATATAGGCAAAAGGGATAAGAGGCTGCGAAAACAACTGGTTGTTTTTAAGACTGGATGGGAGGAGTTATACTTGTATGGAAGAAGTACGTCTCCTTAAAGGGGAAACCAGGGGGAGATAAGGGCGGTACCCTCCATTTGGGAGCTGATAAGTGTCTTAAGACGCAAATGTCATGAGGCTATATTTTTGCAAGATTATTTAGGCTTTTCATATTTGTGCAACAATCCTGAAGAGGAAAAAATACAAAAGAGAAAAGATAAGACAAGATCAATGGGTCAGTACATGAAAGTGTAAGGACGTCCTGCGATTTCGTCGCAAGACGACAATGTAATGGGGCTTTAATTTCGCAAGAAAATTTAGGCCTGTCATATTGTCGCAACAAAAATTGACAAAAGAAAAAGTTAAGGCAAGATCAATGGGTTTCTGCATGAAAGTGCAGAGACGTCCTGCGATTTTGTCGCAATGACAAGAGGTAGCAAAATAAAACCTTTAACTAGGAAGGCAAAATAAGACCACATAAGAAAATGAGTAAGCAAATAAGCTTGCGAAAATGATTATATGTAAGCAAATTAGTTTGCAAATATATGCATGGAAATGAATCTGAGACAGGGAAAATAACAAATAAATATTATTCAGAATCTCTCAGGAGTATTATTCAGAATCTCTAAGGAGTATTATTCAGAATCTCTCAGAAGTATTATTCAGAATCTCTCAGAAATATTATTCAGAATCTCTCAGAAGTATTATTCAGAATCTCTCAGGAGTATTATTCAGAATCTCTCATAAGTATTATTCAGAATCTCTCAGGAGTATTATTCAGAATCTCTCATAAGTATTATTCAGAATCTCTCAGGAGTATTATTCAGAATTACTCAGAAGGATTATTCAAAATTTCGCAGGATTATTCAGAATTTCGCAGGATTATTCAGAACTTCGCAGAATGTGCCAGAATTTCGCAGAATGTGTCAGAATTTCTCAGAATATGATTATTTTGCAGAATGTGGTTATTTCGCTAAATTATTTCGCACAATTAAAAGCACTTGAAGAGATTATACTATCATGAGGCTGAGGCAAGATAAGGATGAAGAAAAAACTCACTCATTCAATATTTTCTCAAGGATTCTACCCTCATAGACAAAGAACAGAGGCAACTGTGGATTACCAAGAAAATATTTTATGTTCTTTATCTTCTCGGCAAGAATCATTTCCAAAGTGGACAAGATTCCTCACCAAAAATAGAGGATACTTCTTATATTTCAAGGATTGAGTACTTCAAGAGTTGATACTTCTTGTTTATTTCGCAAAGCTCCGGAACTTCATAAAAGAATAGAGGAAAGTATGTACTTTTCAAGTCCAATATTCTTTCGCTCGTTCTTCCAACAACTACAACAAAGAGAATTTTTCCTTAAAGATCGCTCTTCAAGAAATATTCAAGGAAAAAGAGGCAATATGTATGATCCAAATATCGCACAACACATTTCATTAGTGTGCGAGATTTAATTATTTCCTTAGCTTGCGAGAAGGTAGCAAAGCTTGCGAAATTATAGAGAGAAAGAGCCTGCGAAATTATAAAAAGAGCCTGAGAGAATGTGGAAGATCCTGAGAGAACGTAGCAGAGCTTGAGAGTTTATGAGCTGTACTCCAATATATGTGAGCTCTCATCCACTATGTAAACACCTATATAAAGAGAAAGGCAGGAGAAATAAAGGGGGGGGATAGATATTTTTGTAACAGGGAGAGAGAGACTTTATTTTTCTTTATCATCTTCTTCCCCTAAAACTAAATCTAGAGCTCCAAATACTCATTAATGGAGTCTCCATGTAACCCAAATATAATTTCAATAATCATATTGAAGAACCCTAACCCCGTGGATGTAGATCACATTGACCGAACCACGTAAATCTTGTGTCTTATTTTATAATTTTAGCACTTTAATCTTTATTTTGGTTATGAAATAGATTAAGATCTAGAAATTATTATCATAATATTATAAAGGGTGTGTTGTGGGATTTTCTGCAAATACAAACTCCATCCGGGAACTTAAGTCCGCGAACTTGAGTAGGTTATGTCTAAAAACGATATTTGTGAACTTATCTTTATAAACTAAGGAATGCTATTGCCAACCGTGGCTATATTGTTCATGAACCAATTCGAGTGAATCAAATTGTTTTTGCTTCAATTGTGTCTTGTGTAGTACATGATATTTCCTTGCAATTGAACAACTCTCTAACTAGTTCATTTGAGTCATTTGAACTAGTTATGGTGAAGAAGAATATGGTTGATATGAAAGTTATCATATGGCTAACCATTTTGTTAACTATTGTTGAACCAACTAATGTACAAGTTTGGGTACGGTTACATAAAACTAGAAACGTGCATTTTATGTGTATATAAAAAGCTATGTTTTCGATCTAACGGTTGATAAATTTTAGCTTGAATCTAATCAGGTCTTCATCTAACGGTGAATATTGAATGCTTTGTTACCAAGCTAACATTGATTGCAAACCCGAATTTGAAAGACTATATAAGGGAGAACTCTAGCAACTGGGAAACCTAATCCCCACACATTCTGTGTGATACTAGTTGTGCTAAGCTAGAGTCGATTCTCCTTTAGCCTTTGGTTTCTTCTTCTAAACCAGGTTAACGACTTAAAGACTTCATTGGGATTGTGAAGCTAGACCGATACTACTTTTCTTGTAGTTGTGTGATATGATTTTGCTGTTTCTATTGTACGAGTACAATTGTAATAATTGGCTTGAGATTTATATCTCCGATAGACAAGATATAAAAGTAGTCACAAACATCTTCATCTCATCGTTTGTGATTCCACAATATCTTTTTTCGCTGCGTCGATTAAGATTATTGTGAGGTGATTGATAATATTGAGTTGTTCTTCGGGAATATAAATATGGTTTATCAATTGGTTCATGTTTACCTTGATTTATCAAAAGACGGAACAAAACTCGTAGATATATTCGTGGGAGACGAATTTATCTATTATCGTAGACTTTTCTGTGTGATACAGATATGTTTATTAAAGTCTTCGACTTTGGGTCGTAACAACTCTTAGTTATGGGTGAGATCAACTAAGGGAATCAAGTACGTAGTGTTAGAGCATTGCTCGGTCGAACTCGCATGCGTTGCTATCTCATGCATGTTTGTCAATGTTAGTGATCAAAACTATAAAGTCTTGATTTCTAGTCTACTATAGCTAAGGTCTCAGACTAGGATATATAGAAAGTGTAGTTGAGTTTAATAACTCCATGGCGATCATCATACAAGACGAAGGACTACTCAAGGAAACAGTGGATCCTTATCGACTAAAAGGTATGTGGAGACTTGAACTTATCTATCACTCAAAAGTATATCTACTTTATCTCTTATTTTGAGACAAAAGTCGTTTTGCTATATAGACTTAAATTATACACATGTGATATTTCGAGCCGAGTATATCTTGCTTATCAATTTCTCGAAATATGTGTTGGTAAATCTTTCGCTTAGCCAAGTTCATCTTTACCTAGTGACGAAAGTCATGTTATGTTTCAATCATTTTGGAAATTTCTCTGACGAAAAATAGTTTGTGAATAACAACTATATAATTCCCTATGAGAATGTTTCAATAATTGAAATAAGAGTTTAGACAATATAACCATTGGAGGATATAAGCATTAGTGTGGAAACACATATATGTATAAGTCCTTATTGCGTGAACCGAAGTTTGCGAAGTTTTTTGATTAAGTAAAGCCGGAGTAGTACGTGAACTTCAGTCCGTAAACCCAGTCCGCGAACTAGCGTAGTTCTCAAACCCGAGAATTTCTGCTGGAGTTTGTGAACTCCGTCCGGGAACTTAAGTCCGCGAAACAAGTCCGCGAACTTGAGTAGGTTATTTCTAAAAACGATGTTTGTGAACTTATCTTAATAAACTAAGGAATTTTATTGCAAACCGTGGCTGTATAGTTCATGAATCGATTCGAGTGAATTACATAATTTTTGTTTCAATTGTGTCTTGTGTAGTACATAAAGATCTAAGCAATTGAACAACTCTATAACTAGTTCATTTGAGTCATTTGGACTAGTTATGGTGAAGAAGAATATGGTTGATATGAAAGTTATCATATGGCTAACCATTTGGTTAACTATTGTTGAACCAAATAATGTACAAGTTTGGGTACAGTTACACAAGCTTAAAAACGTGCATTACATGTGTGTATAACAAGTTATGTTTTCGATCTAACTTGAATCTAATCAGGTTTTTATCTAACGGTGAATATTGAATGATTTCTTAGTAAGCTAACATTGATTGCAAACCTTGATTTGAAGACTATATAAGGGAGAACTCTAGCAACTGGGAAACCTAATCCCCACACATTCTGTGTGATACTAGTTGTGCTAAGCTAGAGTCAATTCTCCTTTAACCTTTGGTTTTATTCTTCTAAAACCAAGTTAACGACTTAAAGACTTCATTGGGATTGTGAAGCCAGACCGATATTACTTTTCTTGTAGTTGTGTGATCTGATCTTGTTGTTTCTATCGTACGAGTATAATTGTAATAATTGGCTTGAGATTTCTATCTCCGATAGGCAAGATATAAAAGTAGTCACAAACACTTCGTCTCATCGTTTGTGATTCTACAATATCTTTTTTCGTTGCGTCGATTAATACTATTGTGAGGTGATTGATAAGATGAGTTGTTCTTCGGGAATATAAGTCTGGTTTTATCAATTGGTTCATGTTCACCTTGATTTATCAAAAGACGAAATAAAAACTTGTAGGTATATTCGTGGGAGACGGATTTATCTATTATTATAGACTTTTCTGTGTGATATAGATTTGTTTATTAAAGTCTTCGAATTTGGGTCGTAGCAACTCTTGGTTGTGGGTGAGATCAGCTAAGGGAATCAAGTATGTAGTATCCTGCTGGGATCAGAGACATAGGAGCATAACTGTACCTTGGATCATTGTGAGATTGGTTGGGGTTCAACTACATTCCAGACCGAAGTTATCTTGGAGTAGGAGAGTGTCTGTAGCAGATTAATACAGTGTATGTTTAATCTGGACTAGGTCCCGGGGTTTTTCTACATTTGCAGTTTCCTCGTTAACAAAATTCTGGTGTCTGTGTTATTTCTTTTCTGCATTATATTTTGTTATATAATTGAAATAATACAGGTTCTGCGTTGTTCAATCAATTAGAATATCCAACCTTTTGGTTGTTGATTTAAATTGATTGACACTTGGATATTGGTCTTTGGCACCATCCAAGTTATCTATATTTGATGAAGACTTTCAGATTTCTATTTGCTTGAGTATATATCAAATTGATAGATTGAGATAATAACTCCTTAAGATATTTCTATCTAGATTGAGTCTGACTGTCTAGTTGATTCTCTAAAAAGTAACTCAGAGTTTGTCCATACAGATTGCTAATCGAAATATTAGGTGTGGTTGTTAGACCCCCGCTTTTTCAATTGGCATCAAATCAGGCAAACACCTTCAAGACCTTATAAGGCTGTGTTTGTAGCGATCTTACTTTATGGACATAGGTGCTATCTCAGTAAACGTACCACCAGTCTTCAATGACTCTAATTACTTATGGTGTAAAATTGTTATACGAGATTTTCTTGAAGCATGTGATTTTCAATCATGGGTATATGTTGTTAATGGCTATGATCCCCCCGTTGTGGCAGTTGGAAATTTAAACGTTCCAAGGATATTGTTGAATACACCCCTGCCGAGATACTTGCTGCAAAGCAAAATTCCGACGGTTTGAATGTGATCATAAACGCCATTACCCCAAATCTTCAGCACCATATGCCTAATTGCATTAAGTTGCAAGAAGCTTGGGATATCTTAGCAACCGTATTTGAAGGTAATACCAATGATAAGGAAGCTAGGCTTAAAAACCTTAATTCCGATTGGGAAAACCTTCGTATGGCAGATGAAGAAACATTTGATGAGTTTAATCACAAAGTGTCTGAAATTGTTAATGCATCTTTTGCATTAGGTAAGACTATTCCTGAAAAGGACATTGTGATGAAAATTTTCAGATCGCTGCCATCTAGATACGATGCTAAGAAGCATGCCATCATTGAGGGAAATAACCATGATACACTTTCCAGAAATTCTCTAGCCGGAAAGTTGAAAATTTTCGATCTTGAACTGGAACAAAGAGAGAAACGTCATCTGTCTAGCAACCATGTTGCTGCATCTGATCGTAAGTCTTGACATCCCAAATTGATTGACAAAAGGGATGAGAATTTCTTTAATTCGACTATGTCACTGTTTATACAACAGCTTAAGAAATCTCTTAGACAGAGTAAAAGAAAGTCTCAAAAGAAAAGGCAGTCAATCAATAAAAAGGTTCAGAAAAACTTTGTTAATAATTCCTGCTTCAAGTGCTATAGAAGTGTTCATGATACTTCTAGATATCCAAATATGGAAATGAGTGAGTTAACTAAAGCATGGATGGATACTCTTGACTATTGTCCTGAGGATGATATCTATGAGGGTTTACTTAATATGTTTGATGATAATCATGAATGTCCTCCTAACAGTCTTGATCATTCCATGATAAACAATCTTACTTCCTCAGAAGTCCTTCAACTAAATAAGGAAGTCATAATTAAAAGGATTGAAAATCTGGAAAGTGATATGTCTAAATTAAAAATGGAGATAACTTGCAATCATGATTCTCAAAACTTTTCTATTTTTTCGTTAAAAAGTTGTCAGCAAAATTCCCTTGATTCTATACCTTTCTTAAGTCACTCTGATAATAAGGATAGTATATAGAATTACAATAATGTACCTAACCTTGCAGATTCTACTTGTGATTATCAGGACCATACAAAAATTTGGGACGCTAAGAAACAGGAAAAACTCTCTTCTACAAAAAGTTGTTTGCAGAAGAAGGAAAAGAAATCTCATACAAAACCTTCAGCCTTTGTAAAAGAGATTTCCAAAAGAATGCATAGTTTCCAAAATTCAACAATCAAGGTGTTCAAATCTATGCTACAGAAAAGAAATGATGATGGTCATAACTCTTACTTCATAAAAACAAGACATAAACGAAGTATAAATACTTCATCCCCTCAAAAGAAGTTACCCAGTCATGGAGAGAATTGGAACATTTACAGTTTGTAATAATGTATTAAGGATTTTTGTCAATCCCTCTTAGACAAAAAAAAATCATAATCTTCAAGAGGGTTGTGATGTTTCTGTTATTTTTTTTAGGATCCTTTTTCTGAGGATAAAATTTCGGTTAGGGTTTTGGTCAAAGGTTAGTTTGGATATTTATCTCCTATCCTCATTTTCCTTTAAAATAAAGTTTTTCCTCGTTAAACATTTCATCTATCTCTTCTATCATGTCCTCTTCAAGTCTTTCAAGCAAATATAATGATGTGTGGACTGTTCTCTTCCCATCAAAGAAGATACGATTTGATTCTTCTGATAATATTGTGAACCCCGATTCTCACAGTTCCTCTCTGGATAGGATCATCTCTGTTTCTCATTTTGATAAGCTCTCCTTTGCCATGAATCTAGTCTTGGAACAAGTTCGTGACCTGAAAAGTGAATTAGAAACTTCTTCCAAGAGACTTGAAGAAAAGATGGAGAATCTAGAATCTAGAATTGATCTGATCGAAGATGAGCTTGATGAATACAGAGAATACGAGAACAATATTCAAATCAAGTGAAATGTTCTATGAATTTTTTTATTTTTCCTAGTAAATCTTCTATTTTTCTTGTTTTGTTTATAATAATAACTAGTGTTTGGAATAGCCATTATTGTGATTACGCATAGATATGTCCAAAGTTTTCATCTTCTTGTCTTTAGATTTATTGGTTTAAATTCTAAACTTGTTTGGAAGATGATTTTTGCAATATTAATCTTTATGGTTTTATGGATTGATTTTGGGTCGAGGGAAAGAAATCGGACTTAGTTGTGCTCTGCAAATTGGCGACTAACTCAGTTTCGAAATTTCACGATCTTCGTCATTTTTGTCCTTCCATTAATCGTTCAATCATTTGCATCGAATCTTTCAAGTGATTTTGGTGTTCTCAGGTGAATCTAGTCGTTTTTTCTATTAAGATAGTTATCAATGGATCTATTTTAGATAGCTTAAATGGATCAACAAAGTTTTAAAGAGGATTCCGTAAGGTATTCTAGGGTTGTTAATATTTCGATTCCAGCTGAGAAATGTCCTTCGATCTCTTTAATTGATGGTCAAAGTGATTCAAGGTATGATACATGGAAATTTTCCTTAATTGGTAGATTAGATTTTCTTCGAATTAAGTTTGTGGATGCAATGAATATTTTGAGAAATCAGTGGAAACTAACTGGGGAATGTCTATTGATTCCTTTGGGTAAAGATTTTTTCACCATTAAGTTGTCTAATGTAGTAGATCAAAATTATATCAAGAATAGTACGTGGGACGTACATGATCAGGTTTTGAAAACTAGGAGTTGGATTCCAAATTTTCGCCCTGAAAATCAAAGAACATCTCATTCTCTAGTTTGGATATCTCTACCAGGTTTAAGTCTTGAATATTGGGATGAGCAAACCCTATTTACAATCTATGATGCAATTGGAAATCCAGTTAAAGTTGATGATGCTACTCTCAAATATGCAATTGGGTATGCTGCAAAAGTTTTAGTTGAAATTGATTTTTCTCAGACAATTCCAAACAAACTATGGATTATCACTAAGTATGGGAATTTTTCACAAGAGATTATTCTGAACAATCCTCCAAAATTCTGTTCTAAATGCAAAATTATAGGACATGTCTTATCTGAATGCAGGTTTAATAAGGGTCATTCTATGGAACATCCTATTGGAAACTCTAGTAATAATGTAGAAAATGAAAGCAGATCTATAGGGAATCAACTAGAAAAAAGTAGTGCTGAGAAAGAAGTGATTTCACCAAAAACAGTTCAAAAGCCATTTGATATCTGTTCATCCCCAAAGGTTCAAAGTAGTAAGCCTACAAAAAATTCTCACCTCAACAATGAGGTTCTCATCACACAAGGAAGGTTCAACTCTTTGCAAGATACTGAAGTTGTTTTAGAATAAATCAAATGAGGAGACTCAATCACAAGATATCTTAACTCCAGCAAAAATCCTTCAAGTAGTAGAAGATAATTCAGTTGAAAAAAGTGTGGTCAAATTTATTAATGGAATAGATGGTTTTGTTTCCAAAGAAAGAGTCCATGTTACTTCTTGGTCTAGAGTTGTACAGAAGCCTGCAAGTGTGAATCAAGCATCAACTAGCACTGAAGCAGTTAAGGTAATGGATACTCAAATTCCCTCTAGTACTCAAATTCCAAGTAAATACAATTTTAGGAAAAACCAAGGAAAAGGAGGCACTAAAGGCCTCATTTTCAAACCATGAAAGTCTTATTTTGGAATTTAAGAGGCCTAAGAAGAGCCAGGTCTCAAAATAAATTATGGGCTCTAATAAACCAGTTTAATCCTTCAGTAGTATGGGTTGCAGAACCTAAAGTAGTGTGTACTTCTTCTTTTTGCAATAAATTGAATTTACCAGCCATGCAAAGTATGGTAATTCATAATTCAGTTTCTAATAAGAAAGGAAATATTTGTTTATTTTGGAATAAGAACTTGCCACTCCTTCAGTAGTGTCTATGTCAAGTCAGATGATTACTGTTGAAGTTGGTGGTGTTTTCATTTCTGGTATTCATGCTCATGTTGGTGTGGTGAAAAGAAGATTTTTGTGGTCTAAGATGGAGATAATTAGTGGTTTGAATTTACCCTGGTTAGCCATTGGTGACTTTAATGTGGTTATATCAGTTGATGAGAAGATTGGTGGTAAGAATCCAAATAAAAGAGCAATGTTGGACTTCAATAATTGTTTAGACATCTGTGAATTGATGCAAGCTCCTAAAACAGGTATTCATCATTCTTGGTCTAATTGTCAGCATGGCAATAAGAGAATATTATGTAATCTTGAAAGGGCAGTATTCAATCAATTATGGCTACAAAAATTTGAAGGTTGGGGATATAAAGTGGGCTTGAGAATTGCTTCTGATCATTCTCCATTACTGGGTGGATGTGCTGTTATTCCTAAACCTCATAATGCTCCTATGAAGTTTCAAAAAATGTGGTTATCACATCCAAATTTTATGGAGGTTGTTGAAAACTGTTGGTCTGAGGAGATTGTGGGTGATCCAGCTTTCATATTTCAACAAAAATTAAAAAGAATTCTGAAGGATTGGAATTGGAAATTTTTTGGAAATATTAATGTTCAAATAAAGGAGGCTGAAGTTAAAGTTCAGGAGGCAATGGTTAACTCTGACAATAATCCATTTGATGAAGATGCACTTAATGAATTGGTAAAATCTCAAAATATGTATAACTCAAAAGAGGTACAACTTAATACTTTTTTGAAACAAAAATCAAGAATCAGATGGATAAAATAAGGGGTAGCTAATAATAGTTTTCTTCATACAAATCTTAAAATAATACAAGCAAGAAATACTATTAGTGAGTTGGAGATCAATAATGGAGTTATTATATCTAATCAGGAAAAAATCTCTGAGGAATTAGTAAATTACTTTGAGGAAAAATTTAAATTTCAAGAAGTGGAAAATGTTGATCATATGGTAGAGGGCATACCTGAAGTGATAACTAAAGAGGAGCAAGATATGTTGGAGGCTACCCCTGATGAAAATGAGATTAAAAATACTTTATTTGAAATGGATCTAGATTGTGCACCTGGTCCTGATGGTTTTTCAGGTTGCTTCTATAAATATTGCTGGCATATCATTCATAAAGATGTTGTCAATGCAATCCAATTTTGCTGGAAAAGGAGGTTCATACCAAAGGGTCTTGATTCAAACTTTTTAGTTCTTATTCCAAAACCTGAGGGTGCAAGAAGCCCTAATCAGTTTAGACCAATTGGTCTGAGCAATGTAAGCTTTAAGATCTTCACCAAAATCATAGCTACAAGAATGGGTCACCTTATGAACAAATTAGTCTCTCCACAACAAGTTGCTTATGTCAGGGGTAGGTGTATTCAAGATCAAATCATGCTGGCTTCAGAAATGATAAATGAAATGGCAAAGATGAGGAGATGTGGTAATGTGGGTCTAAAGCTTGATATATCCCAAGCATATGACTCAGTTAGCTGGTAATTTTTGTTTAAAGTACTTCAGAAGTTTGGTTTTTCAAAGGAATGGTGTGAGTGGATTCATATTCTTTTTCAATCTGCAAGAATCTCAATGATGGTAAATGGGGGTCCCTGTGGCTTGTTTTCAGTAGGCAAGGAACATAATAACTCCTTGAGTATTTTGTATTGATTGTGTCTTGTTGATTCTCTATAAAACAACTAGGAGTTGTCCATACAGATTGTTAATCGAAATATTGGGTGAGGTTGTTAGACCCCCGCATTTTCATTTTGATTTTCTTCTTCTAAAACCAGGTTAACGACTTAAAGACTTCATTGGGATTGTGAAGCCAGACCGGGATACTACTTTTCTTGTAGTTGTGTGATCTGATTTTGATGTTTCTATCATACGAGTACATTTGTAATGATTGGCTTGAGATTTATATCTCCGATAAACAAGATATAAAAGTAGTCACAAACATCTTCATCTCATCGTTTGTGATTCCACAATATATTTTTTCGTTGCGTCGATTAAGATTATTGTGAGGTGATTGATAAAACTGAGCTGTTCTTCGAGAATATAAGTCTGGTTTTATCAATTGGTTCCTGTCCACCTTGATTTATTAAAAGACGGAACAAAACTTGTAGGTTTATTCGTGGGAGATGAATTTATCTATTATCTGTAGACTTTTCTGTGTGATACAAATTTGTTTATTAAAGTCTTCGACTTTGGGTCGTAGCAACTCTTGGTTGTGGGTGAGATCAGCTAAGGGAATCAAGTGCGCAGTATCCTGCTGGGATCAGAGGCGTAGGAGCATAACTGTACCTTGGATCATTGTGAGATTGATTTGGGTTCAAATACAGTCTAGACCGAAGTTAACTTGGAGTAGGCTAGTATCTGTAGCGGCTTAATACAATGTATATTTAATTTGGACTAGGTCCCAGGGTTTTTCTGCATTTGCGGTTTTCTCGTTAACAAAATTCTAGTGTCTGTGTTATTTCTTTTCCGCATTATATTTTGTTATATAATTGAAATAATACAGGTTATGCATTGTTCAATCAATTAGAATATACGACCTCCTTGGTTGCTGATTTAAATTGATTGACACTTGGATATTGGTCTTTGGTACCATCCAAGTTATCTCTCTTTGATAAAGACCCGCAGATTGTATTTGTTTGAGTAAAGATCAAATTGAGAGATTGAGATAATAACTCCTTGAGGTATTTTCTATGGATTGAGTCTGACTGTCTAGTTGATTCTCTATAAAGTAACTCGGAGTTTTCCATACAGATTGCTAATCGAAATATTGGGTATGGTTGTTAGACCCCCCGATTTTTCACTAAATAATCTCATACTGATCAAGGTACATTCGTGTTCCTTATGCCTCTGGAACCACGTCGGATTCTGGGCACTTGATTCCCATAGCTGATCTCACCCACAACTAAGAGTTTCTACGACCCAAAGTCGAAGACTTGATAAACCAATCTGTCTCACACAGAAAAGTCTATTGAATAGATAAATTTGTCTCCCACAGATATACCTATGAGTTTTGTTTCGTCTTTTGATAAATCAAGGTGAACATGAACCAATTGATACACCAGACTTATATTCTCAAAGAACAACCTAGAAATATCAATCACCTCACAATAATCTTAATCGTATGGTAGCGAAACAGGATATTGTGGAATCACAAACGATGAGACGAAGATGTTTGTGACTACTTTTTATCTTGCCTATCATAGATTAAATCTCTAGCAAATCTTAGAGAAGATAATACTCAATACGATAAAAAATAGCAAGATCATAACATGCAACTATAGAGAAATAGTTGGGTCTGGCTTCACAATCCCAATGAAGTCTTTAAGTCGTTAATTTACATGGGTTTGGAAAAACCTAAGGTTAAAGGAAAATCGACTCTAGTCGCAACTAGTATCACACATGAGGTGTGGGGATTAGGTTTCCCAATTGCTAGAGTTATCCCTTATATAATCTTCAAATCAGGGTTTGCAATCAATATTACCTTAATAACAAAGCATTCAATATTCACCGTTAGATGAAAACCTGATTAGACTCAATCTAATATATTTCAACCGTTATATCGAACTTCTCTTGTTACACACAAATAAAAAATGGCTTCATTTAGATATGGGTAACTGTACCTAAACGTGTACACCTTGTTGGTTCAACAATAGTTTAGTGAAGTTAGCCATATGAACACTTTCATATCAACCATATTCATCTTAACCATAACTAGGTCAAATGACTCAAATGAAACTAGTTATAAAGTTGTTCAATTGTTTATATTCTCATAGAAGTATACAAGACACAATTGAAGCAAAATCGATTTTGACTCACTCGAATCAATTCATGAGCATTATAGCCACGGTTTGCAAAAGATTGCATTCCTTATTATATAAATGTATTAGTTCATAAACAAACCGATTTTAGAACATAACCTACTCAAGTATGCAAACAGGTACGCATACCTAAGTGGCCGGACTAAGTTTGGGTTTGCCAGTATGCGAACGGGTACGCATACATTCCAAAACTTAGTTAAATTTCTGGAACTTGAAACTCACGCCAGTACGCATACCGGTATGCATACTAAGTTCCCGGACTTTCATTAACCAACCAGTACGCACACGGGTATGCATACTATAGTTCCAGGACTTGGAATATCTTGCAACAGTTAGCATACAAGTACGCATACTGTGCTATATCCAATCCTGGTTATTTGTTCTAAACTCCCATTTCAATCATTGAAACATTCTTAGAAAACGACAATAGCTGTCTCACAAAAACTATTAGCTTCAAAGCAATTTTCAAATGATCGAATGATCAATACGAAACATTCTGAGTCTACATCAAACTACTGTCTCAAACAAATCATGTAAGATGTTACAAGGCGATTTTCACATGATCATCTTTTGACTTTCGTCAAGAATATATGATGAACTTGGTTAAAGCAAAAGCTCACCAACACATATTTCGAGAAATATGTAAGCGAGTTAAACTCAGCTCGAAATATCAAATGTGTATAATCGAAGTCTATATAGATATGCAACTTTTTTCTCAAATAGGAGATAGCGTAGATACACTTTTAAGTGATAGATGAGTTCAAGTCTCCACATACCTTTTATTGATGAAGTTCCACAAACTCCCCTTAGTAGTTCTTCGTGTTCAATCGATGAACGTCGTGAAGTCTAATGCTCAACTACACTTTATATCCTAATCCGATACTTAGCTAGAAGTAGACTAGAAATCAATACTTATAGTTTTGGCAACTAAACTTGACAACACGCTTGAGATAGCAACGCATGCAAGTTCGACCGAGCAGTGCTCTAACAACAGCTTCGCAGTTATGTTTTCAATATAGTACGATTTGAAAGATACGTTAGGAATGAAACAGTTCAAGTCAATATTACTAATCTCAAGATGAAGGATGATGTTGTTGATGTAGTTCTCTTCTTCTTCACATTCTTCAGGTCTTCGGAGTAATACTTGTATGTCTTAACATTCCTAGACTTTCTAGTCTAACCTAAACGAAGTTGACTCTAGTATAGAATCAAGCGACTTTAGATGAGTTTTGAGTCACTAAAATATGACAACCAAACTTGACATACTAACGCTTGGTGAGTTTAACCGAACTATAATCTAACAATCTAGCTCTATGAAGGCATCTCACTTTTCTAACCAAGAAGTGATAAGAATGAGCACTAAGCAAATAACTAATGATTCTTGGATATGGAAAGGCATTCTTGAAGGGATAGCCAACATATATGAATACTACATATGGAAATTGGGAATTGGTCAGCAAATCCATATTTGAGAGGATAGATGAATCCAAGGAAAAAAAAGTACTTTAACAAAACCTTTGTAGTGCCCTTCTGATCTCATAACTATTAATAAGCTGCTAAACACCACTGGAGATTAAGACCTGAACATCTCAGCTCTTTGGTTCACTCATGATGATCAGCTAGCCATTCTGCATATATACTCATCACAACATTAGTGAGGAAGACTATTATTTGGAGTCGGACTAACAGAGTGGATTTTACTGTTAATACTATCTATGACTAGCAGATTTCTGAAAAATATGCTAATGATACCCCCAAGATTGACTGGAAGAAAATATGGAATTTGGATACTTCCCTAGCAATACAATTGTTTACTTGAAAATGTGCTCATGGTATTCTTTTTACTAATGCTAAGACATTTAGCATCCTCCACTACATTGATCCTATTTGCAAGATATGCAAGTGTGCTAAATAGGACATAACCCATGTGTTGATGTCCTCCCCTGCTGCTTTTTTTATGGATTAAGCTCTTTCGTTTTCAACATCAAATGTTTGGTGACTCCTTTTCATTCCATATTTGGCTTAACAGCTCTGGTTTATTCTAAATAATCATCTTGGTAGTTGGAACTCTACCTTTACCACCAATTGCTGGTTTATTTGGAAAGCTAGATGTGACTTCATCTTCAAGAATATTTCTCCTCTAGTTGATTATACTGTCAATAACTAGCATTACTCAGCATCTCTGCTCTTACAACGGGGTGTTACATATTCCAGGCCATATCCTGCATAACCTCCACTACCAAAGACACTCTGATACTACTACAAAAAGACTTATAAGGCAACACAAAGACAAATTTGGAACCACTATTAGGATAAGCATCATGGACGTGCACTACATCAATACTAATAGTGATGTGTTCCTCTATACTAATTTTTCTCTGATTGATATGTCATTTTCAGGGAACTGTGTGGGATCAAGGAACTTCAAATACAACACCCCTGGTCTCAAGAGACCAACAAGATGAGTTGAGCTAGCATTGGAGTGGGGGAAGGAGATGCACAAGTTAAATATTGACTTTTAAGCTCAGGATAGTGCAAATATGCAGGAAATAAAATAAGCTTACCACAGGAAGTTCAAGGAAAATATCACCTACGATTCCACCAGATGCGGGTTAGAAATTTTGAATCTCTTGATTTTGTCTTAGGCAATTTAATCAAAATGGGGCGTGATCAAAATAACTCGGAAATTAGACTAGCAAAACTTTCAATTCAGTCGTTATCTTTAGAAAACTTAAATTTGAGAGGTCCAAATCTTTTAAACTTATTCACTACTCTTCAGTTGATTGATATTACGAATATTAGTGACAATATCACTGTGATGTATTCTTAAAGAGGATGGTATGTATGGTGCTATATTAGCCCTGCAGAACATCCGATTGTAATTTGAGATTGTTGTTCTTCAGCTTTCTCTGTGTTTCCATAAAAAAATGATCGTTCAATCCAAAAGTTTCATGCATTCCATGAGGTCTCGGGTTCGAGCCCCCAATGACGTAATATTGCAGAAATTAACATGGAAGGTTGAGTTAGTTTGCTCCCCTTATGACACAATTTCATCCCCCATCCGCTTCGGCTCCCTTGGCCAGGTTACCCATGAGGCTCGCTGGTAGGCTAGCACAACAACATGTTCAATTAATGTAATAGTATGTTGTTGGACCTTAGCTTGTTAGGCTTCCAACTAGTTAACGTAATACTCTTTATCCAAAATAAAAATTAAAAATTAAATAAGATGCTATGATAAAAGAATGATAAAAATTAACTAGGATGATAAAACTTCGGTAGATAAAAGAATTTATCTTTACCATCATGTGCTAGCATTTAGTGGTAATTGAATAAATATCCCTTGTTTTGATGGGCTTCATAAATATCCTTATCACACTATAAATATATCCCTCTTTCTCTGTAAGTCTAATTAGGTCCATTAACATTTTATTTTGTTTTCATATTTATCCTTCTTCTTTTTAGATGAACTTTCTTTAAATCGTTTTCTTACTTTTAATTTTTCAGATCTGAATTTTTTTTCTCCATCTCTCACGAGAATAGCCGCCACCATCATCGTCGCTACTCCAGTTTTTTTTCTTCGCCGTTAATGGTGATGATTCTGGTGGCGGAGGATATCAAATCTATTTTAGTAAATGAAACTAAATGATTTTTCTTACTGTATTTCACAAATCTCTATTTTCACTAGTTGATAATGATGGTGGTAGTGGTGGCGGTGGTGGAGGAGGATATCGAATTTTTGTTTTGTCAGTTTTTATTGTTGGTGGTGATGATGATAGAGGTGATAGTCATGGCGGTGGTGGAGGAGGAAATCAATTCTCTATTATATTTAGATAATGGTGGTGGTGGTGGTGGTGGCGGTGGCATTGGATGAGATTTCAGATCTACGTTTCTCAATCAAAATCTCAACGAAATAGAAGAATTTCCACGTACGTAATTCTAATCATACGGATCTCGATTTCAACAAGCTTGTCTCTCCTTCCCAACTCGTATAAAAATAAAATCCAACGAGTTTTATTACTTTGATTTTCAATATGTTTTTATTTTCATTTTGTGTGGTTGCAGTGGTGTTATATGTGTTAGTGGTGATTGGATTTTTGCTTTGTTTTGATTTAATTGCTAACGTTAGAGGTGGAATTAGTGGGGTCTGAATTTGGTGGGATTGGTAAAGTTGGTGGAATAGGGTGTGGAGTTGGAGTTTGGAGGTGGTGCCGGTTCTGGAATTGGAGTTGGAGGTCATTTTTGGTTGTGGAAGTGGCTAAGAAGTCGAAGGTAATGCAGGTGGAAGCGAAGGAGTAGGTGATAAAAAGGTGTTGGTGGTGTATTTTTCCAAATATATAATTGTTTTGCCAAAAGTATGTAGTATTTGCACACAGGTTAAGGCCATAGCCGAAGATTCATAATCTAACCGAACATGAGAAGAAACGAGGATCTAAAGTCTACATGGAAGTATATGGTTAGCAACGACCAATGTTAAGGATGTTTGTGTGTTTCTTTCATTCTTTAAATGAAATGTTACATACATATGTTTGAGATGACATTGAATATTATATGAACGTGCAAGGAGAGAATCAGCACAATGGTGGTGTTATTGGCTTCAATTAGCTTTGGAGGAAGATTTATTATCTGGGAAACAAAGTGCTCAACGAGCCGTCAAAGTAACGATACTTTAGTTATAAATTATTTTTTTTAGTTTTAGTAAATTTATGCTCGGAGTTTAGAGGTGCAACTGAATGAATAATGTGCAAATGTCTTTTTTTTAGTTTTTATGAATCAACTCTTGTTGTTGATATAAGTTTTGATTTTTATAAATACTTGATTTTAGATCGTTGAACTTCATGATAATCACACGATAAAATATGCAAGAATAGGTTTATACGGAATACCTGGTAGTGCTAATCCAGCGTATGTCGATCATCATTGGGGTAGTGATAATACCTTATGGAGGTCATGGTTTCTCTCTATTCACCTTGGTCGTAATGAGTAATTCCCTTAGACATAACATTGATGGTTATTGTGTCTCTTTTATAGGTAGAGAGAGGACCAAGTTCCTAGGATTTTAGTAATAAGATTTTGATCTCGACCGTCCATCAAAGAAGAGATATATTAGGATTTTAACTCCTTATATAAACCAAGTTATACATATTTAGCAATATCCTAGTTATAACCAAGATTATCACATGGGCCCAACAAAGGTAATTAATCTCATAACAAATTATCTTACATTCTCCCACTGGTCCATGTGATTATCTAGTAATGGTTAATTACGGGATTCATAAGGCACGCATAATTACTAAACATAATACATTAGTGGCTAACTTAATACCTTGATTAAATAAGCTACTCATGCGAGTCATAGCGGTTGCACGTTGTCTTGTTATCAACATGTTTCCTTCCATGTACCAAAACATAAACAACTTACTCAACTAGGCCTTTAAGAGGAGTATCATAATGGTCCAATGATGTATTTAAGAAAGACGATTTCTGTTAACATTCATCCATTCACATAAAAGTATACTAAATATGGATACAGAAATATATTCAGAATTATATTAATAAGAGCTCAACAAGTGTTCATAAATAAGCATATAAATTAGCTGAAGTCAATAATCAATTACTCCCACAGACCTGAGATTTTATTCTTTTCTTAAGAGGTCTTAAAAGGTAATTGTTCATTAAGTGCATCTCCGAATGCAATTGTGCTTAAGCGATAAATGAACAACTATTGTTTCTGAATTGCTTAATTCACGCATATATACTCAAGGTTCATGTGTTTTGTTCCTTTTGTATCATATCGTGCTTTAATGCTGCGAAGCTAAGACGATAAACTTCAGCAATATAGAGACAAACCTTAAGTCTTTGAGTTTCGCAGTCAGAAATATTCAAACTCAATTGTGGAACTAGTATTAATGGATCTTCCTTTGTATAATCCGTACATCCAAAAAAATTGAAGTCTGAAAACCCAATCAACTCTTTTTGGGTTTGCTAACTAATTATAAGACATAGGTTAAAATAGTATCTCAAAATTCTTGATAGATTTCCTGTAATTTGTTCTTAGATTCTTTAGGCATTTAGGTAACATATCAACAACTTGTTATAAGTTTCATATCAGAATTAAGACTTAATGAAGATTAAATTTATATCTTCTATCCAACATGAAATAAAACCTGTTAAATATGTTATGATCTCAAAATTCCTTGAATATTCGATATATGCCTTATATGAGAGCTTTAGTAATCCATATGATATTACTAAGCTTCATTAATATCCTTTATTTCAAAAAATATAGAGATATGCATAAAGTCAAGATCACTACTCGTAGGTAGTATGTCTTAACATACAAGACCAAGAGTATGAAATTCTCCCACTGATCTTGAGGTATATGCATAAATCTGTAATAATTTCATCCAAAACTTAAAACATTTATAGTTTTGTTGAATTCCATATACCATTATGGGAGGCTTAAATTTCATACTTTGATTTCTAAAATTTGTAGACTAAAATTTATCATTAATAAAGGCTATTTTCACATTTAATTAATGCAACTTTCAGGTCATACTGATCTACGAATAATACTATGTTAATTCTGAACAAGTCTTTCTTTGACACGAGTGAGAAAAAAAAACTTATTTATAATCAATGCATCGTTTCAGAGTAAAATCTTTGGAAATAAGTCTTGCTTTATACTGTTTAAAATTGCTATTACAGTCGTATGAGGTCAGAAAGACCCACTTTCATACACTGATTTGTGTCTTTCGAGCAATTAAACAATATCCTAGACTTCACTTTCAACCAATGATTTTTGCTCACATAACATCAATCCATTAATCAAAATTATTACACATAATATTTGTGAACCGAAAACTGAGTCTTTGCCATTCCATATCAAAATGTAATAAATTCTTCTAAGAAAATCACTGAAACAACATGAATAACTTTTTTTCAATCTCTGTTGAGACCTTCTAAATGCTGGTTCATGTTGTTATAAAAAAATAATTATTTATTGGCAGTAGTTATATTATGGAGTATTAGATCAGTAATTTGTGGTCTTTCATTATCAAACATTCCGAAAATGAGAAGATTCATAATATCTGAAGAAATCTTAAATAAAGGGATCATTATCATGATTTCTTGAACAGATATATAGACATACTCCCACTGATTATGCCATCATTAACGAATTTATTTTTTCGGTTTCAATAAATATCATACTACGGTTCGAACGTTAAAGAATACCTTTTGGATTATTTAGGAAAACCAATGAACCAATAATAGTTTCCAAATCCAATTTGCATTCTTGGGAATGTAAGCCCTTAACTCCAACAGAAAAACCATAAATTAAGGTGATTTAAACTAGGTTTCCATCTTTTCTAGTTCAAAGTGTGTCTTTGAAACTGCTTTACTCGGAAATCTATTTAAATTACACAGTTGTAGATAGAACATACATTCACAGATGTGTGGCCATTATGCATAACTCATCATGCTTCTAACCATTTTCATAAAAGTATGATTTTGCCTTTTTCTATACACCATCATTATGCCAAGGATAATTTGGCCATGTGTATTGAGCAACAATTCCAAACTTTTGGAGATACTATGTAAAAGATTTAGGATATTATCCTGTTTTGTCATACCTTTCACAATATTCACCACCTTTATCAGACTTTATGATTTTCACTTTCTCTATAATTGCCTCTCAATTTCAATAATGAATATTCGAGAAAACATTCACGGATTGAGATTCATAATACAATTGATAGATGTACACAGTAACGCGAAAAATTATCAGGTGATAAACAATTTTATCTTCCAAAATATGGACCATTAAAAGTCTACAAAATAATCATAATCAATAATTAATAAGAAAAAAATCTGAAATTTATAATAGAGATAAATGACAATTAAGCTTACAATAGTTACATACCTTCGATAGGATTCTACTGTGGGTAAAACCTTATCAAGGAACAAGCAAGACATGAAAAATATCTGCGGATATTTTACATTCTCATAATTCAACATTATGTGTGTTAAATACTACAACTAGAATTTTCTGTGGGAAACTCACGTCCTAAAATGTATTAACAAACTCGAATAATTCTAAATATGTTCAACCTAATATAATGTGAATTGTAGTCACCTGTGGGTGGCTATTATTTCACATATATATGAAACATTTAGATAACCTTAATGATTGTTTAAACGTGTGAACCAAAACTACTTGTGCACTACACCATTTTTAGGGATTCGCAACGGAATCTGGACGTTGATGACTTGGGTTGCAACGTAAGATCGACGTTGCATTTTTTCGCAACGGGGATTCGCAACGGCAAGTGCCGTTGCAACGCTGTTTATTCGCAACGAAGGTCTGCCGTTGCTAAGCTGTTTCGAATTACAGGAATACCCCCACCCGAAACTAAAATGTTATTGGTTCTGGTTCTAATTTAGCAACAGATAGAAGACGTTGCGAATATTTTTCAACCAAAAAAAAAAGGTCAAGTCTTCATTGACCTGGTCAAAATCCATTTCCCCCTGCAGTTACCCATTTACCCACATTCATCATTTCCACAAATATATATTTATTCATTCAACATACATCCATTCATTCATTGAACATATAAAACTGTATCAAATTATAAAAATGGATTCTTCAATTGATTGTAACAAAAAGTAAGTATTTGATACAAATGTGTTCTGAGTATCACAACAAACTAGTGTACACATTTTGCAGATCTTCTAACTTAAACTAGTGATGCAACATACATTCATTCCTAAGTTCAGTTCTTGTAAAGTTACGAAATTCCTAGGTTCTTCTAAATTAAATCACTATAAGGAGATACTACATAAACTTACAAATCTTGCAGCTGCTAAGGGACCTAATGGCTGCTGCTTTCTTCTCCAACCCTAATTTTTGATCTCATTTCCAACTTCGGTCGAGTTTTCCTACAATTGCGGAATCATACTGGGAGAGAGAGGGGGAGTTTGTACCAAGTTCCCAAGAATCCCAACCATAAATGGCATAGTTTTGTCGATTGTGCAATGAAAAACAATGGTAGAACTTTTGAGATGCCAAGACACTGCTGCAGAATGATCACGTGTAACAGTCGTTCCATTGAGTGTGTTCAACCCAAAAATAACCAGCACCCTGAATAGATAAATATAATAAAAGAACAGTTAATTCATTGACACAATGAACAATTCAACCTTGCAAAATAACAATGAAAGAGCAGATTAAATAAATAAATAAATATGCCCAGCAAGAATTGTTCAGCTCATCCCATCTAGTACTAATGGGTGAACACCCATCAGTATATATAACAGAATCTAAGGTGTTTTTAACAAGGTGGGACCTTATCTTTAAAATACCTCCCAATCTAAGTTTATTGAACAACTATATAGAAAACTGAAGATCACGCCCTTGGCAGAAGCAACATTACACATAATAGAAGAAGGTACTGCACTTCACATACCAAATCTTCGTTTTTGTTAGTGGGGAGAATGGTGGATACCGATAGAAGCTGATTTACCCTAAACAACATAGTTAGGCAATTAAAAATGTCAAAAAAAAAAAAGTTATATAGAAAAGTGAAGATTATGCACTAGACAAAAGAGAAATAATTCCCATTCACCAACTATTTAACTTGTTATTTTCCACAGTACTGAACCAACTGATTCATACTTGTATCGAACTTGCAAAGAAGAAGAAATGAAAGGCAATGAATGAAGAAAACACATGTGATATTTCTACCCAGAAAACACATGTGATATTTGCCCGCAACCCTTTGAATAATTAAAAAACTCAATTATTATTTTGGGTCAACTTGAGCTGGATTTAAGTTCTGAAATTGTTATTTTGAAGCTATGTCCTAGTCTCCAAAGTCCCAAACCCAATGAGTATACCTATATCAATAATGGTAGGACGATCTCCGGCTATCATGGTGTCAGATTAATTGAAACAAACATCCCATGTGATATGAATCTGCATATCATCATTATACCAGTGTTAAAAAGTAAGAAAAAACATAAACTTGATAATCTGAAGAACAGAAGTCTACAAAAAAGGCTTACGCAAGATCCGCCAAAGTGTCTGATTTGATCGCAACTTTTTCCTGTAGAAATTTGAGAGATGAATAATGGGATATCATTTCCCGTAGAGTGTGCTTTGTGTTTTTAATGCATTGCATACAAAACTATGCAAACAATATGTAAGAGTTGCTGAAGTTCTCTAAACTGTGGACTATATTTATAAAGAAAAAAAACCACAATTATTTACAAAGACAAAATGAGACTTGTGAAAATGGTACTTGAGGGGTAATTAGAATCATCGTGGTGATGACCAAAGGACAGTAGTTATGCAATCTAACCTTTAGGGTCTACTTCCCGAGAGATCTTAATTGCAGTGAACGTAACGAGATCTTGATTGGCTGGCGAGATTTCCAGTAATATACAATTGCGCTGCACAAAATATCGCACTGTATCAAATGAAGGAGTGTAAAAGCCGGGATGATATCTAGGCTCATAGGCACATGCTAACTCATAAACAGATAGACCATCAGCTGAAAAAATACCATGGAGAAGATCAGCTTAAACTCCTATATGCAACAGTTTTTTAAACACAGCTATTTACTACAGTGCAAAATAAAATAAAATTAAAAGAGACATGGAGCAGAGGCCCTTTTTCTCTAGACAGTGGGCACTGTATTAGTTATATGCAATGAATATACGACATTATTTCCTCTGTGGACTTTAGACTTCCACATTGTTTTTCTTCTCCTACTGAACAAGTAGTAGGACAAACATGTTAAGGTCGGTATAAAGTATTAGAACATAACCATTGCTGATAACCAATGACTCGAACAATATAAAATGAAAAAAAAAATGTGGTGCTATTAGTTCAAGTTTAAGCAAAGGATATATGCCATAAGTCGGAGTTTTGTAAAATATCCAACGTCATACCTATGAGGCCAGCTTTTCAAATCCTCTTTGGATGGTTTAAGCAGCAAATCAGCAAAAGCTTTACCAGTTGAGTCGTTGGTGGGAAGAGGAGGAGGATTGTCATCAATGGTCCAAATTTTACTCATAGCGAACCCATTTTTCTCCAGCAACCCACAACTTCCAATCTTCAAAGTAGTTGAAATATAGTCATAAAAAACGGATCAACTTGGGAATTAAGACGTTCATCTTTGAATAGATTAAAAAGCATTAGATACCACTTGAGAAATACAGGGACAGATGGTTATACCTGTGGGAAACATATAGGAATTCCTCCTTGCATTCCTTTCGGAGCCTTTAAGATGGCCTTCAAATAAACGAATAAGAAAAGACAATAAATAAATTAAAATAATCAGTCACCCCCTAACCGAAAACAACGATAAAAATAAAAAGATAAAAATAAAATATCAAAACAACTCGTTCATTAACGAAACATTCAATGTTGCATTAAATTCTCTACCAGTTGGCAACTATATGTGATTAAGAAACGTAAACCGCCCATAACAGAAAACTAACTAGACATTTACAGACATTTACAGATTTTGCAAGAAAGATATAATATCACAAACACAGTTTAGACAAGCAATCATTAAGTCAATCCCAAATGTCACTTTCCATGAGACCCTAATTGATGTATAATATTTTCCGTCAAGTAATCACAATTTCACAACAAATATGAAAATCATTATCCTACAATATATCCATTGTCACGGTAAGAACATCGTATGGATATGGAAATCCAAACACTAACGAGCACTAACTACATTCTATAGAACCCAATAGCATACATCATAAAATTCATACACGATCACTCAAGAGAAAGTTCAAAACACCACACCTTACTACTTGTAAACAAGAGTTCTTGCACTCTGTCATTCCTCCACGACGCAACTTGTCCTCCATATAAGCTAATCTGAACAAATTCCACAAACAATCATCCATTAATACAACACCATAATCAACAAATTTAACCAAATAACAAAATTAGCAAAATTCTTCAATCAAATTCAATTGAAACATGTAACAACACACAGAAAAATGATCTCACCCTAGCCAAAGCTCCTCGAGGCAATCGAAGCATGAATTGATAGATCTTATTCCAATCTTTTGTAACCTCAATTGCTGCTCTTTGATCCCAAACTGCAGCTGAATGACCCATATCTTGCAATACTTTGTTCTAACACTTATATTGTATACCCTTAGATTTTAAGACAAAGCCAGCAATTACAGTTGAGAGAATCCAACACTTTGTTGTGAACAATTTATTCTTCCCCCGTGAACCCTGAAACCAAACTCTCAACTACTTAATCTTGAATTGAACGCCCTTTTTACTGAAAAAGGGGGGTCAATTTCTGTAAGTAAAAGATAACCAAATTAGTGTAAGCAACCACAAAAAAAAATCACTCCAAAGTCTTTAATGTTGTAACGTAGTGAAAATGAAAGAAGAAAATCTCACTTACTGGAAGTCATTATTGATCCCATTCTCAAAAGATGATACTCACCATTAGCTGTAACATAATGTAGAAATACAATTAATATCTAAAATTGTATGTAAAGAACATATTACGAGGACCCATTGCTCTAGAATCGTATACAAACAAGACGAAAGAGAGAAGAAGAAATAGGAAAACTGAAATCGAAAAAATTAACAGATTCACAAATGAAACCCTAAATCGATAAACTGAAATCAATATTACGAGGACCCATTGCTCTAGAATAGTATACAAACAAGACGAAAGAGAGAAGAAGAAATAGGAAAACTGAAATCGAAAAAAAAAATAGATTCACAAATGAAACCCTAAATCGATAAACTGAAATCAAAATACCTAAAATCGAAAATAGCAAATTAACAGACGAAACCCTAAATCAGTAAACTTAAATGGACCCTAGAAATCGATGAACGTAAACTTAAATCTATAAACTGAAAAAAATGTATTCACAACAGAAACCCTAGAAATCATAATCTCTGAACCCTATAAACTGAAAGGAAAAGGATGACGCAAACGATTATACCTGGATGTTGATTTCAATGGTTTTAGAGATGAAGTTCTTCACACGGAGATGGAGAGGATATGAAAGTTGAGAGATGGAGAGGGGATGAGAGAGTGTTGAAGAGAAAAATAAGATGGAGTTCTTCTCGACAAGGTAGATATAGGTTAACTTAGGCTGAAGGGTGGAAACAAAAAGAAGCATACTTGACCTGAGTTTGACTTGGGCGTAATTATCAGTCCTAGTGTTCCCGACCACACATGTACTTCACACGCTTGAACCCATATCGGTTTCTATTCGCAACCTCTCCTGTGAGGTTGCAAAATTAGAAACGGCAAATCTCCGTTGCGAAAAAGATGGACGTTGCAATTCGCAACTAAAATTTTGCAACGTCTCTAATGCCGTTGCAAACCTGTGTTACGAATTGCTAAAAATGGTGTAGTGGTGAGCAGCATTTTTCAAATAGTTAAATCAAACTAAGAGGACTCAAACATACAACACTTAAAAGATATGAGAGTTTAGTATCACTGTGGTGATAACTAAAAAATCTAGCAATTAACATGTACAAATGAAAATATCACACTAACTTTTCTTGTGATATTGCACAGTCCAACTCAATGATATCGACATACTTGATCTGATCATAAATAATTTAGTCGATTATGAACAATTATGAGTAACCCTAAAAATTAATCACAAACATTTATTCAAAAAAATATGTCATATATTTGTGAAATATCAACACCCTTTAATTAAAAAAAAAATCCAAACGTGATGAACCTTTCATAAACCAAAATCGAGCATTAAGCAAGTCTATAAGTATAATTCAATAATAAAATTTCATTGAAGAAATTTCTTTGGTGTATCGCTAGTTAAATTCGATACTAGTTTTAAGGATCAGAATAAATAAAGGCTATAGTGTGGATAATGATTTTCACAAATATAAGAAATTAACCCAAAAACAATAATTATTTATTTCTTCTTTAAAAAATACACCAAGGTTTAGACTTAAAGTAACATATTTGATTGCGCATTTAGAATATGAAAAATTCATTATGGGCTACTCGATTCTATAATAAGAATTTAAAAACTTTAAATACACATTTTAAAGAAAGTATGTACCAAAATCATGTGGCGTTTACTTAATCATGATTTTATTTGAATATGTCTATCAAAAATGGTCAAAAGAAAAATTAAACATACTGACACTAGACACTCACTAAAGAATAAAATGATTCAGATCCATAATATATGATCAAATAAAGATCACATCCTTCGATAATTTTATTAAACATGTGAACTCAAATCACTTGTGGGTAATTGTTGTTCAAAAATATTTAAGCAAAATAATTTTATAAGCACTTGAAAGTATAACAATAATGATTGGAAACTATTTGACATCACTGTGGTGATTGCCAAACGACTCAAAATAATGTCATTATTATAATAACTCAATAACTGCTGAACCTTGCTTTATGGTTGGCATATTCGTGCTTACAAACCTTTTATTATTGCTAAGATAAAACACTCTAGTATCACTGTGGTGATAGCTAAAGAGTCTCGACATAATATCTTAAGCACACTAATCTCGTTCAATAAAAAATAAAACGCTGGGATAAAAATCTTACCATAATGCACATACACATAAACCATATCATAATACACACTCAAGTCTAATAGTGTGAATAAATGGTTGCATTATAAAATCATTCGACAAAAATCAACTTAAACGGGTGCATTAATATTTTCAATTAAGCGGAAGCGTATTAATTGGTTCACATTATTTAGGCGAAACCACTTCATAATTTCTTAACAATATCATTAAAACTGGTTTTATTGTAAACCTTTTCAATTTATAAATTTGTTCGGCGAAGAACACATTTATATTAGCTTAAGTTTGAACCATAATTGTGTATAACCTTTTTATTTTTGCAAATATAGAATCAATCTAGCAAAACGGGCCATTTTCTGAAACAAACAAAACATGTTATTGCATTATGGCACAACCGCTCATTTTTAGACACACAACTTGACCGGTATGGCCCAGGAAAATAAATAAAAGCATTCCATAATATTTGACCCCTTCATCGAATCAATGTTGACATTTTCGGATTCCACAAACATGCCTGAGATATTATTTCTTTAATACACATTAATGCTAATATATTATTATTTCTTTAATACACATTAATAAAAAAAATAACTTAACATATAAATCAGGAAGGAATTAATAAGACTAATTCAACATTTGTTGGTCCAAATTCACCTAATTTTTGACCATTGAAAAAGAATTCACCTAATTTAACATTTTGGTCCAAATTCACCTAATTTTTGACCATTGAAAAAGAATTCACCTAATTCAACATTTTGGTCCAAATTCACATAATTTTTTACCATTGAAAAAGAATTCTCCTAATCCAACATTTTGGTCCAAATTCACCTAATTTTTGACCATTGAAAAAGAAAAAAAATTCAAAGTCAAATTTTGTAGGGAGAAAATGATAATCAACTATCCTGTTTTGTGTTTATTATTTCATTTTCTAATCTAATTTTCTAGTTATGCTCTAGTTCTTGGTCAACCTTGATGGCTTCATGAAATATACATTCCTGATGATATTAATTTTGGTCAATAATTCTTAATATCAACCAACCAATGCAAAGTAGCTAAGTGTCAAACTTGTTAACCAACAATATTCTTCACCAAAACTAGAAGATCCTAATTTTCATTTTCAACCGACTTGGGTGAATGAATTCATTATGTAATTAATGGTCAAAATTTTTTTATTCTTAATTAATCCAAACATGTGTCAAATTTTTTTCTACCATATAATATCAAGATAGATCAATCATGCATACTTTTCTTACATAACGTCTTGGATTGATTTGATTCAAATCCACCATGCTTTATAGATAAACCAAACTAGCAATATGGATCATAATAGTTTAAATATAAAATGATAAAACTCGCATCAATATTGGTTTCATGTTAAGTAATTATCACCGAAAATCATAGTATCTTATCAAACACGATGGATTCATATCACATAATTTATGCATACAACATCATAGAAAATCATAAAGTTCTAAACCATGTTCTCCTAAACATTATAGAGGAATGAAAAACCTAGACCACAATCTTCATTTCTTGATTTCCATTATTTCACAGATTTTATGAGTTACATATTGATTTTGATTCGTCGTAAAAATTAAGCACTCGAACGTGAGAATGGTTATAGGTAAAACAAAACACTGTTAACGCACATCGTTATCGGATGATCATGAGTTCTAAACACATGCTCTGATACCAAATATAAGTTTTGATTTTTATAAATACTTGATTTTAGATCGTTGAACTTCATGATAATCACACGATAAAATATGCAAGAATAGGTTTATACGGAATACATGGTAGTTCTAATCCATCGTACGTCGATCATCATTGGGGTAGTGATAATACCTTATGGAGGTCATGGTTTCTCTCTCTTCACCTTGTTCGTAATGAGTAATTCCCTTAGACATAACATTGATGGTTATTGTGTCTTTTTTATAGGTAGAGAGAGGACTAAGTTCCTAGGATTTTAGTAATGAGATTTTAATCTCGACCGTCCATCAAAGAAGAGATATATTAGGATTTTAACTCCTTATATAAACCAAGTTATACATATTTAGCAATATCCTAGTCATAACCAAGATTATCACATGGGCCCAATAAAGATAATTAATCTCATAATAAATTATCTTACAGTTGATCCCATTTTTATGGGATCAACTATTATTGCTGATCCAATTTTTTATGGGATCAAGTACGGTTGTTGATCCATTTATGGGATCAACTCCTGCTGTTGACCCAATTTTTTATGGGATCAACTACTCTTGTTGATCCTTTCAACTTCTTTTGTTGATAATATTTTCTTGGATATAAGTATAATCATGCTTGTAGTTTAAATCATGTAAATCTCTTCCAATGTTGAACTTGTGGTGCAATGGAAGCATGACTGACTCCATGTCAGATGATGCGTGTTCGCCTCACGCCAAGTTCACTCCATTTTACATGGATCAACTTTCATTGTTGATCCAATTTAGTTGATCAACTACCATTGTTGATCCCCTAAATTGGATCAACTTCTACTATTGATCTTTTTTTTTTTGGATCAACTACCGTTGTTGATCCCTAAATTGGATCAACTTCTACAGTTGGTTCTATTTTTTATTTGGATCAACTCCTGTTGTTGATACAAAAAATATCTGAACCAGTGGCGGCGGTGGTGGTGGAGGCGGCGGCGGACTAGTGGTGGTGGCGGCGATGGATTAGTGGTGGTGGAGGACTGTTGGTGGTGTAACGGTGGTGGTGAAGGAGGTTGGTAGGTGGTGGTTGTTGAATGTTGGTGGTGGTGGAATGGTAGTTGAATGTTGGTGATGGTGGTGCTAGTGGTGGTGGTGAAGTGGTAGAGGAAGAAATTTGTTGCATTTTGAAATAAAGAAAAATATTATATAGGTGAGGGTATTAAGGTAATCTAATTTTAAATGGATAAGGTTATTAAAAAATAGGGATATATTTATTATTGTATTTATCGGTCCGCGAGTTATAACTCCAAAGGTGTCACTATCCATATACAAAAACTCCAACAAAACAAAGTGTTCACAAAAACCCCATTTAACATAAACTGTCTATATTAGCCTTCTAGTTTAAATCACCCCAACAAAAATAAAAACAACCCCACATTTAATTTTAAATCACTCCAACAAAAATAAAAATCAACCCCACCACTACCTCACCGCACCACCACCACCACCACCGCGCCACCACCACCACCGCACCACCGCCACCGCCACCGCACCACCATCACTGCACCACCATCACCGCACCACCGCCACCTCTGCCGCACCACCGCAACCACACCACCACCACCATCGCCGCCACCACCGCAGTCGCACCGCCGCACCACCATCGCCGCACCACCGCGACCACCGCACCACCACCGCCACTGCGCCACCGCCAACCAACACAGCGTCGTCACCACCACCACCGCCAACCAACACAGCGCCACCACCACCATCCCCGAAAACCACCACCGCGCCACCGCCGACTACCACCACCAACCAGTCGCCACCGCCACAAGACAAAATTGGTTTCACCAAAACTTAATGAAACCTAATTAGGTTTCATCATTTTTCCACATATTGCCATTTCACCAACACAGCTTCAATGATGAAACCAAACAAAAAAAATATGATGAAACCAAAATTGGTTTCATCATTTTCCACATATTTTCATTTCACCAACACAAACATCAATGATGAAACCAAAACACACCGACTTCCAAGTCAGGCTGAATAAACTAGGAAAAAATAAGGTGAAACCAAAATTTAGTTTCATCATAAAAGAAACACAATATGATGAAACCTACCACCACCGTCAACTTCACCACCCCCATCGCCGCCACAACCACGAGCACCACAACTTCCACTACCATTATCTCCTCAACTAAAACTAGTTTCAACAAAAAATGAATTTCATTGATCAGTATTCAACAAAATAAGGAAAAAATGATGAAACCAAACAGAAAAAAATGATGAAACCAAAATTGGTTTCACCAAAACTAGATGAAACCTAATTAGGTTTCATCATTTTTCCACATTTTGTCATTTCACCAGCACAACTTCAATGATGAAACCAAACCAAAATAAACTAGGCAAAAATCATTTCAACTAATCCATAAGTTGTTTCACAATTACCCCAGGTCAACACCACTATCATATTATCGGCCTTATCAACAAGATATTTCACAGAAAGAAACTCTATAATCCGAAGATTCATCAATATATAAGAACACCATACATCAGATCCACCAAGTACAAAAACACATACCCATCTTGTTTCTTTCCAAATACTCCATGTTGGCATAATATAAAATCATATATTAACCGTTACTTACAGTAGGGGTGTTATAATGTGAAGAGATGCAATCTTGAATAGAGGAGGTTACACCTGTGATGTTGGTTGTAGTCTGTAGAGGATGAGCTAGCAAAGCATCCTTTAGGCATTTAACAACATTGTCATATTTTATCATATTGAATTTTATCATAACCACATCGCTAGGAAAGTTTATCATATTGAATTTTATCAAGAAAGTATCCAACGTGATACCAAAGAGTAAAATGAAACTTAAATATACTAAAGATAATGGATAAATATGAAAGTACCTTGTAATAACTCCACTCAGTTTGCTCTCCAACTTTGTATGAAAGAGGACTGTCACTACAAAAGGCAAGTTTTGCATTGGATAGATAAAAAGTTCCCATGACTGGGCCAGCAGAAGTTGATAAATAGCAAGCAAATGTCATTTGAAGTTGCTCTTCTGGAACTGATTCAAAAGTTTGTAGAAATATTTTATCATAACCACCTTCTGCTAATACCTTTGTTTCCTGTGCAATCCTACCCATTGCAGCATCAACAACACTAGGTCCTGTTTTCACTAATTAAAAAAAAAGGCCAATATTATCTTACTTCATATATAAACAGGTCAATAGAAAACTAGTTAGACAGAATAAAAGTTACATAATCAAATTTAAAGACCATGATTTACACAATCTTCTTCCCACATTAACATTCAATAAAATGAGTGGTCAATCTATGAACTATATAGGTGCTTGAGTCAGTTGATTCACATCAAAACTTGTCAGTTTCTCACTAGACAGTTTCTGCATAAAAGCTAACCCTTACCAATATTCTCGTCAAGGTACCCATGACAACAAACTTTATTGTGCAACATAATAATACGGACTCAGTCACCAAGGGCTCGTGTAGAATAGCTTTCCAACATACAAACTATTTTTAATAGATAAAAGAACATATCCATTGCTTATTTCATAGAATAATGGTTTTGTTACTAACATCATGCATCTAAATTGAAGTGCAAAACATCTAGTTATTAATCTAAACAAGACAGGAACCGAATCATATACAACCTACACATACACAAATATCAATCGACTAATATCTGTAATGAAGAAAACTGGACTTACAATGTTGTCAAACGTTTCCAGCCAGATCCTCAGTTCTCTTAGCGGTCTCCCCAACCTTTTTCCCCCATTTCCCAAGTACATCCTTCATTGTATCCACAGTACCTAATTCAATATATCAACAAATTATCAGTCACAAACCCAACCCCAAATCCATATAAACCCTAATTTTAGATCAACTCAAAAAACAATACTCACTTTTAACAGAGGAATATGGAGGTGGCGCAAGATTATTAACATAAAGATTGGATTCACGAGGTATAGTATGAGCAATATTATTCTGAGACACCGTAGGAGGAGGAGGTGATTCTTGTTCCTGAGTCAATTCAGCGCTCCACTTGACCCAAATTTTTCGAATAAAATCAAAACCCAAATTTCACTGAATTAAAACTCATATTGTTGTTTGTTCAAACTGGTGGTGGTGATTATGGTGGTGATTGGCAAAATAGAGAATTCACCACAACAAACCTCGAAAAAGCATTTCTCGAAATCGAATTATTCCTAATTCTCATTCTATTAGATACGCTTCAAATCGAAGAAGCTCCAATTGAACCTCCATTTATTTTCAATTTCATATCAAATTCAACTTTAGATGAACTTAAATTCAATTCAACAATTTTAGATGAACTTAAATTCAATTTCATATCAAATTAACGATTACTTACTATCGCTTTTAATAGAGGAATTAACCTCTGTCGAAAACATACGAACGAGAACAGAAGACGAAGAAGATTCATTTCGAAGTAGCTTTAACTGAAAATTGAATGAAAAAAACATGAAAAATTAGGTCAAGAATCTGAAAATGGTGAATCAAAAATTGAGATTCTGAATACAAGTCGATTGATTGAAAGAATATGAGATTATTACCTTTCTGGAATGACGAATCAGATGAGATGTATATGTCATGGTGATAGATGATGATTGAAGATTAAAGATCTTCTTTCAATTTTTATTTCAAACACTAGCGATGTTTGAGTGGTGTTACAGCGGTTGAGGTGGTGGGAAAAAAGACATGGAAAGTGGTCGCCGCGGTGAAGGAGACGAAGAAAGAAGAAAAAAAAAATGAGAGAAGAAGAAGAAGAAGAGAAGGTAAAAGGGTATGTTTGGCTTTTTTAAAAATAACAAAAATTAAATTTACTCAAAATTATTTGACCTGAGGTTTTTGTGCCACTTTCTTTTGAAACGGTTTTTATTTGTTAAAAATAATATGACCTGTTTTTTCTTATCACTAGTTTGTTCACCTAGAGGTTTTGTCACTAGTTTTGTTATCGTATAATGATATCAAAACTAGTCACAAAACCCATAGGTGAACAAACTAGTGATAAGAAAAAACCGGTCATATTATTTTTAACAAATAAAAACCGTTTCAAAAGAAAGTGGCACAAAAATCCCAGGTCAAATAATAATGAGTAAATTTAGTTTTTGTTATTTTTAAAAAAGCCAAACATACCCTTTTACCTTATCTTCTTCTTCTTCTCTCATTTATTTTTCTTTTTTATTCTTCGTTCGTCTCCTTCTCCGCACCACCATCACCGCCAGCAGCAACACCTCCGTCATAACCCGCGCGCCGTCTAATAAAATCAAATCTTTGTTCTCCTCATCGTTGAAGTTAAACCCAATCAAACTTGTACCACATCAAGATTAAATCATTTGAAGATCTAGTTTCATCACCCCCGCGTAAGCAAGTGGTGCAAATTGATTCTCCACAAATTCAGTAAATTGATTTTCCACCAGATGTGTATTATGTTTTTTATCTTCTTTGTTGTGACATGTTCAAACTTTGTGAGCTCTGATTATTTGGTAGATTTATTACGGGAGTTTATAGTTAGATCAAGTTTCTATGTCCTGAGTATATTAGGAGATCTTGTTTCATTAGGAGTGTCTAAATTTGGTTAGTTTCAAGCCTATATTAAGGCCTGGTAATGTACAGAAACACCTTGTACACAAATTCATTAATCAATTTGTTTTCATAGCTATTATTTACTAGTTTTGCAACTGCTTGTGTGAGTTTATTGATTCACTCAAGATATTGTTCGATTATTGCATCCAAAATTCTGTATCTCTCTGGTTTTAATTTCTTTATTGTGCCTTGTATCATGGTTCGTTTAACCAAATTATGATTTTTTCGAAATTCGTGAATAAATGGATCAAAAGAGAACTTTCGTCTGTGACGGGAGGAACTCCCTTGTTCTACAGAGTGGGTCGTCCAAATCGAAGAAAAAAGACCACGTTGTAGAAGATGATGACTATTGCATTACTGGAAGTGAGAATGAAAATACCAACGCTTGGCAACTTGGTAGCAAAAATTCTAGTGAAGACGCCGAAGCCATTATAAACAATAGCAAAAAGAAGAAAAATAAGAGTGAAGGAACATCCCAGGAGGAAGATGACTTAGACAAAGTTCTGGCCAAGCACCGCAATGCTCCCATTGTTGTTGGCTAAGATAATTTTGTTGGTGTTTTAATGGAATTCTTATCCATGATTATTCCTTATAGTGGTGTTGAACTAGGGTAATTGTGAAACATCTTATGGATTAGTTGGAATGATTTTTGCCTAGTTTATTTTGGTTTGGTTTCATCATTGAAGCTGTGCTGGTGAAATGACAATACGTAGAAAAATGATGAAACCTAATTAGGTTTCATCTAGTTTTGGTGAAACCCTTTTTGGTTTCATCATTTTTTTCTGTTTGGTTTCATCATTTTTTTCTTATTTTGCCTTGTTTATTTTGGTTTGGTTTCATCATTGAAGCTGTGTTGGTGAAATGACAAATATGTGGAAAAATGATGAAACCTAATTAGGTTTCATCTAGTTTTGGTGAAACCAATTTTGGTTTCATCATTTTTCTCTGTTTGGTTTCGTCATTTTGTTCTGTTTGGTTTCATCATTTTTTTTTTCTGTTTGGTTTCATCATTTTTTTCCTATTTTGTTAATTATTGATCAATGAAATTCATTTTTTGTGGCGGTGGTGCAGTGGCGGTGGCGGCGGTGCGGTGGCGGCGACGTCGACGGTGGTGGTGGTGGTGGTGCAGTGGTGGCGGTGGTGGTGGGGTTGATTTTTATTTTTGTTGGGGTGATTTAAAATTAAATGTGGGGTTGTTTTTATTTTTGTTGGGGTGATTTAAACTAGAAGGCTAATATAGACAGTTTATGTTAAATGAGGTTTTTGTGAACAATTTGTTTTGTTGGAGTTTTTGTACATGGATAGTGACACCTTTGGGGTTATAACCCGCGCGCCGTAATGATATATTTATTGAGTATCAAAAGTATGGACATATAAATAATATAACCAACCGTTTATTGCTAGACCACCATTCGATTTCTTCGCCAGATTATTCTCGGATTATCCCTGCTGCGTCTGAAATTTCTGGAAATAACAAAAGCGTGTCAACTGTCACTAACCAAGTAGGTGTCGAAAAACACAGAACTTACGCATTCTCCTTGATAAATGTGGCAGATGAAAAGGTAATTTCAAACACCTTTCTGTCTAAAGATCTAGTCATTCAAGACTTCCCTATTGCTTTTCCATGTACCAGGAGTTTTTGCGAGTTAGACTAGAAGAGATGGAGAAACAAAGAGTTTGTGTAACTGGTGCTGGAGGGTTTCTCGCTTCTTGGGTTGTCAAGTTTCTCCTCTCTAAGGGCTACATAGTCCATGGAACTGTTCGAGACCCAAGTAAATCACACACTCTCTCTTAATAATTTATTAAAAGTTGATGATCTCCTTTATCTTGTTTTATTACTTGTTCTTTTGAACATGTTACTTTCTTTCATTGAGGTTGACGATTTTCTTAGATTATTAATTTGTATATATAATATAATTGTTAGGGTTTTATATTTAACAATCAGTGGATCTGGTAGTATGTTTGATTCACTTCTTAATTCAGTTGATTTTGGAATCTCTTAACTTATTAGTTAGAAATGAATTTCTTAGTTGAACTGTTTACAAATTTTAACCGTAACTGTGGAGATGCAGTTTTAATTGTAGCTAATATAAAAAAATGAATAAAGTGACTGCAACTTATTGTTAGATTTGGATTGAAGTTTGCATCGAATTACCAGAAGAGGGTGAATTTTTACAGCCCTTTGGCTACAAGCTCCGCAATACGAAGTGATGCATTTTTTTAAGTGCCACTGCCGTTCAAATTTTCCCATAATTGTATTGCAAATAATTGCTTGTAACACTGTGTTATATTTGTCTAAATAGCAGAGCTGAAGTATCTTCCAGCACGTGATAAAAGAGGTCTTTTGAGTCGAGAATTATTGCAGATGTTTTTCCTTCTCTAAATTCGACTAGTAAACTTTGTCTATCAGGTGATGAAAAGTATCCTCATTTGAGGAATTTGGAGAACGCTGCAGAGAACTTGCAGCTCTTCAAGGCTGACTTACTGGACTACAAGAGTCTCTGTGCTGCTATTGCAGGATGCACTGGAGTTTTCCATGTTGCAAGTCCTGTTCCTTCGGGTTCTGTGCCCAATCCAGAGGTAAGAATTTTGTTTACTAATGGTCATCAATTTGTGTTACAAAAATAAGCATGTTTGCCCAATCCAGAGGTAAGAATTTTGTTTACTAATGGTCTTCAATTTGTGTTACCAAAATAAGCTTGTTTTATGTAGATAGATGGTGTGTTAAAAATTGCAGGTGGAACTGATTGAGCCAGCTTTGACGGGTACATGTAATGTACTAAAAGCATGTACCGAGGCAAAAATTAAGAGGGTGGTGGTTGTGTCATCTGTTGCCGCTGTTATTATGAATCCAAACTGGCCAGAGGGTCAACCCATGGATGAGTCATGTTGGTCGGAGAAGGAATTTTGTAAAAAAAATGAGGTAACTATTTCAGCCATCAGCTCTTTACTTTAAGCAGTTTAAAGTTTTGGCTGAGTGAAGAGCACTTTAAAGTTTTGGCTGAGTGAAGTTGAATTATGAAAGGCAATTGTGCAAGTTTTGATTTGCTTGTTCGTAATATTGCACTTGTTTGAATTTGTTACCACCACGAGGTTAACATAGTTAAGGATTTTAACTTCTCTCTTTCCTTATGCATCGGGTACACTGTATAGGCTTGAGAACTAATCTCCTTTCTTTACCACTGGTGCTAGCACTTTTATTGCCTCTCCAAAACAGAAGCAGAAAGCAAGGCTTGGGAATATGCAAAGAAGTATGGTCTGGATGTGGTAACAGTTTGTCCATCAATTATTATCGGGCCAATGTTGCAGTCTTCAATGAATGCTAGTAGCCTATTTCTCATAAAGATTTTGAAAGGTATCTCTGCACATAAATCTTTTCATTCATTAGGGAGTTTAGGATGAGAAACATAATAGAGAGGAGAGGCATGTAGGCCATGTATGCAAAATTTTCACATTTGTGTGTAGGCATCTGCTCTGTAGCTCTGCAGTAAATGCAGATTTGGAAACCTCCATCACTCTAAATATTGGAGTATACAGCCAAACCCCTGCATGGATTTTAGCATCTAGGCTAGTTTTAATATCTCAAGTTACATATCTTTTCTCGGCGTGATCAAATCAGATGGAATTGAAGAAATGGCAAATAATCAGCGGGGGATTGTAGATGTGCGTGATGTGGCTGAAGCAGTATTGCTGGCATATGAGAAGCCTGAAGCAGAAGGGAGATATATATGTTCCGCATATAGGGTTAGAATGCAAGAGTTGATCGACCAGCTCAAGACTATGTATCCCAACTATAATAGAGAGGAGAGGCATGTAGGCCATGTATGCAAAATTTTCACATTTGTGTGTAGGCATCTGCTCTGTAGCTCTGCAGTAAATGCAGATTTGGAAACCTCCATCACTCTAAATATTGGAGTATACAGCCAAACCCCTGCATGGATTTTAGCATCTAGGCTAGTTTTAATATCCCAATCTTTTAATTACCCAAATCAGATGGAATTGAAGAAATGGCAAGTCAGATTGTAGATAATTTGTGGCTGAAGCAGTATTGCTGGCATATGAGAAGCCTGAATCTTCTAATGGTATGCAAGAGTTGATCGACCAGCTCAAGACTATGTATCCCAACTATAATTACCCCAAGAAGTAAGTCAGATATATAATTTCACTGGAGCTTTTCTGAATCTTCTAATGTTTTCTCAACTGCATAATATAAACAACGCGTTGATTTTCCAATAATTTTTGTAGTTTCAGCAACCATTCTTGTTTTTTTGTGCACTCTACTCGTAATGTGATCTCTTAAGTAACACTTTTGGTTTCTCTTGTGAGATACTTGTCTACATTTCAGAAATGAGGTCTGTTTCTAGTTTTCTAATTTTATTTGGCATTTTCTCAATATATCTTTTACAGAGTCAAGGAAGGAGAAGACCAACCCACCCTGAGTTGTGAAAAACTGCAGAAGTTGGGATGGAAATACATGACACTAGAAGAAAGCCTCCTTGACTCCGTTAAAAGCTACCAGGAGAAGGGTATCTTGCACTGAGTTACATGTGTTTTAGCTAGCTGTATGTGTCTATTGAAAGGATTACTCGTGTAGTTTCTCTAACTGAATGGAATATGTAATAATAATGATGTTGTACAAACTACAAACTAATTCGTCATGTAACAAATGATAATAAATGCTTGGGCTTCTTGTTCCTTCATCAAAATCTCCTCTTTGATATATTCCTGTTTTCAAGTTTCTGAAAACTGCCTTAGTGATACACTCGAGTTGGATTGAACGGATTAAGGGTATAAACTCTTTACGTCCGAGTGTATTGCTGGGTATCTAGTCTAGAAGAATTCGAAAATTTTGTAAATAAAAGTGGGAATGTTATTTATGCCCCTATTATTCATGGGTCATGCACAAATACCCTTATTTATTATGTATATGCCCCTAGACTTTTAGAAGGAAACTATTTTTTTTAATGATTCCGTAAACACTCATGAAGCTTTAAAGAAGAACAATCTCGTTTTTCATTTAAGATCAGAAATTTCTCTCTCTCGTTTTCTCACCTCCACTTTCGCCCATCACCACCACCATCATCAACATTTCTCCGCCGCCGTAACCAGTACCAACATCACCTCATCTCCTTCACCAATCATACTTTTTGGTTCATTTAAGTGAGAGAGAGATATTTCACCGGCGTTTTAAGATTTTGAGAGAGATAACAGATATCTCTGTATGGAATCAATCAAATCATCGAAATCGAATTATATAGTCGCCATCAACATTTCGTATTCTTCTCATTTTAAGAGGTATTTCAATGTCAATTGAAGATCCAATCGATCGAGATAGGGATTTAGGTTTTCGATTTTATTTTCTGATAATCATCGATTTGATTTGTTGCATGTTTGGTTTATTTGAAGCTTAACAACTAATCTTAATTCTTGTTTCTGCATTTAATAATTTTGTTTCAATGATCTTTTCGAATTTTTGTTTAGGGATTTGAACTAGGGGTTTATGTAGCTCAGATCTATATTGTGTAATTGACGTGGTAGTTCTTGTGATAATGTATGGTGCGAAGTTGTTGAATTTGCATTGAGACGATCTAGTTAATTGTGTCTGGTAATTATAGGTGAAGGGATGTGTTAATTTTGCCGATGCTATCAATTGGGTGAACTTCAACATCCAGGAGTTTTTCTATGAATTTAATTGAGTTTCTAGTTGAGAAATTAAATTTTGATATGCATTAGTAGGGCAACCAGTAGTCACCTAATAATATATAGATATGGATCATTTTGATATGCATTAGTAGGGCAATCAGTAGTCACCTAATAATATATAGATATGGTATCATTTTTCTTTGGTTTGACGATGAACCAGTAAGGTACAATAGTGTGCAAAGTTACCGTCTAGATGTACTACAGGTTCGTATTAGACATTAATCTTATTGCTTTCAATTTTCCATTAATCTTACTAAAGTATGCAAAATTATATTATGATTGATATGCATCTTTAATGTGCTTGTCATCTACTTTTAGTAAATGAGCGAAAGTGTTCAGTTTCACTATCTAAAAACCGAAACTAAAATGCCATTTAGGCAAAATTCCCTAGAAGAAATTAAATTTTGAGGAAAGAGAATATTTTGTTGCAGTATAATGTTAGCCATGATATATGATAAGAGATTGTAGTTAATTAGCCGATGCTGTGGGATTTAATAAAATATAGAGATCACATTGTGATACCTACATTTATGCCCCAATAGAGGTGTTCCTACATTCTTGGATATGGGTGTTGTGTCTATTCTGTGTAACATGGCGCTGATCGACAAGATCCATTGAGTGGGATTTCTGTTTGCTCTATATTAGAATATTTATGGAAGAGATTAATTAGTTGTACAAGTACACCTATATCCATGCTTGCTGGCCAATTACCAATATATAGAACGCTAGCCTTAAGTTGCTTCTGGTCATCTTAGAAGCATTTGTTTGTCGAGACAGAAAAATAGTGAAAGTTGCTTCTGGTCATCTTAGAAGTACCTGAAGTGATAATATATCATAATGTGGTGATTTCATTCAAACAGGTATTAAAATATATCATACTTTTATAGTTTGAATTGATCCAACCTCAACCCGTGTGATCAACATTTAGTGTCTTTCATTCTTTCACAATATTAATGCTAGTTCATATTCAATAAGGCCATCATACGTAACTTTTAGTGTTAAAAATTGGAGCCAACTTGTGCCAGTTGCCTCCGTATTTGAAGACAACTTGGGCTAGATGATTCTAGATTTGTAGGCAACTTGATCTAGTTGGTTCTATTTATTTATTTTGTGGAGGAGTTGTTCCTGTATTTGTTTTGTGTCAATGATTGTTGTTGCAATGGTGGTTGTTGTTGTGTTTTAAGTAGTGGTGGTGGTAGTAGATGTTGCAGTGGAGGTTGGGGTAATTGCTGCTGTGGTGGTAAATGTTGCAGCACTGTTTCCGGTGGTTGTTATTGTGGTGGTGGTAGTTGATGCTGTCGTGGTGGTTATGGATGTTTGGTTTGTCTGTCATGCAACAAATGCAGGTAAAATTCATCCTCAAATTTGCAGTGGAGGTTTGGGTGGTTGCCGCTGTTGTGGCTTGGGTATGGATGTTTGATTTGTCTATCATGCAACAAATGCAGGTAAAACTCATCCTCAAATTTTGGTTGTGCCTGAAAAGAGATATGAAGTGACAGGTGCTGGTATGTGTTTTAATATGTTACTTTGTATTGATGAATCTGTGGTGTAATGGTAGCACAACTGACTATATGTTAGAAGATGTGTGTTCGACTCACACTAGGTTCACTCATTTGTGTACAATTTTTATTTTTTGGAGGAAACTTGTGATAGTTGCCTCCATATATGAAGACAACTTGTGCTAGTTGCCTCCATATTTGGAGACAACTTGGGCTAGTTGCTTTCACTTTTGAAGACAACTTTGTGCTAGTTTCCTTCACTTTTGAGGACAACTTGAGCTAGTTGCCTCAGATTTGGAGACAACTTGAGCTAGTTGCCTCCATTTTGTTTTGCAACTTATTCCTGTATAAGCTAGTTGCCTCCGATATGGACATTATTTATTGGAGACAACTTGAGCTAGTTTCCTCCTATATGGACACAACTTCAGCAAGTTGACTCCACATGGTAGTGGTGGTCGTCGGTGGCGGTGGTTGGCGGCGGTGATGGTAGTTGACGGCGGTTATTGGCGGCGGCGGACAGTGGTGGTGGTTGGCGGTGGCGGTGGTGGACAATGGTGGTGGTTGTCGGCGGAGGCGACGTTGGCGGTGGTGGTGGTTGGCAGTGGACAGCGGTGGTGGTGGTTGGCGGTGAACAGTAGATGCAGTCTTTTTTTTTTTTTTTTTTAGATAGTGGTTTTGTATATCAATAGTATAAAACACAGTTTAGCTAACTTTGCCTATCTGAGTGGTGGTCATGATTTATCCTTGGCAAAGATAAATTAAAGGCCGTGATTCTCCGTGCCACACCCTACAAGTCGCACACGTGGTGTTCATTCCAATATTATGAATTAAAAATGAATACTCAAGTCAAGATATGGAATTTGAAAATTATAACGGGGAGGTTCGAACTCATGACCTATTGTGTCATTAAAGTGGCCTCTAACCATTATTCCATCTTGGTTGGAATTGATAGAAAAGATAACTCAACAATGGTTGTTTGTTCAACTTAAATATTAATTAGTATAAGTGTTTTATTAATTAGTATAAGTGATTTTTCTAGAGAGAATATAAATCTATGGTCATGGTTTGTTCAACTTAAATATTGATTAGTATAAGTGTTTTATTAATTGATGTCTCATTAATTTCTCATGATTTATGATTTATTAATTTTACATCATAAATATCCCTTAATTAATATTAATACATATCTCCATCAATAAATAATAATTTTGACAAAAATTATTTCAATAGATATTAGTGGTGGTGGTGGTGGTAGTAGAGGAAGAAGTAAGTGGTGGAAGCGGTGGAAGGTGTTACTAAGTGGTGGAGGCGGTAACATTAGTTTTGGTGGAAGAAATAGTGGCGCTGGATGGTTTTAATGGCGGTGGTATTGGTTTTTTCTTTTTGAATCAAAAATAATAAAAAATTTTACATGACGGGTAACATTGTATTATGAAAAGTATAGTTGGTTGTTTTTGACACGATCAAAAAAGGCGGATAAAAAATACTTTTGGGATGATACCAAATCATATAAGACAAAATGGTTTCTTTTGGTACCACTGCTATCTTTGGTAACCGTTCGTACGCATGATTTTCAATATTAACAAAAAACATATAGCTGAATAAATTAATTGACGACCTAAGTTTGTTAAATCTAAACTTTATACATGACGTGTGGGATTAAAAGTTATAAGTGTGCCCAATATTCTACGAGGGATGAAAAATGGTGGTGGTGGAGAAAGAAGTGATATCTGGTGGTTTGTGGCACTGGCCGGTATTGATGAGTAGTAATTGACTATGTTAATTATGTGCTGCTACAAAAGGATAACACTATAAATTATAAATGTGGTTGATCGTCTTAATGCTAATATAAACTCGGTTAAAATACATGAAAATTAAGAAGAAGAAAAAAACATTTGGATGTCACGTTATATAATAAATAACACTAAAAACTACATACTTAGTATCAAGGTTTCTCCGTCCAATAGATAAATCTAAGGTTGTATTGAGATCCCGTAAGCAGAGGGCGAGTTGGTCTTGGATTTCTGAATGATAATGAATATAATGAAACGCTCCCTCTCGGTTTCTCCAATGAAAACCGAAACTTTCTAAAAAAAAAAAAAATCAATCGAACAACACTTAGATGGAACGCATCACCACCTGTGTAAACTTCTCTGAATTGCTACATATCCAGTGAAATTTCTACAGATTAATCTGGTGATTTCGTCCTACCGTAGTTTTTAACGAGGCATGCAATTAAATCTATAATAGTGATTTTAAAGGTATTTAATAATTACAAAATTATCTTATAAGTTTTGTTTATGCAAGTATTGATTTAACTTGGGTTCTTTTATATTTTTGTGTTAATTAAGTTGATGACTTTTTAATTTGAATACATGTTTGGTTAACAAACTTTGATACATATAGGGTATTTTATTTGTAGAACTGATGTTAGTCTCTCATTTTTCCCGTTAGCACTTTGTTTCGATCCCGTATTTGAAGATATTATTTGACTAATGTTGGGGTATTTGTTTAATCTCAAGGCCGATTAAACCAAATGTATGTTGTATACATTGAAGGCGACATAAGTTTGTGTCGGATCTACCTTGAAACTAATAATTTTTCTTCGGAAGGTTAGTTGAATTTATGTAGATACAAATATCAATATGACTATGCTCTTTAAAACTCCAAATTACTTGAGTAACACTAGATGTCAGAACGTCATTCATGCACTACTTAGCATAGTTGGCGTGAAATCTTTTTATCCACGAATTTCTTCAATTTTATGTTATCAATATGATTGAGAAAGAATCTTACACATGTTTTGATTTACTATTATAAGTTTATTTTTTCTACTCACATGTGTATATCTCAACCTTCCAATAGCCAAGGGTTCTTCATTTTCATAACTCTCACATTTGCAAAAAATAAATAAATAGTGTTTATCTATAGTAGGGAAAATATTATGGGTTTTTGCTTCACTCCTTAGAGCGTTAGTTACAGTGACGGAGCCAAGGCACTCTGCTGGCGGGGTCAAAACAAACTAAGGGATATAACTAATATCATATTATCTTTTTTGCCCCCACAAAAGCCTATATTTAACTAGAAACCCTCTCATATTTACACTAGTACCTAAAAACAAGTGGGTCCGGCGACCCCATTTGTCTCTGCATAGCTCCGTCCCTGGTTAGTTATCAATAATTTCGGAACAAATGTATTCATAAAGGAGTTGGATTGACAGTTTAGGTATATGTACTGTTAGATGAAATATTCTTTTTGAAGTTTGATATTATAATATGATGCAACAATAAATGGGAAAAAAAATTATTTACTGTATTTTTATTTTATTTTCATGTTGGCACGACATTATTACTCCGTCCAGATAATAAATTGGAATAACATGCTTAAGTAAAAAATAAAAAGATCGGGTAACCCATTTTGTTTCCCAAAATTTATTTGAATATCACAATAATTACTCACGAATAAAATGAAGCAAGTGGAATGTGAACAATATCGCATTAGAGACAAAACATCCCGTGCCGTTACGGCACGGGTTAAGATCTAGTACACTATATAAAGGAGAGTATTTTAGTAATGTATTAGGCTTAGGGGTATTTGTAAAGTTCATAAGGGTATTTTTACAAGGGGTCTCATAGCAGGGGTATATAGATAATGAACCAAGAGTAGAGTTGGTTTTTTTTTTTTTTTGATCGGTAAAGATAATTTTTATATAATTAAAGAAATGTTACAAACTGTATAACAAAAAAGTTACACGTAACCCTCACAAGAAAAGCCCACAAACTTTCATGAAACATGAAAGGAATACCCATCAAATATTTGATGGCCCAAAATGGAACACCTATGGAAAAGCCCAAAACCGAAATCCCACTCATGGATAATAACTCAACCAACCCATATCTGAATATAAACCCACTTACCCAATATTCTAACCCAAACCAAACCCGAATCCCATTTACATTTACAACCTAACCCTAGAATCAACTTAAGACATCCCATTTACATTTCAAGAGTAGAGTTGGTGATTGCTGGGTATTGCCTTTGCTGCTTTGCACCAACTATAACACTGTTGTTTGGGATAAGGACATCCAGTTTTCGATAATGAAGCACCAATCGCCAATATTTACTTCGACATTCATGTGTGCAAAGGTTACAATCAAATGCCGTAGTCTCACCCTCTCCATGGTTGAATTTAATTTAAAAGTGGAATGTGTTGGCATTAGTGCAACTTAGCTTAAGAGAACAATTCTATTCCAATTCAACTTGTACCGAGTCCAAATTTGTGTGTGCACCCCTCTAAAACCGGGGTGCACATTCCGGCCCATACTATTGGTTAAAATTACATGTGTGGTTTCCGGTTTTTGGTTTTAATATTTTAAAATCTGCTCTTCATCTTTCTTTCTTTTTATTATTTCTCTCTCATTATTGCCAACAACTAATATTTTCTACAGAATATCCTCGTATCATAATCTTCAAGGGGAAAAATGTGATTATCTTTTGATTTTCAATTAAAGTAGCTAACTACTCACAATGGGATTCAAATTGTTTTCCAACAACCCAAGTTTCTGTTACCTCCTCTCTCTTTCTAAATTCAATTTAGTTTCAGTAGTACGCGTTGGCTGCTCAATTGATTCGACATTCAAAACAAAGCTTCAAGTTCGTCAAAAACGTTCCCATGATGATTACCCATTAATTATTAACGATTCTCTGAAGATAAATTTCTGATACATTTTTGGAATTCTTGATAATCTTATCTTCCCTCTTTTTTTAACATAAATCACATCAAGAGTAGCTGATAAATGAATTTGTCAACAATCTTGATGGTTAATTGTAATGATTGGATTCAAAACAGAGAATTTACATGTTGAAGTTGTTGATTTATCATGTCTACGATTGCTTTGACAAATTCAAAATTTATGTTGAACCCATTTCTTGTTTGTTTAATTCAATTACGAAAACCCAAATCTAGTTTTTGATCAACCATAACCCTATTTTCTTTGTTTTGATTCAACGACGGAAACATCAGCGGTGGGTGGAGGAGATAAGAAGAGATAAAGAGGGAGAAAAGTGTTAATGGAGGAGACTTTAATTCTTTTTTTTTTAGAATTTATATCTAATAATTAAACCAAAATAAAAATACAAATAGAAACCTAGAAACGAGATGGTTTCGGGAGAAAAGATGCGGTAATATTAACCAATAGTATTGACCGGAATGTGCACCGCGGTTTTAGAGGGGTGCACAAATTTGGACTCAAGAAGGACATTGAGGATATTTACAACCATATATGCACTAACTATACTATGCATCGATTTCTGATCCAAGATCTCACACAGGGTTGATAATGTACCTAGTGTTCACTAACAATATCTCATTCAACTTGTACTAAGCAGGACATTGAAGATATTTATGATAAAATTGACTGGCAATCAAACTCTTCTATACTTGGTCAATACAAATTTCTACTTAAAGAAAAACTTAAAAAGGCATTAACATCTATTCCAAAACCTTCCTAAATTGGGGCCTATAGCTATTAATTGGGGCCTATATCTAGATGACAAAAAAGGTCATTAGAAATCACCCACACACTAACCCTTATCAAAATAATTACGTAACTACCTATTTTACCCCTGAATAATTAGCACTAATTAATCGTATTAGGGATTAATTTTGTTTTGGATGTGAGACTAACTAATATTAGAGAGTTCATCAAAACATTGAACATTTTGAATTTTTTTTCATAAAAAATACTCATAATTGGTTTAAGTTCATTAACTTGTAAACCGATTCTGGATTGGTGTTTGCGAATTAACAGAGGACATCTATAATCGGTTAACGTTAACATGTTTATATTCCGATTTAGGTAATTGGATTTTACTTATAACATATATAAACCAATTATTTCCTGTCATTACCAATTTTTATTCATTGCATTATTATTGTAGGATGCATTTAGCACATGCATCAAGCCTTTAAAGTTTAAACTCCTAGGCGACCCTAGTGGACGAGTTATAGTCTCGTGAGGCTTTACATAGAGGTCTACCCACAAAACCTATACAAAAACTTCTAAAACCACCAATCTTCCTCCTCCGGAGACGATACAACATCCAAGTATTCTGGGTTATCCTCCGAGATTCTTTCTCCCAAGAAGTGATAGCTTGCATTGAACGCGAATGCTTCCCCATTTTCCTCCAAGTAGCGCGCTTTCACAACTTCTTGCTACAAAAACACAAAAACAAACTTACATTTGTTAGTGGTGTTTCATTGGAAGATAAGACAACATGGGTTACGTAAAAAAAACCACAAATTACTTAAAAATTGTGTAATGGACAAGGTGAAGGGGCGAGTGTTAAAAATCCGAGGTTGGAGAGCCAAAAAAGCAAGTATCGCTTTTTCGATGACTAGGTGCCTAGCGTGGATTTTTTGAACACTTCTTGCATTAGGATTCCCAAACCCTTGAATAAATTTGTTGTGTACCCTAGCCCAAAAGGTTGTGGAATCCTCCATTTCGGAGGATTGACGTCTAAGTCGATTTTCCGCATACCATGCTTTGGTGATTGCCAAATCTTCCGCAGAGTCAAACGATGCCATTTATTGTATGTATGAAATGAGTAGTTGTGGAGTATATGGAGTTAGGGTGAATAAAATGATCAATTTTGGGGCAAATGGGGTCCAAGGGTGAGGTCTCTATTTATAGAGAAAGTCCCTAACAACTATTTTTTTTTGAAAAATGTGAAATAATTTGCTATAATCGACATTTTAGAAGGTCTGTAAAACCCGATTGTGTTGATATGCCACAAGGAATAGGTTGTTCTTGCGACCAACGTAAACCCATTAAAGACATGCTAGATTTTGAATTTTCACCGACACCAATCGGTTTATATATTTTAATATGTGATTTGATTCTTGCTTGAAAAACATCCAGCAAAAATTGCTTGTACAATCGGTCTATGTTGACATATCGAGTAGACCGATTGTTGGCATGTCATGCTAGAATCAATTTAAAAATTAAGTGTATTAAGTTCAACACAAAGATCATCCAAAATACAAACATGAACTACACAAAGATGATCCAAAATACAAACATCAACCATCCCAAAAGACTTAAAACAACCACAACTCTTATAAACTTAAAGTTTTTAATATTTAAAACACTACACCATATGGCCCATTTTGAGACATATTGATTTTTGGGTTTGAGACACATATATATGTCTTTAGTGCTTCCACTCATATAAGAGTCTCAAATAAAAAATATGAGTATCTTTAATTCTGATTTTTCAACTACTCTTATAAGTGTCTTAAAATGTGTCTCTACAAAATTTAATAACTTTAATATATATCTAATTAATCATTTCTTTTTCATTATAATTCCATTTTATTTCCCTCCAAAACTCCAAACTTTCCCCAAAATTCCCTCCCTTTCCAATTTTCTAAATCTCTCACATTATTTTCCCTCTTAAATTTCCCCCTAACATTTATTTCCCCTCAAATTTTCCCTCCAAATCTTTGTCTCACCAAATTATTTTGAAACATGATTTGCATTTATTCCCACAATTTATTTTAATTCCCACCTTTATTTTGGGTTGTTTTAAAATTTAGATAATATTTGGTCCTTAAAACCACTCGTTGAACTCTCTCTCACTCACTCATTTTTATCGACTTCTCTCTTCTCTCTTCTCAAACTTTTCTTTTCTTCCCTAAAAAAAACCAGAGAAAAAATGAGTGAAATTGAGTAAGAGAACTCGAGAGAAACCTAAAATCAAACCGAAACCAGAAATTAAAACAAAATATCTTTTATTTTCAGTTCCCCTTTCTCTTTTTCGGTTCATCTCTTCCTACGCCATTAGCAAACATAAAACTGCAGCCGCCTTCTCCTATCATTTCTACATCTTTTCTGCTCTATAAGAGATCTAATCATCTCTTCGTCCTCCTAACCCATCACCACCACCACCACCACCACCACCATCCATTTCCTTATCAGTCCCGCAACCACCATCACAACCACCGTCTCACCTTGTCACTTACTCTGAATAATGAAGCCCTTTACATAAATCAAAACCCTGGAACATTTATCTCAAATTGATTTTGTAAACCCTAAATTTAATTTTATCTCGATTTTGAATTTGCAGTTCAATTGCAAAACCTAGAAGATTCTGTCGTGTGGAGATTCTAAGACTTCGGTTTGGTTGTCAGATGGTATAATCCCTACTTGATTTATTTATTTTGGTTTTCAATCTTTAATTTTAAGGGTTTTGATGATTTACTTTCCATTTTTGCTTTTCTTTCAGCTGAATCTTGTTGTGTGATGGATTGAAGATTAAATCTGTTGACATATAAATTGCTTCACAGATCTGAATGATTTTGGTTTTCATTTTTGCTTTTCTTTCAGATTTAATCTTGTTGTGTGATGGATTGAAGATTAAATATGTTGATATATAAATTGCTTCACAGATTTATTGATTTTGGTTTTCAGTCTGTTAAAATTAAAGACTGAAGATTAAATCTTTAATTTTAAGGGTTTTGATGATTTACTGGGTTTTGTAGGGAATCAATTGATTGACATTTATTGTTGAAATCACATTGGAAGTTATCTGGATTTATCAGTTCTCCCTGATGACTTGTTAAAATTGGCTACTTTATGTGTATCTTATGGGGTTAGGATAACTAGTTCACTTCTTAATAAGTGGTATTTTTTAGGTCAAATTCTATCATATGTGTTTTTACAATTTGATTTCTCCATCTCTGCCTCCTTATCCTTTGTATTCGTTTTCGTTCTTGCAGCAGATCAGGTACTGCAGAAATATCACATTGAAGAACAATAAGTACCCTTAGCTCACAAGTATTATCGTTGTCGGTAGGTGAACTCACTTTTGAATCTTTCTAAACCTGTTACTTGTTTGTTTTTCTCTTTACATATTTTGGTTCATTGTGGTTTTGTTGCAGATGATAGTCTTCATCCTAGAGCTGTAACTGTAGTAGCAGATGACAATAAATCTTACTTTGGTAAGCTATCGTGGGGAATTTAACCTTCGAGATGATGTTTTTAACTTTTTATATGTTCTTGAATTCGTTAGCTTACACGGCTTCATTCTTTCCAGTGTAAAGGCATCCGTCAAGTGGGTTCTACTGGACGAGGCAGATGCCATGACAAAGGATGCACAATTCGCTCTATGTTAATCCATGACTTTATCTTGGGGTAAGTTTTTTTCTTTCTAATTGTGTTATGCTTCTGTTGTCGTGTGTGCTGCAGTGATCGAGAAATACACAAAAAATACTAGGTTTGCTCTCATTTGTAATCATGTTAACAAAATCATTCCTACCTTGCAATCAAGATATACACGGTTTCATTTTATGAATAATTATGTAATCTGGGCTTTATAGGTATGTAGGATGCAAAGGATCTCAGTCGAGTGCTTGAAAAGTGCTAATTGTTTCAACTTACAGTGAGGATGCAGGCGAATGTATAGATGATAAGGATCTCAGTTCGAAAGTTCAAAAAGCAGCTGCGAAATGCTTATCAGCTATACCAGTTTATCTCCTTGAGATGCTCTAAGTTGTATGGGGAGGTAATATACTGAAATAAAAATGTTAATAGCAGTTAACTTGCATTTGATAATGTACCAATGACTTGAGATTCCAAAGTCAGATTTTCTACTATGTGCCGGTGCTGGTGCTATTTTAGTAATTGATATGGTGTTCTACTCTTATTGTTGTTTCAATCTGATTTTGGTTGTTGACTATAATTTCAGGATCACAGGTACAACGTACCATCTAAGAGTGCTATTTCCCCATCACCAAGATGGTTATTATTATGCGTCATACATCAAAAGGGAAATACAAGATAAACTATAATATGGTGTTTGTGCTAGCTGAATGGTTGATCCATTTTCAAAGGAAAATGCTTGAAAACACTTACCATTGGTGCTGGTTTGGTCAGGTACCATCACTATGTAGTTTTAAATGGCTGATTGTTCAAAACATTTTATGTATGACTCTCACATGACAGATCACAGGGAAACCAAATGTGTTATATTATGCAGCAGCAATCTTCAAGCTAAACTGCATGTATAAGACTTGATATAGTCACCTACCATTTTCCCGTAAATAGGCTGCTTCAACAGAAACTGGTTTTGGGTGACATGATATTCTACCATGTTAGATAAATGACATGATACTCTGCAGGATTTTTATTTTGTAATTTTAGCCAAGTGATGGCAGTTAACTGTTAGTGATGTATATCTTGGTGTTTTGATGCTAAAGCCTGCAGCTTGTAACTTAGATTGGATATAAGTGATAAATTTGCATCATTTGTGGTCGCAAAGTGATAAAAAGGATCAGTGATAAGGAAAAACTCCGCTAAAAGGTGTATGTGATGAGATAAGTTCAAGGACTTTAAAATTTTGTAATTCAGTTGTAGTAGTCCATTGTTGTAATGTTCTGTAGTGCTTGAATTCAAGGACTTGTATGTGTCTTGGTGTAGTGTTGTATAATGGTTTCATATATGATTGGGAATGGATTGGCTAGATACCTGTATTCTGGTGGAAGAAATCAAATGTGCAGGTGCAGGAAATCTTGAAATAAGTTTTTGTATTTTTTTTTTGGAATCTGATTTTTATTTGAGACGCATATAAGTGTAGTAGGAGCTGACTTGGAATAAGTTTTTGGGAAAGGTAAACTTAAAAACTTAAGGAGCACCAGGAGCATTTGCAGCAGCAACAACATCAGGAGAAGCATCAGGAGCAGCTGCAGCACTGGCAGCATCAAGAGCAGCAGCTTCTTGTACTATACTTAGTACAATTTGGTGACAAAAGTTAGAAGAAGATAAATCTGAGTCCTTAATGAACACAGTCAATTAACTAAACTGCATATTATTATTATTAGCCCTAGAGAAAGAGGTTCTTACACATTTAAGGAAGTGAAGACCTAACAACAACGATCAGATAGTGGACACCTGGCACTATCTGATCGGTTAACAATTGACTAATGACTAAACTATTATAAGAGCACCCATTCTATTCATACATGCAGGCACAATACACCACACACTCATAAGACTATGACATTGCCTACTGCTGAAAATTATCCTTGTCCTCAAGGATAAAGTTGCGATAATGAGACTTGATGGTGGAAACATCCTCCCAGGTATCCTCCTCTGGAGTGGAATTAGTCCATTGTATGAGCACCTGTGGCACTTGTATCTGACCAACAAGGATGGTTCTGTGTTGTAAAGCTTTGGAAGGAACCATGATAACTTCACCTGCATGATCAACAATAGGCAAGGTAGGAGAGGGGGTGTGCTGCTTACCAATGTGTTGCTTCAATTGTGACACATGAAATATAGGGTGAATCCTAGCCTGATCTGGAAGCTGTAATTTGTAAGCCACTGGACCAATTCTTTGTAGGATAGGAAAAGGTTCATAGAACTTTGTAGATAACTTGAAATTCTTTCTCAGAGACACAGAAGCTTGTCTGTATGGTTGAAGCTTCAGATATACCAAGTCACCCACTGCAAAAGTCCTGTCCTTCCTTGACTTATCAGCAAAGAATTTCATTCTTGCTTGAGCATTGTGTAAAGACTCCTTAAGAATATCAATCATTGACTCTCTGTCCTTGAGGTATGACTCCACAGCAGCTACAGAAGTGGTGGTGGCAGATGGAAAATCCATATGTGGAGGAAGGTAGCCATATAAGGCTTGAAAATTAGATATTTTTAAACTAGTATGGTAACTAGTATTATACCACCACTCAGTCAGAGATAACCATTGACACCACTTACTTGGTTTATGGCCAGTGATGCACCTTAAATAAGTTTCTAAACAAGAATTGACTCTCTCAGATTGACCATCAGTCTGAGGATGGTAGGCAGTGCTGAGATTCAAGCTAGTACCCAGAGCTTTAAATAGATCTTGCCAGAAATGACTAGTAAAAACTTTATCTCTATCAGATACAATGGAAGAAGGGAGGCCATGGAGTTTAAATACCTGATCTAAGAATGCCTTAGCCACATAAGCAGCTGTATAATGGTGTTGAAGAGCAATGAAATGGCTGTATTTTGTGAGTCTGTCAACAATCACCAATATAACACTCTTCCTGTCACTTTGAGGTAAGCCTTCAATAAAGTCCATTGTGATGTGTTTCCATGCATGCTCAGGTACTGGAAGTGGTTGTAGTAAGCTAGATGGAAAAGAGCAGTCACCTTTATTTCTCTGACAGATATCACATTCAGCTACAAACAGAAGTATCTCATTTTTCATGTTAGGCCAAAAGAAGTGAGATTTTGCCCTCACATAAGTGGCCTGCATGCCAGAATGGCCTCCCACAACAGAGGTGTGAACAATATGTAATATGGTATTTCTGACCCCATTGCTGGCACCCACAAATACTCTGTATTTATATCTTAGTATCTCAGCTTTATAAGAGTAATTTGGAACAGAGTCAGTAGAAACAAGCAATTGAGTAATGAGATGTTGCACCTTGTCATCACCAACATAGCTTTTAAGAATGTCATGCATCCAGTTGGGTTGAGACAGAGATAGTGCAGATCAATTGGCAGATGCAAAAGGTCTTCTAGATAAGGCATCAACAACTACATTTTCTCTGACTTTTTTATATTTAATCTCATAGTCAAAACCCAATAATTTCATTAACCACCTTTGCCGTAGAACTGTGGTTAGTCTTTGTTCTAAGAAGTATTTAAGGTTGTGATGGTCAGTTTGAATAATGAATTTTCCCCCTTGTAAATAATGCGTCCATTTGTGAACATCCTTAACTATAGCTAAAAATTCTTTTTCATATGTAGATAAGGCTTTTGATCTAGGCCCCAAAGGTGAACTTAAAAAAGAAATTGGTTTACCTTCTTGAGTTAAGACAGCACCCAGGCAGGTATCACTTGCATCACTTTCAACAGTGAATTGCTTGGAAAAATCTGGAAATGCAAGAACTGGAGTGGTGGACATAGCCAGCTTGAGTTGGTCAAATGCAGAAGTTGCTGAGGCAGTCCAATTGAAGGAATTCTTCTTTAAGAGATCAGTTAAAGGTTTGCAGATGGCACCATAGTCTTTCACAAATTTTCTATAATACCCTGTTAAACCCAGAAATCCTCTTAATTCTTTGATAGAAGTTGTAAGTGGCCAGCTTTGCATTGCTGTAATCTTGTTGGGATAAGCACAAACTCCTTGAGGAGTGATAATATGTCCCAAGTACTCCAACTGAGACTGGCCAAAACAACACTTGGAAAGCTTAGCATACAGTTGGTGTTGTATGAGTAAGGAAAACACTAATCTCAAGTGTTCAATGCGTTCATACATGGATGGGATGTAAACCAAAATATCATCAAAAAACACAAGAACAAACTTCCTTAAGTAAGGTGCAAATACTTCATTCATAAGTGCCTGAAATGTGGCAGGTGCATTAGTAAGGCCAAAAGGCATAACTTTGAATTCATAATGCCCATGATGTGTCCTAAAGGCAGTCTTGTAGATATCCAGAGGGTTCAATAAAATTTGATGATAGCCTTCTCTTAAATCCATCTTAGAGAGAACCACGAATACTCATCTATAATTGGAATAGGAAACTTGTCCTTAATAGTGATGCTATTGAGTCTTCTGTAATCAACACAAAATCTCCATGTATTATCTTTCTTTTTGACTAGCAGAATTGGAGAAGCAAAGGGGATGTGGCTGTGTTGGATGATACCAGAAGAGATCATTTCTTTAACCAATTGTTCCACTGCCCCTTTTTGAATGTAAGGGCATCTATAAGGCCTTTAGTTAGGGGGTTGGGAATCAGGTTTTAATGGAATTGAGTAATCCAAGTTTCTGTGAGGAGGTAATGAAGTTGGTTCAGCAAAGATATCAGTATACTCAGATAGAAGGGGTAGGTATTGGAGGGGGTATAGGGGTGGTGGTAACAGAAAAGAGATGACCAATGAGGCCATAAGTTGTTTTCTCTATAAACTTCTTAACAGCTGCACCACTCATCCTAAGTAGTGAAAGGGAAGTTGGTGTGCCATGTAAAGTAATATTATGACCCTTGTGAAGAAAAGACACACTGAGTTTAGAAAAAATTAAAAACCACATCACCTAGCTTTTTAAGCCAATCAGCACCTAGCACCATGTCAAAGCCCCCAAGTGGAAGTAGCCTTAAATCTTCAGTGAAGTGATAACCTTGCATACTCCAAGGAAGTTTAGAACAAATACCAGTACTTACTGTTTTCTACCCATTGGAAACTGTAACTAACATATGAGCAGTTGGCTCAACTTGGCATTTGAGCTTAGCAGCAAGAGAACAATCTAAGAAACTAGTTGTACTACCAGTATCAATAAGGATATAGATAGATTGTTTTTTAAAAATACCAGGGATTCTTATAGTATCACCTGTCCCAGTCCCAGTGAGAGCATGAATAGAAATCTCCATGTCAGAGTCTAGTGGTGATTCTACAGATTCCTAAAAAAATTCTTCTTCATGATCTTGGTCCTGGAAGTCAGAACTCTCAGCTTGAACCATAAATAATTGTTGCCTACCCTTACACCAATGACCCATAGAGTAAACCTCATCACAATTGTAACAGAGGCCTTTATCTCTGCGCACGCGCATTTGGTCTTGTGTGAGTCTATTAATAATAGGGTTAGCTGCTGTAGTTTTAATGGGTGTGGGTGAGTAAGCATTGGGAGTAGTAGGAGCTGACTTGGAAGGAGTGTATGCAGTATAGATTGGTTTAGGTGGAAAATTTGTAGTAGAGAAAGCTCTAGAGGAAGTGAAGGAGCTGGATGATGGCTTAACAAGCTTAGCAACATTAGAATGACATTTTTTCTCCTCCATTCTGGCTAGGGAAAAGGCCTGTGCCAGTGATTTTGGGTAAAACATAGAAACAAAATTTCGCAATTCCACTTTCAACCCACTAATAAAACTCATGATGAAATAATGTCCACTTAAGGAAGGATTGATAGCAAGCATAAGAGCTTTAAGAGCTTCAAAATCCTCAAAATATTCTTCCACAAAACCAATTTGTACCAATTTATTAAAACTACCAATAAAATTTTCTTCGATCGGATTCTCAAAACGAACACAAATACCGTGAGCAAATTCAAACCAGTTTATACAATTTCTACCAACCTGAAAATTGAGAAACCATTTATCGGCCTTACCATCTAGATAGATAGCGGCTATATCCACTCTGCGAGATTCATCGATGTTGTGAAGGTAGAAATAACGTTCACATTTCTGTATCCATCCACGAGGATTATCGCCATAAAAACGTGGAAAATCAAGCTTTGGCACGCGATTGAAGTTATTGGAATGTCCCTCGAGAGAAATGGATCCAAATATTGGAGTATTTTCGAATTGAGAACCATGGTTTTGTCCAACAGAATCGTCTTGTTGATCAGATCGTGTTGTAGAAGGTAATATAGCCAGAATTTCATCAAAACGTTTGTTAATCGAAACCTGGTTCAAATCAGTAAGTTGTTGTTGCTTCACGAGCTTGTATTCAATTGCAGTAAAACGACCATCAGAGTTTAGTTGATTGCGGTTAACTAAATCCAATAAATCCTTCACTGTTTTTGGATCGGAAGCCCCCATTGAATTGTTTTTGAAGTGGCTCTGATGCTAAATGTACTATACTTAGTACAATTTGGTGACCAAAGTTAGAAGAAGATAAATCTGAGTCCTTAATGAACACGGCCAATTAACTAAACTTCATATTATTACCATTAGCCCTAGAGAAAGAGGTTCTTACACATTTAAGGAAGTGAAGACCTAACAACAACGATCAGATAGTGGACACCTGGCACTATCTGATCGGTTAACAATTGACCAATGACTATACTATTATAAGAGCACCCATTCTATTCATACAGGCAGGCACAATACACCACACACTCATAAGACTATGACACTTCTGCATCATCCATGGCTATATATTCAGCCATTTCTTCAAACATACCTTCCAATTCTTGGTGGCGATCCCTCTCAGCTGAAATCTTGTTTCTCCTCATCATAGCGAACCTCATGACCTCAACAAGCTCTTCTAGTGCAAGCATGTCAATCAATGCGAGGGCTTGTTCAAGACGGGTCTCACCTCCGAAAGAAAACTTATATAGGCTTCTCTCTGGCACTCTTTGTGGTTTCCTCATAACATCCTCTAAGGTTACCTCTCGATTGTAAAATGCTAGGTGTCCGAAGTCCATTCTACACAAAAATTTAACAACAATCAAGTAAGAAATCGGTACATATAGAAACAAAAGTAATCCAATTCTGAAGAGACTACATGAATCGGGTTATGTGGTACATGTATAAAACCCGATTGTGGAAAGGAAGATGAAAAGACTATGGTATTCGGATTATACACATTACATATATAAACCGATTCTGGTGATGTATTTTCATATTTCATTTCTAACCCAAAATCGGTTGATGTTAATCATCATGTAATCCGATTACTATGCATGCTCTTTATGGACGAAAACAAAACCCAGAATCGGTTTATTCGATATGTCAATAAAAACCGATTATGGGTGTAATCAGAGTTTTGATTTGTCAAAAACCAAGATTTAAACATGTAAATCAATAAGATAAGAAGAATCATAGAATGGGTTGATGGAGATTTACCTTTTTCTTGTGGATCGAAGTTTGTTTGGAGAAGAAGATGAAAATTAGGGTTTTGAGAATTTGGAAAGATTAGGATGAAAATAGAAAGTTTTTTTAGGTTTAGTTTTTTTTTTGTTTTTGGATTTACTGAAAATGGAAAGATTAGTATTTATATGAGAGAGTTTTAGGAATTAATGTGGGAGTAAATTAGTAATTTTTTAGAAATTTGGGTGCCCAAAGTAATTTGGTGGTGTGGGAAGGAAATTTTGATAGGCCCCAATTAATAGCTATAGGCCCCAATTTAGGAAGGATTCCAAAAATAAAAATAAAAATTTATAACCGCTACATTTTCAGAATTTTATTTCACAACACCAGATTCATCCAAGAGAGTACATCTGACTATTAATGTGGTGATCGGCTTGAATGCTTTGCCTTCGTATGTGATTTTAGCCCCCGTTCTGACTTCAATGTCCTAGTAAACATAAAAAATAATAAAATATCAGTTACAGTACGACATAGAATGCCCCTCTATTAGGGTTCTAAACCAAAACAACTGAAAAAGAACTCAAAATCAACTAGAATCCTAAGATAAAATCTTTTTTTATGGGGATTAGCCACCTCTGTGTTGTAAACAATTGAAAGAACTTAAGTTATATTTGATTGATTGTCGAAAAAAAACTAAACAGAACATATATAAAGCTATCTAGACTTGCACAGAAAGAAGTCTTCTAAATAAAGAAAGTATCTAAACAAAACAGAGTTTAAGTATTTAAGGAAAGCCAACTATATATGGTGTTGGTACCGCAACACCCTCAACTATAGAGGCGAAAATAAATCATGAGTTGAGCTAAATCAACAACCTAAAAACTCAAGAATAAAAGTAGCACTTGTGGAACTTACCTTCTCTCATATTAGTTGGTGAGTGTAACCGCGCGCTCTCATTGGCTCGGAGAAAAACCATTCGTATTCGTCGGGTGAAATTTCGTGAGATATGGTGTATTGATCTGACAATGTGTGGTGTAGATTGGGTGGATGGTTGGGACACGCACGACGGACGGCCCTCATTATTTAAAAAATTGCTATAATAATTTCATGTATTTATTGTGAAAATCCTGAAAATAAAGAAAACTACTCTATTAATTTCAGATATTTATGATTAAAAAAAATCAATTCAACATATTTATGGAATAAAATAATAAAATATATATTTTTTAATCTTTTATAATTTCATGTATTTATTATAAAAAATCCAGAAAATAAAAACATCTACTATATTAATTCCGTACATTTATGACTTAAATTAAAAATAAATAAATCAATTCAACATATTTATGGATTGAAATAATAAGATTTATATATTTTGAATCTTTTATAAGGAAAAAAACTCTAAAATAATTTCGTACATTTATGACTTAATTAAAAATAAATTCAATTCAACATATGTATTGAATACAATAATAAGATTTATATTTTTTAAAATATTTTATAAGGAAAAAAATCTAGAAATGACAAAGAAAACTACTATATTAATTTCGGACATTTATGATTAAAAAAAATCAATTAACATATTATGGAATGAAATAATAAGATTTATATTTTTTGAATCTTTTATAAGGAAAAAAAATCTAAAAATGACAAAGAAAACTACTATATTAATTTCGGAAATTCATGATTAAAATAAAATGAAAATCAGTTCAACATATTTATGGAATAAAATAATAAGATTTATATTTTTTGAATCTTTTATAAGGAAAAAAATATAAAAATGACAAAGAAAACTGCTATATTAATTTTGGAAATTTATTATTAAAATAAAATAAAAATCAATTCAACATAGTTATGGAATAAAATAATAAGATTTATATTTTTTTAATCTTTTATAAGGAAAAAAATATATAAATGACAAAGAAAACTACTATATTAATTTCAGAAATTTATGATTAAAATTTAATAAAAATCAATTAAACATATTTATGAAATAAAATAATCAAATATATATTTTTTTTGAATCTTTTATAAGGAAAAAAAATCTAAAATGACAAAGAAAAGAACCATTAATTGGGTGATATGGAAAGTAATTGGGGGATATTTTACTGTTCATGCGGGCATGATTTTTCAATGCCGGTATGAATAGTAAAATATCCTCTAATTACTTTTCATATCCCCCAATTAATCCTTCAAAGAAAACTAATATATTAATTTCGGAAATTTATGGTTAAAATAAAATAAATATCAATTCAATATATTTATGGAATAAAATAATAAGATTTATATTTTGTAATTTTTTATAATTTCATGTATTTATCATTAAAAATCCAGAAAATAAAAAAAAATCAGATTCATAATACTATATTAACTTCGGTATTTATGATAAAAATCCAAATTTTAAAAAAGGTTATATTAATTTCGCATATGTATATATAACAAAAATAAAATAAAAAAATCGGGACACGTTTATGGGGTAAAAAAAGAACGCACAATTGGGGGATACTTAAACTAATTGGGGGACAGAGGAAAAGGACAAAACCTGGATCCAAATATCAAATCAGGGTCACCCCTTATCAAAGTATTTTACCTAATTCCTAATTTACCCCTCACTAATCAGGTTCAGTGATTAATTATAACTAGTGAATTCATAAGATTATTTGATAAATGATTAGTGTGTATTTTTATTTGTATTTGGGTGAGTGAGGTGAGAGTAGAAGGAGGGAAAAAATTGAGAGGAAACTTTTTTTGTTGAAAATGGAGGATGATTGTGAAGAGAGAATTGATGCTGAATCTTTAGCTCAACTACAACAAGAAACATATCTTCAATCTTCTGCTAATGACAACAACTCACAATTGCAAGTATTTGTGGAACCAACACCCTTGGATTATGATTTTTATGAGCATGGAGAGTTTCTTGAAGAACCAACCCAAGAGAGTAAACTAGTTCAACATACAAACACTCCCAATACTCAGGTAAAGGTGTCAATGTGTTGAAAATTTATTTACTTTTCTTTGAATCCACCATTATTGCATCTGAAATAAATATGTGCCGGCATAGACGTAGTATGAATACAATGCCGGCAGTACCACTACCGGCATAGTATTCATACTACGACCATGCCGAACAACAATATCCCCTATTTTGAAATGCAAGCCGGCATTGTATTCAACCGAAAAAACCATGCCGGTACAAAAGTTATTTTTTAATTACCACAGAATATTCTACGGAATATGCTACCGGCATGGTTCAATTCGAACGTCACCATGCCGGCACCTCCAAAAAACATACAAGAAGCAGTGTCTTCCAAAGATAAATACCGACATGGTTTATTGATTATCTACCACGCCGGAACGGTGTACCGGCATGATTCAATTCTAACGTTACCATGCCGGTACCACATAAAAAACATACATGAAGTAGTTTCTTCCAAAGCTAAATACCGACATGGTTTATTGATTATCCACTACGCCGGAACCTTGTACTGGCGTGAAACCGTAGATATCGAGCATGCAGTGTTGATTTCAAATGAAATCAGTATGCCGAAAAAAGTTTCAAATTTGGTCTTCAGTTTCGGTTCAGTTCGACTATGCCGGAACGTTGGTCGGGCATGCTGGAACTGTGGTCCGGCATAGTAAAAAAAAAATTGGAACTAATTTATTTTGTTTTCATTCGTTCCTTAGGTTGTGAAATATATTGATCCAACAAATGCAAGACCGCTTGGTCGAGATACGTCGGAATACTATAAAATGCCGCTGGTATGTTACCAAAGAATACTTTTCACCTAGTATTTTGAACTTTACTAAGGTAATTGCTTATATCCAAGTTGCCGCATGACACTCCGGGGATCAGCCATAACGTATCCCTTTGGGGGAACAACGGTACATTGTAAAATGCAACGTTATTATACCTAAAAATTTGGCGGTTCTCTCTAGCTTCCTTGTAAGGGTCGAACACAACCTCTTTGGTAGTCATCGCATCCAGTGTCAATCTCATTTTTGTCAATTGACGATTGTTACCGGGTTTCGGAATATTGTTGAACTCGTATCTCTTAGCTCTATGCTCCTCGGGTTCAGAAAGGTTTTTGATCTTCAAGAAGGGGTAGTCCTTGAACAATGTTGGGAAGTGTTCATAATCCCACACCTATACCAATGTGGAATGATACATATAAGAAGCAGTAAATTGTGTTTTTAAGTTCATAATAAGAGTACATGTGAAAAATATACATAAGAACATAAGTTTTAAAACAAAATTACCTGGAGTAGAGTAAAATTCCCGAAAAATTGGTTTGTAACAGCCTTAGGTTCTTCTCATCTCCGCCATCAAATATTCCATGACCACGGTGCCCCAAGAATAGTTACAAACCTCTTCCAACAGATCCAAGTATTGAAGGTGTTTTGCACTAACCATGTTGCCACTAGCGTCAGGGAATACCTTAGTGCCCAAGATGAATAGAATGTACGCAACGGCTGTATAACGAATTTGTGCAGGGTCCCATCCATCCTTCAAACTTCTTGCCTGCGTGTTTTCAAACTTCTCTTTAAGCAACTTTAGCTTGATGGTCTTTGTCCTACTATTCTTAGATACATAGAAGCTTACACAGAAGTTTTGTAGTCCCAACCCAACAACTTGTTAGTCAGAGCGTGCAACTTCGACCATTCTAGGTCCGGACAATTATCTCCTTTTGCAATTGATTTGCCGATAACATTCAAGCCTAGAATGTTTTGAGCATCATCAGAGATCAAGGTCATCTCCCCAAACGGGAAGTGCATGGTATCAGTTTCGCCATGATACCTTTAGACGAAACAATTGACTGCCACAGAATCACAATTCACGTAATTTTCAACCAAACCATGTAGGACAGACTCCCTTACTAATGTTTGGACCTCTTCACATTCCTTAGACGAATCCCAACAAGATGTGGCTTGGTTTCGTAAAACACGCACAACCTTCTTATGATCCTATATTTAGGAGATAATACGATTAAGAGATTTTACATAAATACAAAACAATACATATGCACAAGATAAAAAATTCTTACATAGGTTTGATAGATAGTACGAACCCACGTGTCCTTGTAGCCAAATAGCATTCTCGGATCGTCATCTTCACCCCAAATTCTACCATGATCCAGGTCAGGTATCATGTCATCAGTATGAGGAAGGTGTGAACCTTTAACTTTTACTTTCCCTCTGCATTTGCCTTGTGTCGGTTTTTGACTTGGCCCACCATCTTCCTCTAAAACCTGGATTTGGGTTGCTAATTGTCTTGGATCAACCTCATTATCTTCGTCCCCACTTTCATCCTCAATTTCCTCTTCATCTTACTCATGTGCTCAACTGTTCCAGTAGGTTCATGTATTATGAGTCGACTACGGTCACCACTCTTCTATTTTTACCTCTTGTAGAGCTTGCCCCCGAACGCTTGTCGCGACCTTGTTCTCTCCCTCGAGGAGGCAAAGACTGAGGAGTACCAAGATCGTTCTTCTTTATTTTCTTAAGGACATCATTCTTAGCTTTTGTTTTCTTAGCTTCCTTTGCTTTAGCACTATATCAAAAGAAACACGAAATAAATATAAGACAACTCACTTTCATATTAGATGCCGGCATAAATATACTGGAAAACGGCATAGAATCATCATTACCGGCATTGATTCACGACATATCTACAATGCCGAGACCATAAAGCGGCATAGTAAGTTAACAAATACACAATGTCGGGACACTATGTCGGCATTGCCGAATAACTGTGGACAATTCCAGTATTCATAGGTAATTCCTAAGCAATTTATGGATACCAAAAGAGCACCGCCGGCACAGAGGTAGAAATTCAAATCCATGCTGTAATCAAGTACCGGCATTGTATGCAACCTAAAATCAATGCCGGTACTGATAACAAATTCCTTGGGTTCTCCTGTATATTAATAGTGCACTGCCGGCAGCATCGAATAAACTAAAAAAAATGTCGTGACACAGTTTCAGCATAATATTCAACCTAAAATCAATGCTGGTACAGAACATTCAGTTTCAGGTGATTTTGTAACTATATACTGGCATAGTATTCATACTAAAATTTGTGTTGTAACAAGGTACCGACATTGCCTTCAACCTAAATTCAATGTCGTAATTCAGTTCGGCATTGTATTCATACTAATTTCAATGTCGGTACTGACTGTAACTCAACTGTTTGAGTTAGGGTTCGCGATTCTAACCTAAAACCAATGCCTTAAATCGATTCAAACACTTATAAACTAGTTCAAAATCACTTACCTTCTGACAGAAGCCATGTTTACGAGATTGGGCATTTGATTGTCCGAGTTCCCTTCTTCTTGGGCAATCCGATTGATCCTTTCTTGTTGTTTTTGTTCAACAATCAATTTTGACTTCGATTGGGCATTTGATTTCTTTCGTGGAGGCATGGTTATAGATATATTCGGTTAATCGACGAAGATATTTTTGAATCGACGATGAAGAACGATGAAGAAGACGAAGAATTTTTTTCTTCCAAACCCTAAGAGTGTCGGAACAGATGAAGTGAATGGGGGATATGGATTTGGTTGGTTTTTGATTTTTAGTTTTTGATTTTTATTTTGTGGGAAGGGTACTATAGTCTTTTCATAATGTTTTTAATTAACCAAATGGTATTTTAGTATTTTCTCCCACAAAAATCAACCCTTAGTAGACACTATTGGTTGGGGGAAGTAATTTATATCCCACAATTAGTTCAGGTATCCCCCAATTGCGCGTTCTAAAAAAATCATATCTATATTTTTTGGATCTTTTATATAGTAGAAAAAATATATTTATCTTCATATATCGTTCATATATTAATTTCGAGAATTTGGAATTAAAATCCAAAAACATGATTACTTACCTGAACGTAATTGGTTCAAGTTCCATTAATATCGTGAGTTTACAAATGCTGTAGGTGTTATATTTATATTGACATACGTAGCGACTAAATTCCATAACAGTTCTAATAATTTTTTATCTGATTTATATTTTTTTATCATTTTTAGGATAAAAATACTATGAATTATTATTAAAATCATAATAAAAAAATAATGAAAATCGATAAAATCTATAACCACAAATCACGCATATCTCCGTTCCTAAATATGCTAATATTTTTTTGACTAAAATATTTGAGCAAGCAAATATACTATCCAAATATATAGAAATTATAGATTTTTTTTCTATTTTTGAACACGTAAATATACGTGTGAAAGAAATGCTTGATTCTTTTTCTATATTCCAAAAATATAAAGATATAAAGTATTTAAACAAGTAAATATAAGTATAAAAAAAGAATCAATATTCTTTTGTGGAAAAACATCGTAAATATCTGCCCAAAAGTATAAAGATTATTTCCTTAATAACATTATTATTATTCAGACATTGATTAAATATTATTTAAAAAAGAACCCCCAATCGAGGGATATCCAATCCAATTGGGGGATATAGCTAGAAGACAAAACCGGTATCCCAATAGCAATTCTGGGTGACCCCTTATCCATTTTTTTAAGTTCCTAATGTAGCCCTCACTAATCCTAATTAGTGATTAATTTTAATTAGTAAAAATGTTAAGTATTTGTTATAAGATTAGTTAGTGTTTTTATTTGTTTTTGGGTGAGTGAGGTGAGAGAATAAGGAGGGAAAAAAATTTGGGAGGGAATTTTTTTGGTGAAAATGGAGGATGATTATAAAGAGAGATTTTGTGCTGCTGAATCTTTAGCTCAACTACAACAAGGATCATATCCACAATCTTCTACTAATGACAACAACTCACAATTGCAAGTTTTTGTGGAACCAACACCCTTGAATTATGATTTTTACAAGCATGAAGAGTTTTTTGAAGAACATACAGAAGAAAGTAAACTTGCCCAACATACAAGCATCCCCAACACACATGTAAAGCTGCTGAGAGGAAAATTTGATTTTTTCCTTTGAACCAGCCATTTTTTCAGCTGAAAAACCTAAGTGCCGGCATAGATAAAGTGTGAATACAATGCCGGAACTCCCTAAACCGGCATAGTATTCATAGTACGACAATGCCGGTAGCCCAATATCCCCCATTTTGAAACCAAGACCGGCAGAGAATTCAAACAAAAAACTATGCCGGTACTGCATGAAAAAATATACAGGAAGCAGTGCCTTCCAAAGTTAAATATCGGCATAGAAAAATTAATTAAAAAGAATGTCGGAACTGCAAGTCTTTTCAGAAATAAAAAAATTAAATCGCCGGAAGTGATGAAGACCATGCCGGAAAATGGTGCCATCATGCTTGGTAACTAACATTCAATGTCATAACTAAGTGCTGGCATGCTCGATAGAAATCTATCAATGCCTGTACTCAAGTGAATTTTTTTTTTCAAGTTTCTGGATACTCTACATCATGTGCCGGCATAGAAATTCAAGCAACATACAATGCCGGTAGCAGTACCAGCATTCTCGAGAATTAAATGATTGTGCCGGCAGTGGATTGAAAACCAGTATTGCCGGTATTGATAACAAATTATACCGGTAGTAGTACCGGCATGATCGTATTTAACCTAAATTATATGCCGGTATTGATAACAAATTCCAAGGGTTTTCTTGTGTACTTAAAGTGTGCTGCCGGCATACACGAATAAATTAAAATCAATGCCGTGACATACTACCGGCATTGAAGTCAACCTAAAATCAATGCCGGGACAAAACATTCATTTTCAGGTGATTCTGTAACTCAATACCGGCATAGCATTCATACTAAAATCATTGCCGTAACTATCTACCGACGTTTTCTTCAACCTAAATTCCATGCCGTTACTTGGTACCGACATTGTATTAATACAAATGTCAATGCCGGAACTCACTGAAACTCAGCTGTTTGAGTTAGGGTTCGAGATTCTAAGCTAAACCCACTGCTGTAAACTAGTTCAAAATCACTAACCTTCTTACAGAAGCCATGTTTGCGAGAGGTTGGTTGTCCGAGTTCTCTTATTCTTATTCCTCGACAGTCTGATTGATTATTTCTTGTTTTTTGTGTTGAACAATAGATTTTGAATTCGATTAGGCTTTTGATTTCTTTCGAGGAGGCATGATTAAACGGATGAAGAAGAATATGGAAGAAAAAAAATTCAAAAGCCTAAACCTAGGCGACTTCCAAAACTTATTTAGAAGAAATGGGGGATATATGAAATTGGTTTTTGATTTTAATGTTTTAGGAGAAAGGGTATAACAGTCTTTTCATAAAGTTTTTAATTAACCAAAGGGTATTTTGGTATTTTCATACCAAATGGTCACCTCTTAGAAGAAACCATGGGTTGGGGGAAGTAATCAATATCCCCCAATTGGGGGTTCTTAAAAAACTCAAGATATTAAGTATTATTTCCAAAAAAGTTTTTCTTTTTAAATGGAATTTGTGGATATATAAACCATTCGAACAAAATCCAAACCCCTAATTTTCCGCTTTGCTTTTTTCTTCTAGGGTTCTTTGGTTCATATTTATTTATTTTGTTGTTTTTTTTTTTTTTTTTTTTTGCAATTTATGTTATGTTGGCTATCGATGGTTTTGTTATCTGCTATGATTTGTTGTTTGTTTTGCAGATACCATCAATTGGATCTAATAGCTGCAGCAATGGCAATGTGAGCAGATGAGTACTAATTTTGTTCAGGAGTAATGAGATAAAGAACCTAGATCAAGGTATATTTAAATCTCTAGATGAAATAATTTGTATGAGCTTCATATATTTTTTTTGAACCCGTGTTGTGTACTACAAAAACATGCCCATCCTATACTTTCTTCTCATGCATTTAGTTTGTCCTCTTCTGATCTAGAGGTCTGATGTTAAATGCGACCTTGATCAGGAGTAATCTGAATTCAGATAGCCAAAGCATCCAAACACGCTCGATGGAGGAAGTTGTTAATAAGAACGAGAGACAAGAGGTAAACAACTATTATTTATATATATAATAATAAAATAATATTACAAATGTATTATTATGATTTATGTTTTCAATGTTACTACTTTAAATAATAAAATGATACACCTTTTTTGAATGTATAGTAAGCCTTCACACGTTATGGTTATTTTTTTCATGTCCACATAAAAAATTAAATACATCGTATTGAATGTACAGTAAACCTACACACATTATGATTTTATTGTATACGTGATTAAATACATTGTTTGTAGTGCCTTAAAATTTCTGGATGTGGTGATAATGTTGCATGATTAGATTCTTACATAGTATGTCTGTGTTATACAGGTAGGCAAGGGATTGTTTTGTCGATCCACAAAGTCACCATATTTGTATAGTACTGAACTCAATATTCAACCTATTGATCCCATTCAATTTTTTTGGCTACATTACGGCTTCCCGTTGGAACTTCCAGCAAGTATAATGTTCCTTAGTGATTGAGGTAGATGTATGTCTTTTAGAAATATTATTTTCAAGAATGAGTACTATCTATTGGAATTGGACGTATCTCTTTCTCAAATAATTCGGGAAATATATCTGGATATGTTAGAAGGAAAAAGAGATGTTGATACAAAGTCTAATGAATATCCGTTTCAAACATTTTTTGTTAATTTTTGTAGGTAGTTTTCCACAGGGATGGGGTGCTCCAGCACTCCGAAGGAAAAGTTTACATTCACGTGTCCACAATACATCATGAATTCAAACCCACTACTTTCGGTTAGAATCTTAGTAGTGTTTGTTTTACTTAGAGATTTGTTCTCTCGGAAAGGATGTTAGCCACTAGACAATGTTGTTGAGTATGAATCTCTTCTTCACCGCTTCAATTATCTCTTAATTAGATGTATTTCTTTTAGTAAATCTAATTGTGATCAGTTTTGTTTATGTATATATATTTGATTTATGTTTTTTGGTTTTTGTTTTTTTCATTTGCATTTAAAAATTATTCAAATATGATTGTTATATATTTACTTTACACTCTCATACCAAGTTATTTTGTCTTTCAGGTATGGAAAGGCAGTTCTAATTAATTAGATCGTGCTCTCGACAAATGAGGCGGTGAAAATACACAAAACGAGGTTTTTAGGTGATTGTTTCCCATATAGGTGTTTTATTACAAAAATTTAACAATTAACATTATGCAAATGAATACTAATTAGGATTTCTCTGTTGATGTGCTTGCTCATTCTATGTTGAGATTTCATATTTATATGGCAGAACCTGTAGTGGAATTGCAGGAATTTCTGGAGGGCATTTATTTATGAGCAAGTTAACTAGAACGAAAAACGCTTTATGAATATTACTACCGGAAATCTAAGGAAAATAAGGGTCTTACTATATGTCGTTTAATTTTACCGAGACCTTTGAATAGAGTGTTTCTATGTGAGTGAAGATTGTACTGCGATATTTTCATCTCAATCTTTATTAAGCAGTTCTTACAAATACCAAGCTGATAGTACTTTCATGGAGTGCTTTGGAAATATCTGCACTATTCTATACCTGCCGATTTTTACTTGCAATTGATTCTACATACATTATTCTCAATCATTGTATACATTGTCAAATGATTCAATTAGCTTCGGTATTGCTAAAAGCTATTAAAATGAAACATTTCCTTTGTGTTGATGCTACTTAATTCTCTTACTATATGCTAATTTATTTACCACCTAGAAAATTAGGTATGATGATACCAATGGTTTTGATGTGGAAAGATGGTCTTTTTTGGAGTCAGGGGAATTTTCAAAAAGATGCGAAGATTCACTTGCTGATGCTTATTATCTTGATGCGGTTGGACCTTTATGCTCATGATACTAACTAAACGGTTTTTGAGGTGCTGGAGTTTGAGGTATTGTAGAGGTACATGCTCTAAGGTTAATACTACATTTGAATTATATCTTTTTGGTTTTACGCACTGAATTTATATTTTCTTTTGGTTTATATCCTTTTGTTTTTCATGTGGTGTCTAATGAACGATGTAAAGAATGTTGATGGTAGTACCAAGCAAGAGATGGAAGACGAAATGTGTACTCGGGACAAGGAGAATTGTACAGCAAGACCTACACTTGGGATGAAATCGATAAAAAAAGAGATTCAATCAGACGAGGTCAGGAATACTGGATCATTTGCTCGATCTATTTTTTGTAGTTATTTAGTCATAGTGTGATCAATTGAATAGTCATGGGATAGTCCATCCACTGTAACCTTGCAAATCGCAACACCACGGGCTTATGGCGAAGTCTCTTACTAATTCTTTTAAATAGATAATTATGCATCCATGCATGGTCTGGGTTGTTTTTTTTTCTTTGGAAGAGATGGAGTAATTGGTAAAATGACCAGTGGCTGGTAATGAATAACCATGACTTAAGTCTGATCGTTAAGCATGTGTGTATAGTGGACGTTTTTGATCTTGCAACATGACAAATATTTGTTTTTCCATTGTATCGGGGCATAAAAGAAGAATTTTTACTTTACTTTTCATAAAAGATATGAATACAAGTTGTTTTAAACATTGCACCTTGAAATCACCGGCTGTTTGGAATCATATCAATCGATTATGAACTGACATCTCCGTCCATGACTATAAATTCTTTATTTTAAGCCAACTAATTTTGGTAAATTTCCAATTTGTTTAGGTTTCAGTCATTTGAAAGAAACTCAATATTTGATGAATTGCTGAAAAAAGAATAGTTATTCAATGTTCGTTTCGAAGCATACATAAAATTGTACATATAAAAAGCCTTATCAAATATGATCAAAAAATATTCAATCTGATGCGGTACTTGTGGTAGGCTCGGAAAGATACCTACTTCTATGTATAAACTGCAAGTGCACAATGTCGACAAGCAACACAGGGCAAGCACAGGTCGAACCACAGAGACTTGGAGAGTGTAGAAGTTGATTCTAAATCCTGATTCAGAGAGTAACCAAAAGGGGTTTGATTTTGTCGATACGACGATATGATTTTCAAGTGACTGAAATAATAAAAGTAAAAGATGCAAATAACAAGATATGTAAACAATTATAATATGGATACTAGGGTATTCAAATCCACCAATAACCTATGATATGCATTCAACTTGTAATATTATTCTTGTCCTTATAGTAGATTCAAGTCTACCGTATAACTAAGGTGTTTCTCCAATGGATAATTTAATCACAACTAAAGTATTTCTCCAAAGCATTAATTGTCTAATTAAGCACAACTAATCTAAAGATCAATATTTGGTTAAGCATGAGTTGTAGCATAATCAACATAGAGATATTCTAACTACAATGGATACATGGCATACATTGTGAGAGCAAGATGTTGAAAAACTTGGATTAAATTATATCTTTAAACAATTCTAAACTTTCAAGAACAAGATACAAGATATGAATACATACCAATGAGATTGGGGCTTCATCTAAACCCTAGTAAATGAAATTAGAACATGAAGAACATTACAACAAAATTGAAATTTGATAAACTAACATGAACAAGCTATTCTTGGATGAGTTTTCAACACAACAACCCTCTCTATTTATACACAAAAATTCTCTCACACTTGTGATTCTAAATTTATTGTAGCAACCACTCAACAATTAAACAAAACATGTTTTCTTAATTGATGGATAGAATGGAATGCAATGGGGGTGAGGTGGATGTTTTGGAAAGAATCCAATGGGGGTGAGGTGGAAATGGATTTGGGTCTTGGGTTTTGGATTATGGGTTTTGGATCATAGGTTGTTTAATCCCATGAATTTGTAAACAGGTTGCCACTGATGCGCGAGCGGGTTGCAATGCTTCCAACTTTCTTCTCTTTTGTCTTCTCAATTCTTCCAAGATTTATTTAGTACTTAAAAACACAAAATTAATTAATACAAATATTTATTCTTGAAGATGGTAAGAATGCAGAATTTGGGATAATATATGATTTTGAAGCGCGAAAGATGAGTTAAGTGCCAATGAAAAGGTGTATGAATATGCAATATTTGGCACTCATCAAATACCCCCAAACCTGAATTTTACTTGTCCTCAAGTGAAACAGAACTTAAGAAATCCTAACTATACCATTGTCGCTGGTCTCTCGAATGCATTTAACGTATGCATTAAGCCTTTAAACCCCTAGGTGTCCCTAGTGGGCGAGTTGTAGTCTCGTGAGGGCCTACCAAATATGTACCCACAAAAGCTTCTCCAATTTCAGAGCATCTATAGAAATGTCTTCGTCTTCGGTCTTCAACTGTAGATGATGAACTTCGGAATTTTGTAGAACCATGAAAATTTGTAACCAATATTATTTTTTTTAAGACCCGCTACACAGCTGATCATCATTTTTTTTAGTGACCCGCTACACAGCTGGTCATCAGATAACACACTACAAAAGACCCGCTCCACAAATTGGTCATCGATAATAAAAAATGCAAAAGACTACAAAAGATCCTACAAAAGACCCGCTACACAAACCTGGTCATAAAAAAATGCAAAAGACTACAAAGGATCCTACAAAAGACCCGCTCCACAAATGGTCATAAAAAGATGCAAAAGACTACAAAAGAAAACCTACAAAAGACCCGCTCCACAGCTGGTCATAAAAAGACTCACAACGCTAAATGCAAATACTCCCCCAAACCTAAATCTAACATTGTCCTCAATGTTTCAAAAGATAACAGAAACAACAACAAAACGTGAGAACAAAACAGATTCAAATGAAAGATAATACCAGATGCAAAAAGGTTGGTGCTAACCATAATTTAATGAATGCTATGAAAGCAAACAATATGAGTGCAAGACAAAAAGTTCGGTTAGCACACAAATATATCAACAAGATTCAAAATTTACCTACTAGATTATACAATGATGACTCCCCAAACACCAACAATCTAAAAAGTTGAGGATCAACCCAAAAAACGGAATGCGGAAACATCAACAGCCTTACATATTTATAATAGGACAACAATGCAAGTGAGACTGCATATGTGAATGAGTTACCCCCAAACCTATATTTTTCAATAGATAAACTTTTGGGTACAAAATCTAACAATTTCAAGGGTGCATAATGCACAAGATCTAGTTCAAAGTGGATTTTGTCAGGGATGGATGGAGAGACATGAGTAAACTCCAACCGTGGCTCATCAAAGGTATTATATTTAGCTGCAAAATAGTCCAAGAGGACTTGAGAGGCACACAGTTCCAATCCTAGATTAGGTACTCTTAAAAAAAAAAGGTTTAACAATAACTTTACAAATAAAATCTAGGTTGGGTGCAAGATTACCAGTTTGTGACATGGTCATGGAGGTAGGCACATCATTATTAGTCACATATATAACTCCTAAATCATTTTCCAATGTCGCAGCATGCTCACATTCATAGAACAATTCATCAAGAACTAGTTCATAATCATCATCATGCAAAGTTTTATTCTCATGCATGGACAGATCCAAAGAGACATCATGTTGTGACCTAGGTATAGAATCAGACACGCCAATTATATTTTCATGCTTAAGATCATTAGTGTCGACAGGAGATTCAACATTTTTTAAGTCAGACACAAGAAATGTGTCATGCTCTTGTTCACAGGAAAATTGCACAGGCTCAAGATCAGTATCAACATCCCATGTATATGGAACATTAGAAGAAACATCACTCATTAAGGTCGAGGCAGAGAAGCCTATTGTCTCTGAACCCAAAGGTTCGACAATATTTTCAGTAAAAACATGTTCTTCTAACATAACATCATCATCATTATCATCACATAAATTCTTTTCCCTATTAAAAATCGTAGTATTTCTAGTCCCTTCATTTAAAAAAGGTTCATATGCAATATCAGTTGCACGAGTAAGACTAGGCATACTATTTTCACATTTTATTTCATTAGGACAAACAAACATTTCATCCTGAAATTCCTCCCTTCCTACATTTTGTAAACGAATCAAATTCATTTTTAATAATGCATTAAGTTGTTAGATGGAAGGAGAGTCTTCAACAGTAGGAAATTCATAATCAATTCTATATGGTTTATCATGCAATACACTCCTAGAATTATTTTGTTCGATGAGTCTGAGATTTTCCTCCACAGATTGAGAAGTACAAAATTGTTCAACTTCCCACTGTGGTGGATGATACATATGTGCAGGGTCATTAGGGTCTATAAAATACTGATCGCAACCTTCGAAAGGTTGATTATGGTCCCAATGACTATCAGCTTTGTAATCTGTTGGCATTTCATATTTTGGATTTTCATGATATTCTCTAGATTGCCTAAAATCATGCAAAATATAGCAATTCTCAGCGGGATGGCCTAAGCCTCCACATAAGGTACAAGCATAGATTTCCGATTGCCTAGAAGAATTATATGCGATAGATTCATGCATTTGCATTTCTAAAGCTGCAGTTCTAGCTTCTAACTGGTCCAAAAGTGATGATTGTGAGAGTTGGGCATTGTAAAGATGTTCATTTTCACCCTGTGGTGGATGATACATGTGTGAGTAGTTATTAGGGTCCATGTATTGATGCTCAGGACTGTGAAAATGTCCATAAAAATCCCTATAACTAGTGACATCATGGTCTGTTGGAGTTTCATAATGTGAAGCATTCCCGTAAGCAAGCTCTCTGATGGATTTGTTTCCATGCCCACCTGCAGACCAGAATCCTGACATGATCTCTAACTAGCACTAGGCTTGTTGCAGAGATTGGGATGTACACACTGAAAACAAACCAATATTTATTTATTTTCATTATTGGTTTTTTTTTTTCAAGCCCGTTCTCTAATTACCTCGGGCATACATTAGAAAAACAAAATAAAAGAAGAAAAATCATAAACGGAAAGGAAGTTCTATGCAATCGCAAACAAGGCTGACTCTACCACAGAAAACCTACTGATTTCTAGCAAACAAAAAGCATGATGGTTCCACTTAGATTGTTTTCTAGACCAGCTTCTAATCCTTCGAAATGGAATTCGTTACAATCTAAGCAAACTCCTCTGGAATCAATCTGAGTTTAAGTAAATTGAATAGAGGCGAGGGAAGCTGCTAGAGCTTTGATACCCAAGGCCTCACCGTATTACAAGGCGACGCAGTCACGCATTCAATTTACAGAAACCGTCATGAACTTCAAAGTATGCTTAAAGAGTAACCAATATTTTTCGAACGACTCTCCTACTAAGCTCGTTACCTTATAGGTCTTGTTCTATTTCAAATTTTAAAGCTTAGGTTCGTGTATGTATCGTTTTCCTAAGGCGGGCAAGAAGAGAACGGTGATGAAATCCGAACCCTTATCTTGTATGGCCAGTCCTTGCCCTTTACTAGGAAAATAAAACAGCCGTATTCAAATCCTCAACATATATGCAACCGAAGGAATACAAAGAACTCGCTAACAGGGGATTCGCGAGTGTTTCGACAAACTTACCTCCCGTACCAGACGGGGGATGAAACGTTGTTGTCGACTCGGGCCACGACTCCTATGTCATGAACGAACCCGAGGGGCCGAGGTGATATTGTAATCACCGTCCTTCTCTACAAACAGTTTGATATTTAATACTACCCTTCCGTAGGGTTTAAAAATAAAAATAAAAATAAAAATAGAATGTCCAAGTCCAAAGTCCAAAATAAAGTGCAAAAGAAAAATAAAATTACAAGAGTAAAGGAATCCTAATACAAACTAAAAATAGATAAATAAAATAAACTTTTTTTTTTTTATTTATTAAAATAAAAGCTTCTTCCGCTTTCTTTCGTTTCCTTTCCTTCGCCTTTACAACAGCTACTCAGGCACCTGTTGAGCTCAAAAGAGGTATTTAGGGTTTCGAAGTTTTAAAGCAAAAGCAAAATAAAATAAAAATATCAAAAATATGTGGCAAAAGCACTCACTATTATCAAAACAGAAGGGAATGCGCTGGGGCTTATACTGAATATTAAGAAAACTGAAATATTTTGGCCCTATTGTGATGGACGAAGGATAAGTGATGGGATGTTTCCTGTCGAAATCTCAAGACCAGATAAGGAAGTCAAATTATTAGGTGGTGCAGTTAGCCTCGACGATGGTTTTGTGAAGGGCCTTGCCATTAAGAGGGCTGAAAAAGCAAAGTGGATTTGATGCGATTTTTATCCAAGCTCCATGATCCTCAAAGTGAATTGCTTGCTTTACGAACGTGTATGGGTATCTCCAAGCCGCTTTTTGGCCTTCGTATTTGTCACCCGACTATATTATGGAGGCGGTAGATATATTTGATAGAGGCTTGCGAGAAGTGGTGGAAGGCATCGTGGTGTGCGGGGGACCGTTCTTTGGAGAGCTACAGTGGAGACTATCTACTTTACCTATCAGATATGGAGGTCTTGGACTTTACACTGCTAGGGAGGCGTCTGAGTATGTTTTTGTGGCTTCACGTGTGCAATCTTGGGGATTACAGGATCACATATTGAGGAGTAATGGTGTGGACGGTATGGATGATAATTTTAATAAGGCTTTGGAAACGTTACAAGTGACTCTTCCTGATTTTGATCTTAACAACTTCACCAATAAAGACAACGCCCCCCCTAAAGCACAAAGCATCCTGGCGAGTGCTCTTTTTGGTAAAGTGGTTAAGGACATTGATAGAGTTTACATGCTAACGAGAGACAGAAAGCGGTTTTTGGTTGTTTGCAAGCAAAGACATGCCCAAGATTTTCTTCTGGCTATTCCGATTGAGGGGTCAGGGCGAAGATGTCTCCTTTGGAGTACCGGTCTATCCTCAAATACAGGTTAATGATCCCGCTTTATCCTCTCGACTCTCGCTGCCCGCTTGCATCACAAAGTTGCTTGGATTCATATGGTGAACATGCAGTTTATTGTAAAGTAGACCTTGGTTATAAATATAGACATGATCATGTGAGGGATATTTTGTATGATGTACTTGTGGAGGTCTGGCATTTCGGCAAAGAAAGAAGCACCTGTGCATTTCTTGACAGACCCACTTGAAGGGAGATCGACACTAAGACCAGCTGATGTTCTTATTTTTGGATGGGCTAATGGGAAACACACATGTGTTGACCTCACCGGGGTATCTCCTTTGGTAGGAATTGGACATGGCACCTTTACGATCGAGCGAGCAGCGCTAAAGGCTGCCTCGGGTAAGATATCGAAGCATGAGAAAGCATGTGTTGACAATGGGCATGCTTTCGTCCCCTTTGCTTTTGATACTTTTGGTTATTTGGCTCCGAAGCGGTTGGACTACTCAAGAGGGTCCAGAAGTCATGCGCAGCAATGTAATGACCCCTGGCTCACGAGATTTTATTTTTAATAGGATAGGTTTTGCTATTCAAAAAGGGCTAGCGGCACAGCTTGTCGCTCGCTTGCCTAGTATGTAATTTTTAACTTTGTAATTATATTTTAAAAATAAGTGTAAAATTGACTGTGAATAGTTATGCTGCTACAGTAAAATACATGTTGTACAGTGAACTATGTACAGTGATTTATGCTACAATACAATACCTGTTGTACAGTGAAATATGTCCATTGATTTATGCTACAGTGAGATATGAACAGTTCCAGGGGATGAAATATGAACAGTGACAGGAGATAGAAACTTCAACTACACCGCTACCAAGTCCCCGGCAGCGGCGCCAAAAACTTGGTAGGCTCGGAAAGATACCTACTTCTATGTATAAACTGCAAGTGCACAGTGTCGACAAGCAACACAGGGCAAGCACAGGTCGAACCACAGAGACTTGGAGAGTGTAGAAGTTGATTCTAAATCCTGATTCAGAGAGTAACCAAAAGGGGTTTGATTTTGTCGATACGACGATATGATTTTCAAGTGACTGAAATAATAAAAGTAAAAGATGCAAATAAAAAGATATGTAAACAATGATAATATGGATACTAGTGTATTCAAATCCACCAATAACCTATGATATGCATTCAACTTGTAATATTATTCTTGTCCTTATAGTAGATTCAAGTCTACCGTATAACTAAGGTGTTTCTCCAATGGATAATTTAATCACAACTAAAGTATTTCTCCAAAGCATTAATTGTCTAATTAAGCACAACTAATCTAAAGATCAATATTTGGTTAAGCATGAGTTGTAGCATAATCAACATAGAGATATTCTAACTACAATGGATACATGGCATACATTGTGAGAGCAAGATGTTGAAAAACTTGGATTAAATTATATCTTTAAACAATTCTAAACTTTCAAGAACAAGATACAAGATATGAATACATACCAATGAGATTAGGCCTTCATCTAAACCCTAGTAAATGAAATTAGAACATGAAGAACATTACAACAAAATTGAAATTTGATAAACTAACATGAACAAGCTATTCTTGGATGAGTTTTCAACACAACAACCCTCTCTATTTATACACAAAAATTCTCTCACACTTGTGATTCTAAATTTACCAGAGAGTAACCACTCAACAATTAAACAAAACATGTTTTCTTAATTGATGGATAGAATGGAATACAATGGGGGTGAGGTGGATGTTTTGGAAAGAATCCAATGGGGGTGAGATGGATGTTTTGGAAAGAATCCAATGGGGGTGAGGTGGAAATGGATTTGGGTCTTGGGTTTTGGATTATGGGTTTTGGATCATGGGTTGTTTAATCCCATGAATTTGTAAACAAAGTTGCCACCGATGCGCGAGCGGTTGCAATGCTTCCAACTTTCTTCTCTTTTGTCTTCTCAATTCTTCCAAGCTTTATTTAGTACTTAAAAACACAAAATTAATTAATACAAATATTTATTCTTGAAGATGGTAAGAATGCAGAATTTGGGATAATATATGATTTTGAAGCGCGAAAGATGAGTTAAGTGCCAATGAAAAGGTGTATGAATATGCAATATTTGGCACTCATCAACTTGATCAATCACACACACGAAATATAGGTTTGTTATCAAAGGTCTATTAGTTGATTGTTAAACTTTAAAATGAATTTTTTTCCGAATAACTTGATTTTCTTTGTATCATATTGGAAAAATGAATTCCCTTTGTACCATTTCTTGAATCTTAATAATACTCTTTGGGTGTTTGGATTGGATATGCTGAAAATATATATTCATTTGTTAACTGTTGAGTTAACTGTTGATATTCAATTTGAGTTTTCTTGAGTTGGCCTCTGGTAATTGTGTCAAAAAGACTATGAAGCTTACTTCTTATTCTTTTTCTTTTTTATTGATTCACTGCAAAACTCAATGGCGTTTGATGTGCAACGCGCACCAATTTTAGGTGTCCATTTGATTGACGAAACGCCAAAGGAATCAGATAAATTAAGCCGTATGGTATTTGTAAGTCTCATCAATCATCATATTTTGAAACTTTGAAAATTTAATTTTGCTCAATTGTTTTATACAAGATGGCTTTCGGAGGACTCATCGGTGTTTTAGTTTAAAAAAAAAGTCAAACGATCTAACCAAAACAAAATTGGTTCAAATGAAGGGAAAACAAATTTTGGTTAACTCATTAACCAAGACAAATTTTTGTTGATGATTTGATATTATTGAAGGTCGTATACGGTTTCATACTTTTTTTATTGAAGTTTACAAAACGGGATGTAATAAAAGTTTTTTTTTGGAGTTTTTTTTTTCTGTCTTAAATCACCATGGAGGAAGCAGCAAGTTCATTTAGTGATGAGAACTACTCTGGAATGGAGAATTAGACTTTCAAAGGTGAAGGAAGTATTGAGAGGTATGAAATGTGCTTTTAGAGAAAAGATTACATCTTCTTTGAGGGGAAGCACTTTATATGTTTTGCACTATATAGTTGGCAATCTACTTTATTTTAGTATCGTGTCTTTAATATCATATATTAATACAATTATATAGTGAGTGGAGGCAGGAGGAGTAGTGGATACGACCGCTTAATTTTTTATTTAACTAGAGTGAGTTGGAGGCAGGAGGAGCAATGGATACGACCGCTTAATTTTTAACGCAAGTATATGGTTTTTCATCTAATATGGAGTTCAAACTTGAGGAACAGTTGAGTTCTTCGCCACGAGATTCTTAACAGAAATATATGATTTCTGAAAAAAGATATGCAAGTACATTTTCTCAATTACATCATCTTCAACGGAAGCACTTCATATATTTTTCACTATTTAGAGTTGGAAATCTATTTTATATTAGTATCATATTTTTATGGCGTGCCTCTAATATCAGATATCAAGACAACTATATAGCGAGTGTGATATTTTATTTAGATACAGCCAGGAAGAGCACTTGAGTTGGCCGCTTGATTCGTAACGCATGTATATGATTTCTTCAAAAATATATGTCAATGCATTTGCTTGGTTAGATCATCTTCGACAGGAAGCACTTCATATGCTTAGAACTATTTAGAGTTGGCAATCTATTTTATATTAATATCCTATTTTGTTTTGTGTCTCTATTATTAATATCATAATAATTATAAAGTGAATGTGATTTAATTACAAGGAGCTGGATCCTAGAAAAGCACTTGAGTTGGCCGCTTGATTCTTAACACAAGTATATGATTTCTTAGGAAATATATATTAATGTATTTCCTTGATTACATCATCTTAGACGGGAAGCACTTCATAACTTTTGCTATATTTAGAGTTCGCAATTTTTTTTTTAATATCTCTAATATCAAACGTTGATATTCCAATATAGTGACAATGAATATACATGTAAAATACTTGAATTTCAAATTTCAAATAAGTATTGTTTGTAAAAATTAAACAACCATTAAAAGATGTATTTAAATTGCAGCATAACCAAGTGAAATGTATGGAAGAAATATTAAGTGTGATATGAAAAACAATGATCTTCAGGATTATACTCCTGGAAAGGAACTTTGTCTATCAAAGTATATGTGCTCATGAAATTTTGATTATGATCGTGATCTTGAAAAAGCATATCTACATGACAAAAAAAAAAGTAACTATTAGCACTACCTTTCATTAACAATATTTGAAGTAGTAAGTTAGATGACCCATACCGTGATGTAAAAGATAAACTTAAATATATGTATGATATAAACACACACGAAGAGCGAAGTACATATGTTGCTAACAAAGAACAACTCAAGACACCATTTAAGAAACATATCAAAAGAAAGCATAACACTACATATAGCGACGATGAACATGATGGTGAATTGGGCGAAAGGGATCATGAGATATCACCGTCAGTCCAAATAAATGAACATTCCAATGCAGTGTTTAAACTATTTTAGTATGTGAGATTTCAATCAGGACTGATGCTTTGTTATTTAGAGTTTAAACTATTTTGGTTTTGAGATTATTTAGCTTTATTTATTTTAGTTTATTTGTAGAATTGATTACTGTTTTATTAAATTGCTTGAAATTAGTTTTCAGAACCATGTGAGATCTTTAGAGCGTCTCCAATAGCATGTCATAAAATCCTACGTGGACGTCATATTTAGACCTCCATTTGTTGGGGTTTTCATGTGTAGGCCTAATTAAGACCCTTTTCCTAAATCTCATCTCCAATAGTCAAGGTTGTACCATGCATTTTTAGATTTAGATAAATATAAAAATAATTTATTTAGCATGATTTTGTATTAAATGTTAAATTTTTTTAAATAAAATTGATGACATGGAATTAGTAGGGTCATTCCGGAGATGTAGTTAAGACTTTATTTAACACCTTCTTATTGAGTAAATCATCCCTCCTAATTTGTAGGACCTAACTATTGGAGATGCATTCATACTAAATGAGGGTCTACAATCTTATTTGTCATTCAAAAATAATAATTTCACCCTTTATTGGAGATGCTCTTAAGTAAATTTGATTATTAGAAAATTTTAATTATATAGTTTTAATTGTTAATTATTTATTTGTTTAATAGTAATTATATAATATCTTATTTAAACTCTCATTCCCCCGCCTCAGTGGGCATTAACCAACAGTGTAAAAAAATTCTGTAATCCCGGTGCATAGAACGGGTTTCAAACTATTGCCATTATAACATACTTTCCACAAATTTTGCATGAGACTGCATTAGCAGCCTTCTTTCCATGATGAGCACCTGAAGCTCCAGCAGTATTCCCTTCCAGCTGTATGGAAGAATTTACCTAAAGGATTAGTGATATTATATAACATAATCTACATGAAAAAAATGATTAGAATAAGAATTACCTGCATAGGTAACACTCCTGATGTGCTTGCCTACTCATATGTCAAATTGAGAGGAATTACTGGGAATACGAAATTACCAGGACCCTGTCTAACAATAGAAACACCAGAAACGAAATTCAAACGTGCTAGTTGTTGATCAAGATTGCGATTTCTTCTTGATCTCCTGTTTTTGGATAATCTCCTGCTTATAAATCTGCGAAGCATCTCTTGAATGCAATCATACAACGCTGTCCAGATAAATCCACCAATAGCCAGTACGTTTCCTATGAGAGTACCTTTTCCCCCATATGGATATGCTGGATCATTAATGACTTTAGGAGTGGGTTGGGGAGATCCAGATGAAAAAATACAATTAAAATCTTCTGGTAGTAATCTTCCAGAGAAACTCTGCCAGTATCAGCAGTAACAGTACAATGACACTCTTCATTTTGAAAACAAATAGATGCAGAAGATGATAATACACATAATAGCAAAGTGAGGGGATAACAGAAGAGTGACAGCTTATATAAAGTTATGAAGGGAATGCATTTGGGTAGCAGAAGAGTGACAGCTTATATAAAGTGATGAAGGGAATGCATTTGGGTAGTTCAAACTACCTAGGATTCTAGCTACCCTGTACTCCTAACTACTAAAGAAACAATTCTAAAAATAACACCGTAGTAGTGAAAAAGGCATATTAATTTACTACTAAAAACCAATGAATCGAACTACCAACTAGTAAGAGTCACACACACCCAGGGAGCTGTTGATGAGCAAACGTGTATGTAAGGCGTGTTCGTCTTAAAATGTAAAAAGATATGTTCCAATTAATGAGTGACTAAAAAATTCGGAAGGTATGTGAAAACAAGCGGTGGTTCAATGATTTGCTAGCAATGGGCTTGATCTTTGTGTTCCATTTGAAGAAAAAAAAACATAGTGCGCAGTCTTGGAATGATTGGAATGTTCAACAATCAAGGGGAAATTTTTCAATGATATTTCTAGGAACAATATCCCATGAATTCATCAATCAACTTGTGTTCAATTTACATACAATAAAATCTCTGTATAAGAAACGGACCACAAAAAAATATTCTTATATGGAGGTCTACCTTAAATAGACCAAAAATAAAATAAAACCATATGTGTATTGGGGCATATTCATGCGTATGCATAAAAAATATAAAAATGTATCTAAATATATACAAAAGCTATTTAAATGGGGATTTTTTTATATATATTTACAAAATTTGTAATAAAACGATTCACATACATCACAATTATCACATTGAAAATTAATAAATGAAATCAAATGAGTATGAAGATATTCGTACTAAGTTATGCACAAAAAATAAAAAAATCTATATTAAAGCAAATAGAACTTGTAATACGGTTACAAGAATCTCTCCATATTAAACTTTGATGTATGACAAGTGTTATATATTTATATTATGATGTCAATTATTCTTATATGGAGGTAGGTTCCTTAAGACGGGACCTGGGATGCACGGACGCACCGATTTTGGGTCCCGCGCGCGTCTTTTTTGGACGCACCGATGACTTGGGTTTGAAGCATTTTTTTTTCCATTTTCATTTAAACTTCTTCCTTTATTTTTACTATTATTAAATAAATGAAGAAAGACAAACATTTAGATCAATCATGTAACTCTTTATTAGGATTTTGTAATTGGAAATACATCACATATACCCTTGGTTGGGCATGTGTTGTTCTAAGAATGCAATTTGATTGTGCCATGTGTTTAATAGTGATTGATTGCTTGACCTTCGGCGTGTATAAACAAACGATCTTTCATTTTCTTTTGAAATTTATACACATGTAGCATTATTTTCTAATTTTTAGAATGGAAATACTTGACTTTGCTGTATAAATACATAATTATATATATAAATAATATATAAATAAAATATGTATATACGCGTCCGCGTCCTAATTTTTTGAGAATTTTGTAGTGTCCGCGTCTACGCGTCCGCATCCGTGCAACCCAGGACGGGACCATAAAAAATTATGACTTGTTCCAATATGGAGTTTATTCTTAAATATAAGTGGCCCAAGTCGGGACCATAAATTTTTATTTTTATATGAAATTTATTCCTATACAGAGTATTCCTCTGGAGAGGTTTTACTGTGTAACTTTTACTGTATAGGTTTCTTAGGTTTTCATCGAGAAAAAACGTCCAAACTGGTAACATCTTGGGTGAGCCTAACACATGTATGGCATGGTCTCGTGTTAGCAATTTCAAATATCCCGCTGACTGCCATATACCTGGTAACAAGTTACCAAAACATCACATCTAGTCGAACTTTACATAATTCAGTACTATTACCGAAACATTTTCACAACATTAAGAATTAGGTGATTACACGACTTGGAGAGTGAGCATGCAAAATAGGTATACCAAACACGCTTTTAGGTTTTCGATTTGTTCTTTCCCAAATATTAGGGAACTAACAGTCAACTGCAACGCTGACATATAATAAATGAGAAGGATGTTGAAGTTATAATAAATGAGAAGGATGTAGAAGTTAGTTTTTAGGCCGGTTCCTATGGGGTTGTCTAAAACCCCCATTTGCCATGTCATCTGGCCTGGCAAACTGGCCGCGCCACTATGGGGAAAAAGTTAACCGGTCAAGTCTGCACCGTTAGCGATCTTCATAATACCGGCTGGTCTTGTAATTGTCGCTTATTAAATAATGAAATAACATTATTTCCCCCCACGTCTCCCTATAAATTCACCCCATTCAATTCAATTTAATCACACCTCATTTTCTCATTAATCCTCTGTTTAAATTTTATTTTCAACTAAATGGATTCTTCTGGCGAATAAGTGCGTATTCATATGGATCGATCTGAAGAACAACAACGAATATTCATTCAGGCGTTTGAACAAATTGATGATGAGTCAGATGAAGATAAAGAACTAACTAACAATTTGATGTAGCTATATTCATTGGGGCAAATACTTAGAGATCCAGATCCAAGAGAAGTGTTCACAAGAAGATATACGTACCGGGTCGGGATGAATGGCACGAGAAGCTGATGCACGATTATTTTCTTCCCGACTGTGTGTGTTCCCTGATGAAAATTTCCAGGGCCAATTCCGCATGCCCCGACATTTGGTGTTAAAGATTATTGGTGAGCTTAATTTGTCAGATGGAACCTCAATTTAATTTTCAGTATGATGCACTGAATATTAGAGGTCATAGCCCTGAACAAAAGGTTACTTCGGCCTTAAGGATTCTAGGATATGGCAGACCTCCAAATTCTAATGATGAGTACCTTCGCATTGGCAAACAACCGTATATAAGTATCTTTCGTTGTTTTGCGAAAAAATGATTAATCATTTTGGTCCAACCTATTTACGAAAACCAATTGACGCAGATGTCAGAGAAATATTAAAGAAAAATCAGGAAAGTGGATTTCTCGGAATGCTGGGTAGTCTTGACTGCATGCATTGGGCATGGACCGGATGCCCTACCTATTGGACCGGTTAGTATAAGGGTCACTACGCAAAACTAGCGGTTATCCTTGAGGCTGCTGCTTCTTATGATTGTTGGATATGGCACGATTTTTTTGGTCACCCGGGATCTCAGAACGATATACATGTTTTACATAAATAGTTTTTTTTTGAAGATTTAAAGTATGGAATTTGTCCTTAGGTAAATTTCGCCATCAATGGGAATCACTACACTCATGGTTATTATCTTGCAGATGGAATTTATCCAAAATGGTCAACTTTAGTTCAATGTTACCGTCAGCCACCTGCCGGTGAAATGGGTCGTTCATACTCATATTTCAATAGTAAACAAATAGAACTGAGAAAGGATGTGGAACGAGATTTTGGAATTCTGGAGTGGAAGTTCGCCATCATTTGTGGGCCTTATCATGGTCTAAGTTCTGGTGAAATGTATAAGACTATGCTGACTTGCATCATTATGCATAACATGGTAATTCAGGAAACTCGTCGTGATAAGAATTGGACTAACCATGAAGATGAAGACTTAAGGCCTGAGATTATACCAGTAAGAGGATTACCTATAAGGAACTATGCGCAAATGACTAGTCATATTGAGAACAGAATTCTGTATAACAGGTTAAGGGAAGATCTCGGAGAGAATATGTGGGCTGAGTTTGGAAGAGATGGATGACGAATTGAGTAGTGTTATCAAGTTTAGTAGTTTAAGTTTCATTTGTTATTTCATAGTTTTGTTTTCAAGTTGTTTAATTGTTTAAGTTTTATTTGTTGTTTCATAGTTTTGTTTTGAAGTTGTTTAATTGTTTTTGTTTCATTTGTTGTTTCATAGTTATGTTTTGAAGTTGTTTAAGTTTAATTTTTTTAACAGTCATTAAAAGTAGCGGTCTAGACTCAATCGCCAACAATCCTTATAAATATACCTTCACTTCATTCATTTCAAAATCACACCTTCACTTAAAAACTTCCACTTCAAAATTATACCTTCACTTTTCTAGAAAAACTTCTCTACTTTTTGGGTAATTTATGGATGATCCTAGATTTACTGAAGATGCAGATTTATCTCTTTGTAGAAACTATGTAATATACTACCCGAAGAGAGGTGAAGAATGACGGATGAATGGTTTACCTAGTATGAGTTATTTAGGTAAAATTCATGATACCTTCTGCACAGAGTCAGGTAATCCTCATAACCGGGATCGTGCTGCTTTGTTTTGCCGATTAATGATTATCAAAAAAAATCTTGTGGATTTTATATCTATGAAAAGGATTGTCACTCAATATCATCTTAGAGGTGACGGCAATGCTGAATTGGGAATACGAACTCGAGACGAGTGGCGAAAATGGAAATGAATTTCTTTTTTAATACGAAGCGCATTACCAAATTCTTAAGGAGTTTGTATGGGATGTTGGGCTTAAGTTTAGTTCTAGGCTTAAGCGGAAGTTATAGTCTTAAGTTTAGTTTTCATGGATGTTGTCAAGTTTAAGTTTCAATATAATGAAAAAACTAGAAAAATTTAGTTCTACTGTTCTAGTCTTAAGTTTAGTTTTCATGGATGTTGTCAAGTTTAAGTTTTAACGTAATAAAAAAACTAGAACAATTTGTAATGAAAAAACTAAAATAATTTATTCACCATAACCAAACTACTACATCTTCATTAAAATTAAAGTTGATACATTAATTAATTAAGTGACACTACTTCATCGTGGTCTTCATCATCCTCATCTTCAGCTTGAACTCCAAATTTCTCTTGTTTCTTTTTTCTTCCAACTCCTCTGCTAACCTTTCCATCTCCATCTCCCATACCATCAATTGTATGGTATTCATTGTTGAGGTGTCTGCATTTAGAATCTTATTCTTGTCATAGTCTGAAATTCTCTTGAGTTTGTCGATGTTTTTTCATCTCCCTAGTCAAGAACTGACGGTCTATAACTCTTTGTTTTTCTACGGTATTCTGATGCTCTATCAAAGTATCCAAAACACCTTCACTTACTTCTCCTTCTTGGGCATCTTTTCTCGCTGCTCTTGCAGTATTTCTTCCTAATAATTTTTTCTTAATCGCAGCATTGACATTCAAGTTGGAATTGTTGTTTGTTGTGGTTTCTGGTGAAGAAAATGGATTATCCGAATGGGGATAAGATGATTGAAATGGTTGTGAAGCTGGCGTTAAAGGTGAACAAGTGTATGGTGAACTTGCAGGTATATTCTGCATGTTTGCTAACACTTCTGGATTATATTTAGGCAACACTTTCAAAATATGATAACAACTTTCATAACCAAATTGCTTCCCATGTTTGTGGTGCCAATCAGTTCGACATCAACATCGACAAGACCGCTCGCTCGAGCACGAGCATCTTGCATTATAACAACAACATACAAGACAACTTGGGCGTTGATTATAACGAAGCGACCAGACAATCCATTTGCATTACGATCGTTGATGTTCATAGCTTCTTCACGAAATTGAGCAAATATGTTATCCCACAACTTGGTAGATTGTTGTTGGGAACTATCGATACTATCTTGTGTAAAGAACACATAGTTTCTTCAAATGCTTTCATCTTCAGCTACGAAAATTTTTGAACCCCTAATCTTATTATTAGATTGAGACATATTATTGAAATTATATATTACGAGTGAATGAAAGAGTTGGATAATGAAATTCGTTTTAGATTAACAAATGTGAAGAGTAGAGAAGAGAAAGTGTGAGTTAAAATGGAAAAAAGAATTTGGTATTTATAGGGGTAAAAATTTATGGTCGTTGGATCAGATTCTACGTAGTGGTGTAGACTAGACTGCACAGTCTTATAAAATCCGCTAATGGTGTAAACAAAACCGGACGGTGTAGTGTTGACCAAGCGGTCGATTCTCGGTAGAAACTTGACCTGGCCTGGCTAAGTGGAAAATTTGCCACTTATCCAGGACAGTTTGCTTGTTTTCCACCTCCATAGTGGGTGCAAAATTGGCAAATATATTTATTTTCCACACCCATAGGAACCGGCCTTAAAAGTGTAAGCTTAGAAAAATACAAGTTCTGGGGAATTCAAACATCAGACATCAGTTCAAGGGGAGTGAATTGAACCACTGTACCAGGTTCTTTGATTTTAATAATAACTAGACATATATTAAATTTATATAAATATTCTCCCTAGATTTCTGCTTCACCAACCAACCATGGATCGACGCTTCAACTTACGCACCACTTGGAAATGAAAAAGACCAGCTAAGGGAATCAAGTGCGTAGTATCCTGCTGGGATCAGAGACGTAAGGAGCGCAACTGTACCTTGAATCAGTGTGATATTGATCAAGGTTCAACTACAGTCCAGACCGAAGTTAGTTTGTGTAGATGGTGGATTTTTGACAAGGGATAAAATCGTAAACCCATAATTGTATGTACTCCTGATCCAGCAATCAAATGAGTATTGAGGCTCATGCCTCTTATCAAAAGCATGAAAGCTCATACCACAAGAATCTCTGACTGAGAATATTGTCTCTCAGAGTATATGTAGATATGTAGTCTCTCAGCTGAGGCAACGACATATCTCATGAATACTGAGCAATTTCAGTAATTACTTTTATATAGAATTGAATGGACGGATCCTAGACAGCTTGCCTGCTAGTATAGAGCAATAACGTCTGCAGAATGTAACAATGTTCTCCATGACTATATAAAATAAATATGACGCTTCAACAAGCTCATATCACGCAATTCCTGAATAATTAACGCTCCTAGATGATCCTACTAGTATAGAGCCATTAATTAATTATTCTTAAAATCAATAGATTCGTTAACTGAATCCCTGGAAAATATTCAATATTTTTCATAATATTTCGTTACTTCAATTTATGGTTCTTCCCAGCAGAATTCCATGGGTTAGTAATAAATATTCGACACACGGGCATCTGAGCTACCCTTGAGTAAGCTCCGACCAAAATGGTGCAGATGTACTCGACAATAATGCATTAACAAGCACCTGAATGCACGAATGAGTATTTCAAAATGCGACGAGACGATGAACCTATGCAAATAGGAAAGAAAATAATAAATAATAAAATATTAACCAAGGCGCTAAGGGATTGGGACCACTAGCCGACCGGTCGTGCCGTGACCAATCCCACGTCCAATGTTATATTTTATCATATTTTATTATCTTCCTTGATTTTATGAAAATCCTTTCGTTTGAACAAATATCCTTTGTGTTAAGGAAACTCCTTAGTTTCATGGTGTTTCCTTCGCATCAAGGAAATAATATAAAATTGGCAAAGGTGACACGGGACCGTGACTACTAGCCATCCGGCTATGCCCTAGTCACAGCCGGTCCCACACCTTATGATTCCTCAATATTTTATTATTATTTCCCTAATCTCATGAAAACTCTTTAATCTCATGATATTTCCTTGATCCCATAAAAATAATATATAAAATTAGGGAAACTTGTGGGACCGGGCCCTAGCCGGCCGGTCATGCCCTAGCCGGTTCCACACACCCCTTATTTTATTATTATTACTTTTATGTTTCCTTGATTCCATGAAATTCCTTGATTTCATGATATTTCCTTCAAATCATGAAATAATACATAAAATTAGGGAAAACTCATGGGACCGGTCCCTAGCCGGCCAACCATGCCCAAGCCGGTCCCACACGTCCTTATTTTATTATTCTTAAAATTTTTGTTTCCTTCATCTTATGGAAACTTCTTGATTTCAGCAAAACTCCTTGGTTTCAACAAACTCTTTGGTTTTATGATATTTCCCTAAAATCATGAAAAATATCATAAATTAAGAAAAAACCGTGGGACCGGGCTCTTTGGCCGGCCGGCCATGCCTTGGCCTTAGCCCGTCCCACACTTCATGATTCATTCATTTTTTTATTATTTTTCCTTCATTTCATGAAGTTTTCACGGTTTCAGCAAGAATCCCTGATTTCTTCATATTTTCTCAAAATGTTGCTCAAACGCACATCAAAAAATATCAAAACTCTCAGAACTGAGATACGAACACTTTGGTGATGTGAGCATGATACCTTGTCCGATCAAGGTTGGCTCTTTGGATTGCAAGCTGTGGAGATGGACTGTGATGTTACCGGAATGCAATCACCGATACATATGGCCTATGAAAATATAACCATTGTACCGGAAATCGAGGAAGAATTCCTAGGAGTCAATTACATCTATTTCTTATACCTGAATCAGGTATAAAATTAAAATGAAAACAATTTCAGACTAAAATGAAACCAATTGAACACAAAAAATTTCATTAATAAAAACACACAACTGTGTGACTTGGGCGATATGAACCAGAGGATAACAGAAAGACGAAGCTAGACGTGGTGCGACAGTAAAGCACCCAGAATATAACGGTGTGAAATAGCCCGTGCCGGTACGGCATGGGTGATTCCCTAGTTTTTTACTATTTTTCCTTCATCTCATGAAGTTTTCACGGTTTCACCAAAAATCCATGATTTCTTCACATTTTCTCAAAATGTTGCTCAAACGCACATCAAAAATATCAAAATTCTCAGAACTAAGATACGAACACTTTGGTGATGTGAGCATCATACCTTGACCGATCAAGGTTGGCTCTTTAGCTTGCAATGAGCCGGTCCCACGCATTGGCACCATTTTGACCTAATTTTCCCAATTGCACGTATTAGGTACAAAACTCTTCCGAACAACTTGGAACTTCATAAGATGATCGTCAGTAGATCCCGTGACCCCCCAGGGCCGGTATCATGATCCCTTGGTCGGTCCCTCATCTCTTCATAATTAATTAGGTTCTATCACCTAAAGCTCAGACGAGCATTATTTTAATGATTAAACCAGCATTTAATCGTCATTTCATCAACAAGTCTTCAAGAGACCTTGGTATTTGTTCACGTGAGCATCTGGGTGCTACATGGTTGACCCATAATACCATGTATCGGTCCCTCCTTCATCCTGTGGTTTATCTTCACTAAATCGTCAATTGATTAAATTAGGGTTTTGGGTCCAAGGTTCATAATTCCAGGTTCGAACCCTAATAATTTTACGTTGATATCATGATAAACATTTTATTAATTATACTCGGTTCAGTTGCCAGTATTCTGAGCTAATACTTTAATTGGTCATGCTGCCTATAATTCATTAAACGAGCTATATTTGCTCAGATGAGCAATATTTTCTCACCTTAACTAATAACGTTTACTTAAGAATCATGCCTATGGATCAACACGTTTAATTCATGAATCTCATATCATTTTCAAATCATGTCTGACTCAACAGTACAAGGGATCATCGTCCCATGAAGTCAGCAACTGATTAACTAAATACACGTCTGCCTTGCAGACTCCACAATCACACGAGACATCAATCGTGTTACGTGGGGGGATATTAACTAGGGTTTTCGTCTGGAAGTCTATGGCACGTGTGTTCATACACACGATGAGAATGTGAGCAAGTCGTGCAATCAGTTGGAGGAGTTAACAAAGTAGTGGGTGGAAAATCAACCAAGTCTCCGCACGTTGAGCAACGGGTTTTAACATGATTTTCACTTCTCTACTCTTTGATTCGATCATCTGTCACACTTCATGGGATCATGGTGTTTATAATTCCAGAAATATAAAAGGTCTCTGAATCCTGATTGAAAGGGACAATAATTTCTCGACAAGTTCACACAGACAATCTATCGTCTACACGAACTCATCGTCTGAGCAATCACTCTCAACTGAGTAATTCAATCATTCAGAACTTTCTTTCGCAGAATACATCACACACTTATAATCTCAATCACCATTGATCTCACACATTTCTCAGATTCCCTCCTACAGATCGACCTATCCTCTCTTGTGACCGAATTTACTCTGGAACGGCCATTGTCTTGGTTTAAGCCGGAGTACTACAGATTGATCTCTCGAATTCAAAAACTCCCTTCTTGCAGTGCATCTGTGTGAGGTTTAACAGTTCGCTCGGTTCAAGGGGTCTCATCCACACGGTCGTCTCCTCAATTCCGTAAAAACCAACAACTCGTTTTGCCCCATCTACAGATTGGCGACCACGGTGGGAGATCATTCTCTCGGTTGTAATCTCACTTCTCACAAAAATTGTCGGTCTTAGGTCTGGTTCAGTTTCCAACCCGGATTAAACACCTAACTCTAATATTGCAAGCTCTATTGGTACTTCTAATACCACTCCTCCGGTGCAACCTGCTAATACCAAACCTCCAGTGCAACCTGCCACTACCACTCCTCCGGTGCAACTTACCACTACCACCCCTTCAAGCACTGGTGCTCCAGTGATCACCCCTGCAAGCGGCGGTGGCAATGATGCCATCAACAATCCACTATTCGGTCGGTCTCCCGAAGAAGTCAGAGAAAATCCACCTAACATAGGTAATCTCATGAAGGTGCAAAAAACTCTTGCCAAAAATCAGACTGACATGGATGCTACTCGGAAGGATCTATTCAACTATCTCAAGACTCTTACAAACAAGATGTCAGAGAAAACTCAAGAGAAAGGAAAAGCTAAAGAGAAAACTCAAGAGAAAGAAAACCTTCAGACGCTGATCCCGAAGTCACTCCAATCCATGTAGTAGATGATGAGGAAGTTCCCAAGGATGCAAACAATCTACCAGTGAAAGAACCATCCAGTTTCATCACTCGTGAAGACCTGGAACGCCTCTTGGAAGATCGTGGAAAAGACAAGACGCCTTCTGTTCACCATCACCAACCTCCATACCATGCTTCTACACAAAGGATTCCTCTACCAAAAGGTTATACCTCTCCAACATTCACTCTTTATGACGGAACGGGCAATGCTCGAGAACATGTTTCTCGATTTCTGGAAGCATTGGGTGAACATGAGCACAACCATACTGTCCGTTTGAAGGAATTTTCAAAGTCTATGAAAGGCAGGGCATATACCTAGTACAACAACATCGCACCGGGGAGTATCAAAGGTTGGGGAGAAATGGTTAATGCTTTCTACAGAAAGGATTTCTTCGTTTCAGAGCAAATCACTCTCTCTGATCTCGGAAGGATGTTTCAAAAGAGCAACGAACATCCTAACAATTATGTGAATATATTCATAGTGCAAGCCTTGGATTGTCATGATCCAAACGTCACAGAGTAACAACTCGTGGACTTGTGCATCAATGGAATGATTCCAGTCTACAGAGCTTTATTAGAAAATCTCATGTTCCAGACTTTCTCAGAACTTCATGAAGCGGCCAAGAGATCAGCAACTACTGCACCTGCTTTATTGGAGATGGCAAAGGCTACAAAAGCTGAAGATCCACGGGAGACTCGAGGTAGCAGACGTTAATCAACAGACAGTACAACCTCCAACCTTCCACAAAGCAATCGGTGTAGGGATTAGGTGAATATTGAATGTTTTATTACTAAGCTAACATTGATTGAAAACCCACACTGATTGCTTAGTAATCAACCTTTGATACTAAGCATTCAATATTCAACTACTGCACCTGTTCCCCACACTGATTACTAAGCATTCAAACTTAATCCCCATACTGATTGCTTTGTTACTAAGCTAACATTGATTAGAGGTTAAATGAACTTCAAAATCAATTAACAAACATAGTACAACCTACCTTCAATTGCATCTTTAAGCTATACTCAGATCACCTCAACACAGTCATCTAATTCTCTTTTCAAAACTTCAGTCACATAACATCTCTTCTAACCTGAATCATTATCACTTTCATTATATCTAACAATCTATTCCTCTATCTCATTCAACCGAGTTTAGTTCAAAACCTCACTGCCTAAACTCAGCAGCTCAACTTCAATGTTAGAATTAATATCTCCCACGATATCAACATCATCTCCTCTCATTCACCACCATGATATCTTCCTTATTCTCAACTACACTCTCACAGAATTGACACCAAAACCCATACCACTACCACAACCATAATCATCATCTCTTTCTCAAACTCAATAAACTGTCGCTCCTCCCATTATCTTCATTATCTACAATTGTAACTCCATTCAACAACCAATGACCATTTACAATCAAACTAAATTCAACATGTACTTCATTCATCACAACAAACACCATTCTTCATATCCACCACAACAACCTCATACATCTCCATAATTCTATTTTCTCCAATCTCATATACACATAACAACCATTATAATAACCCCAGTCACCTTATTTATCACAGCAGCATCCAAAAAACCATTTCACTAACACCAATTCCATGTTCAGATCAAACCAATATTCTAAACTCCCATATCTTTCTTCTTGACATGAGCCACTAATAACTTCACCTGCAACAGCTCAAACTGTTCATATTCATAAACACCACCTAAACCCCTTCATTCAAACCAACATTCTCAAATGTGAGGTTATTTCTTCTTAACCTGACCACCAATACTCAAACAAGGTTCACCTGCAACTACAGATACAACTCAACAACTCATTCATATTCTCCAAGCCCTGTACTCATCATCCATCCATCATTGGTTCAACCTTAAATCCTAGACCAAACCACTTCTATAGCACAACCCTGCCAACTACATCATCTCACAATTGATGCCAACACCTACAGAATTAGCTCATGATTCTACTTGCAACTCTATCAAACTCTTTAACTCTCTAACACTAAAACCACTTCTAACTAGAGTCACAGTTCTACTAGCCCATCATCTCGACCTCAGTTTCATTCACAAACATACAAACTCAACAATCATTAACAATTCAACTTCAAACAGCGAAATTACGCAACAGAAAGACTTACCCAACCATTGGCCTCCCCTGAATTGTTAATTCACCAAGCCAATTCTTCTGAAACCTTAATTCTTATTTCTTGATATTTCTTGAAGAACAGAAACCCTACTCATCTTCAATTATTTACCAAATCAACTCCAAAACTTCAATTAAACTTCAACCCTTCTCTCAATCGACTAAACCCACTCCTTATTTCTTCTTATTCATCACTAATAGTAATTCCAATTCATAACGGAAACCCTAATTCATTGATTCTTCTCTAAATAACTCTAGAACTACAATTAAACTTCTACCGATGATTCTTCATAAATACTAGCTCCTTAATTCATCTTCTAAATCTTCAGAACATCTGTCGAAACTACAAACCCTAATTCCGACTCTCTGATTCAAACCCCAGTTGTTCTACTTCCAAATTAACGACCACACCATCTTCCAAATCATCTATCAGAACTACCAGTTGGTTTCCCTCAATCAATTCTCAGAATCGCCGGAGGCGAGAAACAGAAGATGAAAGAAAGAGAAAAAAAAGAAGAATGAAGAAGAAGAAGAAGAAGAAAAATAGAATGAGAGTTATCCTCTCGATTTAGGTTGATAAGATCGACCAAAAGCTAAAAGAACCCAAGAATCTGATAAGGGAAAGCCATGACGTGTCCTTGATGTATCCAAAAGCGTTTTCCCAGAAATGACGATTTTACCCTTTAAACAAATCTGATTATACCTTCTTCGTCCGATATCCGAATGACACGTTCGAGTAGTCTATTCCACATAACATTTTGAGATCTATCTAACGATACTAGTTTCGTATCTAGATCATTGTTAGATTAAGTCCTATTAATTAACCTTCGTGTTAAACTAATCGAGTTATTATCGGCTAAATCGACACTTGACCGGTCTAATAACGTTGACGAGCTTGAGGGTCCTTACATTCTCCCCACCTTGTATGATTTTCGTCCTCAAAAATCGAACCATTCTTCTGGTGTTCAAAAACTCCCCACCTTATAGGATAATCCCATCTCTTGTCTAAGCGCAAACAACAAGAAACAAAGCACAAACCTATATGGCTTCTACAACTAAAATTTGTAGCTCTAGGTTAAACTATGCTGATTTTAAATTCCTATTAATTAACCTTCGTGTTAAACTAATCGAGTTATTATCGGCTAAATCGACACTTGACCGGTCTAATAACGTTGACGAGCTTGAGGGTCCTTATATTCTCCCCACATTGTATGATTTTCGTCCTCGAAAATCGAACCATTCTTCTGGTCTTCAAAAACTCCCCACCTTATAGGATAATCCCATCTCTTGTCTAAGCGCAAACAACAAGAAACAAAGCACAAACCTATATGGCTTATACAACTAAAATTTGTAACTCTAGGTTGAACTATGCTGATTTTAAATTCTATTAAATAGGGAAGTCTAATTTCTTAAACTAATTTCCATTTTATAAAATATATGTCTCTAACTTCAAGGAAGAATCCTACAAATCTTTCTAGGTGAATTTATAGTTATTGGTTTCCTAAAGAACTGTACTAAACTTCTATGATCATTCATCTCTGAATGCAGTTGCCCTGTCAAGGTTGGCCAGTCCCAACAATGCATTCCTACAAACAGAGAGAACATGACCTTCACTATTCTCTAGTGCTAGATTACCTATTAAGATTAATTAGTCTTTAAACTTTTATCGTAACTGGTGTAAGTCTGATAAATTTACTTCGTAAAATATAAACAGTTTATATCATTTTAAGGAATTTAGTTATCTGAATTTATTTATTATTATTATTATTTATTTTATCAACATAAGTAATTCAAATTCGATGTCATGTCAATTTATAATATCTGATATTTTAAGTCCAATGTACTATCATATATAAATTTTACAAATATTATATACCATAACTAGCTTACTCACTCACATAATATTATTAACTGTGTTATTATTCTCATTATTCTTAAGTTGATAATCTGGTTGATACATTAATCCTTAATCTTTTTAAATATAATTCTACATCCACATAAAGATATAATAGATTTTTATTTATTCAGATTGAATTCGTATATTATATCTTGTTAAATATTGACGTTGGTAATTTAATATAATTTAAATTTGAGTCTACACAAAATTTACAATATATCCTCATCGTCTTTAGAATTTGCTAATAATGTGAAGTGTCTTATTAATGTAAGAATATTTTTTTTAATTCCATTATTATACTAAGCATTAAAATACTATTATTACTATTTCATATATATTTGTTTCATTTTAGAGATCCACTAGACCATTTGTTAGATTAAAGGTAATTTTAAATTAGTTTAATTTACAAAACTTAATTGTAGATAAGCATAAATAATTTCTCATGGTTATTTAATCATAATTATTATTTTTCTTATCGATATATAAGTTAATTTGAAATTTTAGTTAAACGAAGTTTAATGTAATACTAATTGATAAATGCTAACATTACTTTGTTAAAAATTATTTTTACTTTTATCATCATATATAGTTATTATTATGATATTTTTCTTATTAACATTTATGTGATCATTATAAATTATTGATTCCTGTGTATAAGTCAAGGTATTCAATAAATTTTATGTAACTTTTAGGATTTATCCATTGTATTAATCTCACTATTTTTCTATTGGATTATGTACTTGTTCATACTTTTTAGATTAATTATTATCAAATCCTAAAGTATTGGTGTACCCTACAATTTTTACTTTAATACATAAACAAACAATCAAACAAATAAATCTTTTAATTATTAATAGCTTTTAGTGATTAAGATTTATCTCACAAACCCAAACCAGTTCTAACTAATCTAGTTCACTAACTGGCACTGGCTATTTATATCTTTTCCTATATAAGATCTAATAATGAGCTCTGATACCAACTTTGTAGCGCTCCCTAAGCTAGCAACTGACTAAACCAAGAATTTAACTAAATAAAGAGGCACTAACGAATCCAAATTAAACACTTAGACTTTCAATTAAGAAATCTGCTACAAAAACTTAACCCAAAGCTAACCCCGCTCAGAAATATATATACAAGAACTCCTCTCCAATGATACATATAGAATAGTCATTTGGTTTACAAATAGAATATACAACATAATAAACATAGTATAAGACTCAACGCCACGAAACTTCCGATGCGCAACTCTGATCTGTCTCTGAAACTGAAAGTGGGAATGGGTGAGCACATCATCCCTAAAAGGGGTGCCCAGTAGAAATAACAACTAGCTTTCAAGTAATCATTAATATGAATTGAAGACAATGCAGGTTTAATCGAAATTCAGTAATACAAGGAAAGACAATAAAACGTAACGTAGAAACTTCTTCAAAGACATTCATAATTAACAGTAAACATCCATGTATGAGATGTGTGTTGCCGCACATAAGGGAAGAATAATATTGTGGTGCATCGCCCTAACCATAATAATATTGCGGTGTATCGCCCTAACCATAGAATACTGATATTGTGTCGGCACACATCTCACACCACACCAAGCACACAAGGATATGCATGAATTTCACAACACAAAGATTAATTTGTAAAACAATAATGAATACAAGAGAGTTCGTTATCGATTCCCACCTCTTTTGATGACAAGCCTCGCCGACCTCGAGATCCATGATCCACTGGTTCATCCTTGAACAATCGTTGTTAATATAGACTAACTGTTAATCACACAAGAAGTCTAAGAATTTAGCCAAAAGGCTTACACAAGAATCATACAATTCTATCTAATGGTTCTAAGCCAATTATGGTTTCTTATTCTCTATCTTTAGTATAACTAAGAGTTTACTAATCCAATTAGATTTGATTATATAATCCAAAGCTAAGTCTTATGAATCTCTACAACTTTGTAGAAGGAACCAAAGGCTAATTCAAACCATAAGAGGTCCAATTCAACTACATAAGCGAAGATAACTATTCATAAGCCCAAGTTCTCTAAACAGGCCCATTAACCAAATGCCTGGTCCATCTGAGTCAACTTACGGTCCAAGGTCAACAAACAGTCAACGTCTAAAGTCAGGTCAATTAGTCCAGGTCAAGTCAAAGGTTAAATCGGTCAACAAGTCAAGGTCGGGTCACTGAGTCGAACCGATTCAACTCAGATTAACAGGGAAACCAGTGAGTCACAACGACTCAACTCAGTCAGACTAACTGAGTCGGCTAAACAATTTAGTCAGACATCTTACTGGGATGACTAACATGCATACTTCTATTACAGATTTCATTTCATTACCAATCTATTCATTCTTTCTAAATGAACTTCAAAATTAATTTACAAACATAGTACAACCTACCTGCAATTGCAGCTTTAAGCTATACTCAGATCACCTCAACACATTCATTTAATTCTCTTTTCAAAACTTCAGTCACATAACATCTCTTATAACCTGAATCATTATCACTTCCATTATCTCTAACAATCTATTCCTCTATCTCATTCAACCGAGTTCAGTTCAAAACCTCACTGCCTAAACTCAGCAGCTCAACTGCAATGTTAGAATTAATATCTCCCACGATATAAACATCATCTCCTCTCATTCACCACCATGATCACTTCCTTATTCTCAACTAAACTCTCACAGAATTGACACCAAAACCCATACCACTACCACTACCATAATCCTCATCTCTTTCTCAAACTCAATAAACTGTCGCTCCTCCTATTATCTTCATTATCTATAATTGTAACTCCATTCAACAACCAATGGCCATTTACAATCAAACTGAATTCAACATGTACTTCATTCATCACAGCAAACACCATTCTTCGTATCCACCACAAAAACCTCATACATCTCCATAATTCTATTTTCTCCAATCTCAGACACACATAGCAACCATTATAATAACCCCAGTCACCTTATTTATCACAGCAACATCCAACAAACCATTTCACTAACACCAATTCCATGTTCAGATCAAACCAATATTCTAAACTCCCAGATCTTTCTTCTTGACATGAGCCACTAACAACTTCACCTGCAACAGCTCAAACTATTCATATCCATAAACACCACCTAAACCCCTTCATTCAAACCAACATTCTCAAATGTGAGGTTATTTCTTCTTAACCTGACCACCAATACTCAAACAAGGTTCACCTGCAACTACAGATACAACTCAACAACTCATTCATATTCTCCAAGCCCTGTACTCATCATCCATCCATCATTGGTTCAACCTTAAATCCTAGACCAAACCACTTCTATAGCACAACCCTGCCAACTACATCATCTCACAATTGATGCCAACACCCACTAAATTAGCTCATGAT